>ML782916.1:75238-127678 GCA_009831015.1 Picea engelmannii
AGGAGGCGCTAGGAACAAAGAGTTAGATTAATATTGAAGGAGGATAGAAGAAATGGAAAATATAATCTTGGGAGATGCTGAAATAGATTCAAAGTTAGAGGATGAGCTTGAAGAAGAGAATAGTTTTGAGGAAGTAGACCCAGTAGAAAATTTGATATCTTTTCTAAAAGACAGAGGTAGTGTAAGGGTGGAAATTTTATGTTATGATGGCAGTATAAAATCCGAGACTCATTGAATAGATAAGAGAGCTGGAAATATATTTTGAGTATTAAAATATTTAGGACCCCAATCGATCTCAAATCACCATGACAAATCCAAAGGGTCATGTTGCATTCTGGTGGAATATTTTATAGAAGGGCAGGGTAGAAAACCGACATGAGAGGATTATAACCTAGAGGAATATGGTGAGAAAAACCTCGAAGAAATTCCTACCTGTTGATTATCAACAGAATTTGGGCAAGCAGGGGAAAAAGGTAAGGTTAAAAGAGACATATGTTCATGAATATACTGAGGATTTTTTCAAACTGTCGCTTAGCTTAGGGATAAAGGAACCTGAATATCAAGGAGTGGTGAGATACGAGAATGGGTTGAAATATCATATTCACGATGAGATGAGTACTCATTAATTTCGTAATGTAGAAGAAACCTATCAATTTGCTTTGAAGGTGGAAGAAAATATCGATAGAATTTTGCGGTAGAAGTTATAGGGAAAAGAAACTAGAGGCAAGTGCAGAGCAAGTGATGTTAGAAGTGGTGAAAAGAAAGATGAAGTGACTAACAAATAGAATACAAGAGGAGAAAGAGGCAAATGATTTGGT
Organism: Picea engelmannii; assembly: GCA_009831015.1. NCBI lineage: Eukaryota > Viridiplantae > Streptophyta > Pinopsida > Pinales > Pinaceae > Picea > Picea engelmannii. The sequence goes on from ML782916.1 coordinate 76,057, forward strand.
AGAGGTAAGCATGTGATCACCTATTAAAGATGCAAAATAGAAGGTCACAAGGCATCAAAATGTTTGTAGAGGCATAATACATTGAGGAGAAATGAGGCTAGAACAAAAGTTACCCAGGAAGATGAGGCAATGGTTGTTGGTAGAAATGTGAAAGTACTTTAGCAAGAACAAGAGAGAACTTGATGTTTAGAAGAGTGCTACTTAATCCTGAGACAAAGATAGCAAAATAAACTAAGAAATGAACTAGTTTTTTTTAAACTAAGTGCAAAATTTAGGATATGTGTTGTCAGCTGGTTATAGATGGTGGAAGTACAAAAAATTTAGTATCCACAGAGGCAATGGAGAAATTAAAATTAAAAATTATTCCACATCTGAATCTATATCAGGTTTCATGGTTGAAAAGAGGACAACATGTGACTGTGTGTAACATCCCCCGTTACCAACACTAACAAAATTATCTGATACCACTTTCTAACATCCCCATATTATAGTTGAGTAATTCCACTCCAAAAATCTAGTGCGTAGATTCTACACTATAACGTTAATTTGTGTAGAAACATGTGAGGTAATGCGCACGATACCAGGTTGTATCACACCATACAAATTTTCCTCTTCAAACATTAGTTATAACAAAGGAATTAACACATAATACAAATACACACACAATCATTTAGAGTACACAAGTATTACTACTCATGTAACCACCTTAAACACATGATTACTACTGCGACCGCAACCATTCAATGTTCACACAAATTTTATTCTCCTTGTGTGTAGACTATTTTCCGATGCGCACAACGAACCCAACCTCTTGCATGCACATAAATTCTAGCCTGGCATCAGAAACTCATGATTATTATTACAAAACTAACTAACATGAATAATTAATAACCTTCATACTCTACATGTGTGACAACAAATACTGAATAACAACATCACACTTTACATGTGCAAACAACATGATACATATTAACGACAATTGATCATATGCAACATCATACAAGAAATAAACCCATATCATACATAAGTAAATATGCACACAATAAATTAGACAAGAACATAAAGGAAAATTATCTTTTATAAAGAGCCACCAACTGTGCACAGAGCTCAGTCCCAACCATAGACTCTGTTACTCATAAGCTTTCAGCAATAGGTCACCCCTAAGTTGGGGCTTAAATTGCTCCAGGGAAAATAATTTCTAATGCCAAGGTAAGGTCTGATAATCAACAGAATTGCTTAGTCCAAGGTGCCTAATTGTTGTAACTAGCCTACAGTCTCTCATTCCCCACATGCTTGTCCCACCCTAGGAAGTGCACCCCTTCTCTGCTCAACAATCCCTCGACTTCCCCACTTTCCTTCCGAGGCTTTAGCAATAGGCTGAACATGAAGTCTCAGAGCCCTGTAACTAATGCCCAATGCACTCGGGAACATTTCCTATCAAATATTTCACCTAGAGAGAATGCTCAGGGGCCTAAAAAATTACCTCTTCAACAACAAATATCTCACTTGGAGAGAATGCTCATGGGCCCAACAACCTGCCTCTTCGACAACAAAAAATCTAGTTACTATATGGAAACCTCTTTCCAAGTTTTTCTTTGCATATAAGATAATGATTTTTCCCCATTCAGATGGTCTGACCCCTCCATAAAAATGAGTGAATCCCTCAGAATACACTAAGGTTCAACCATATATTTTCATGGTCATAATTAGACACTTGTCACCTTCAGAATTATCTTTAACATCTTGGTGACTTGTTCCCATCCCTAGGGAACTTAGGATAAATAAATATCCATAAATTATACTTTTCTAAAATATTAATAAAATATTCCCTTGGACTTAAGCCTGCTTGGCTTAGCCCCTCTCATAAACTCTTAGCCCCCTTTCCTTCTTCGGTGGAGTTTATCCCCCTATCTCTTTTCGTCTGATTGGTCTACGCACAATGATGTGATTTTATTAATAATTTGAGTGTGATTACATTTTACAAGGATGGGTGCATTGACCTTTTTACATCCCAACTCACCAGCCCAATAACCACACAGGCTCTCTAGCCTCAAATACACACACACACACACACACACACACACACACACACACACACACACACACAAATATATATAACTCGGTCCGATGCACACTTCAAGGTAATCCTCGTGCACTTACTCATGTGAATGCAACACTATGGAATGTGTGCACCCTTCCATTGATGCACAATCCTCGCATACCTACTTAGGTGTGCACAACACTGTGGAATGTGCATGCTCTTTCTTTGGAAAACAATCCTTACGCGCAAAACTAAACCAAAATTTGGTGCCAATGATTCACCAACCTATATGTACATTTACATTTCATTTACAATTTGGGTTCGGATTAGGGGTATTACATTTCCCTCCCCCTTATTTATACACTGTCATCGATGCATTATATACAGATGTACATACAAAAAATTCAAAAGTATTAAAAATATGTGGGTACTTTGCTCGCATAGCATCCTCGCGATCCCAAGTTGCATTCTTAGGACCGTACTAGGTCCATTGGACCTTTCTTATCCCCATGGCTCGATTTTGAAGCTGTTTGATTTTCTGGTCTAATATGCAAACTAGTTGCATTCGAAAATCACCTCCTAGATCCACCTGAATCGCATTCCAATCAATGACATGATTAACATCATGTACATACTTTTTGAGCAAAGATACATGGAAAACATTATGAATACACAAGGATGAAGGTAGTGAAAACATATATGCAACATGACCAATCCTCTCTAGGATTTCAAATGGCCCACAATAGCATGCTACCAGCTTAGAACAATTTCCCAACTTCAAGAAACCGCATCTTGCGTTTACTTTCAAGAACACATGGTCACCCGCTTTCAACTCTCTATGGGTTTTTCCTTTATCTACACAACATTTCTACCTATCTTGGGCAGCCCTTAATTCTACCTTATTTTTACCATTGCTCTTCCATTTCCCTTAGAAAATATGGCCCAACCACTGTGTGGTCTGCTTGGTTGTCCCAACTCACTGGTGTGTTGCACTTTCTACCATAAAGTGCCTCAAATGGGCTCATATTTAAATATGCTTGATATCCAATTTTGAAATAAAAATCTACCAAATGTAGGTAGTCTTCCCATTTTGATGGTTTATCCATCACATACATCTTGAGCATATCTTCAATCACCTGATTTACTCTCTTTGTTTGTCCATCTGACTCAGGGTGATATGATGTGCTAAAGTTCAGATTTGTCCCAAATCCTTTGAATAGCCCTTTACAAAAATTTGATGTAAACTTGGTATCTCTGTCAAACATAATTTTCTTAAGTACACCATGCAACCTAGAAATTTATGTCATGTATATATAAACAATGTTGTCTTCCTTGTGAGTTGACTTCACTGGAATAAAATGGGAAGCTTTAGTAAGCTTGTCCACTACCACCATAATAGGATCATGTTGCTTGGTTTTTTTGGGAATATTAGTAATGGAATCCATGGTTACAACTTCCCACTCCCAATCAAGAATGGGAAAAGGCTATAGAAAAACAGCTAGGTGTTTGTGCTCAACCTTGAACTTTTGACATTCAAGGCATCTAACAATAAAATCAATAACTTTCTTTTTCATGCATGACCAATAGTATTGTTTTTTGATCACTGCAATTGTCTTCTGGTAGCCTGGGTGCCCAACATAAGGAAACTTATGCATCTATGATAATAACATATTTTTCAATTCCTGATCATTTGGCACATAAAATCTGCACCTATACATGAGGATTCCATCCTCTTTTATCTCATAACCTTCAAATTTTTGTTACAATTTACCTTGCTGTAATTTTTCCTTTATGTTCACATAAAACTGATCTGATTTGGCCACCTCTAAAATAATATCACTCAAATATGATTTGTACATGCTAATGATTGTAGAATCCATCTCATTCACCCTCCTGCTGAGTGTGTCAACCACCTTGTTATATTTTCCTTTGATATGCTTAATATCAAAGTCATACTCACTGAGGAATTCTAACCACTTTCTTTATCTGGCATTTAGAGTTGGTTGACCAAACAAATATTTCAGACCATTGTGGTGTGTCCTCAACTCAAATATTCTTCCCATGAGATAGCGCCTCCACTTCTTCAAGGCATGCACTATGGCTTCCAATTCCAAATCATGAGTAGCATAATGCCTTTCATGCTCTTTTAATTTCCTTGATTCGTAGCACACCACACACCCATTTTGACTAAGGAATCTTGCATCAAGCCCTTCCTTGCATGCATTTGTGAACATAAAGAAGTCTTCATTAGGATCAACAATTCTAAAAAATGGCGCACTTGCCAACAAATTCTTCAAGTGTTGAAAACTCCTTACACAATCCTAAGTCCATTCAAATCACACACCTTTCTTTTGCAAGGATGCAATTGGATATGCAATCTTAGAAGCCCTCAATGAATCTTCTGTAGTAACCTGCAAGTCCCATGAAGGATCTCACCTCTATGACATTCCTTGGTGTTGGCTATCCTTCAATGAATTTTATCTTTTTTGGGTCCACAACTATCCCTTCCTCTAAAATGATATGACCTAAGTAATAAATTTGCCTCTGGTAGAATGAGCACTTGATCAAATTTGCATACAACCGATGTTCTCTCAATAATTTCAGCACCATCCAGGGCTGCGTAGGTACATTTCTGCCCATGTCTTCAACTATTGCATCTTGTTGTACATTGTGAACAATCCTCACTTTTTCACCTTTCTAAGGGAAATCTATGTACATGTGGTATCCCCCACAACCCCAACATTGAATAGGTGGCTACCTTGGTCTTTTCTCTATTGCCTCTGTCATTTTTGGCTCCTTGGCAGTTGGTTGTCCTTGAGAAGTATTTATGAAAAATGGTGGCTTAGTCCCCTTCTTCCTCTGTTCCATATTTCTTTTCTTCTTATCTTCCCAAGCCTTTTGGAAATTCAGGCTTCCCCTTTGTTGATCATAGAGACATTTAGCTCAACTTATGGTTTTCTCCAATGTCTTTGGGTCATCATATTGTATCTTGTCATTGATAAATGATGGCAGCCCACTCATGTACCTCTGAATTTTAACTTTATCATCCTTGACGAATGCAACATATTTTAGCAGCTCTAAGAATCCTCTTTTATACTCATTTATTGTCATACTCCCAAGCTTGAGTTAAAATGATTCCTTCATTTTCTTGTCATAGTATCGCTTGGTTAAATATTTATTTTGAAAATACCTTTTAAACTCCCTCCAAGTAACCTTCTTCTCAACAATGTGTTGCTCTTGTACTTGTTGATTCCACCACATTGATGTTTTTCTCTTTAGTTGATAGATGGAAATTCTCCTTTCTACATGTGCAGAGTAATTATGCAGCTAGAAATACTTTCTCATGCCCAACAGCCAGGTCTTTGCATATTCCTCTTTCTTGTGCTCACCATCAAAGGTAGGAGGCTTGATCTTATTCATTTCTCCATATAGCTCATCCACCCCAATCCTTCTCTTATGCTTTCTGATAGGAGATGGACTTGAGATACTACATGATTTCCTAGATGAATGGTTTGATGAGTGGTGATGATTCCTATCAACACTTGTTTTTCTTCTCTCATCATGAGACCTGCGACTTCTTGACTTGCTTGACTCTGTCTCCTTATCCATTTTATTTTCTATTATGTCCAAGATTTGCATCAACTTGATAGTGAAGCCATATTCCTACTTCTTGGCTTTCATAAGCCTCTCATTATCATCTTTTTATCTTTGGACATATTTTTGCAGTCCATTTATGGTTTCTACCAAGTTTATGTGCTCCTCCTTGCCTTCTCTATGCTCATTGGATTCTGTACTATCAATACCCATACCAATATACAAACCCCTAAATTCATCATCATGGTTGTAATTTATCTACTCATATTCCATGCTTTTGACTCTCTGCATTGATTATGTCCTGATCTAATCGTTGTTAATTATACAAAATGTGTACGCAATAATATTTGTTAGACGAATTCAGGCAACAAATTCATGAAAAATATGCACAATTTTGTTAGAATCATTTCTTCTGATTTCTTGGATGATTTTAACATCCCATTTCAAAATTTCTGGGTGAATAATTGGACTCCTTTGTCCAAAACTTTCCCATCGACCGCTCCCTTAAGAAATTCTAAGTCTTTCGTAGTTAATTATGGTCATTTGGAATTCACCCAAATACCCTTTTTCTCTTTCTTTCTTCCTTCTGAAGATCCTGCATGCACTGGTATTCAACACATACCAATGCACGATGTAAATATTTAACATATACATCATGTATTAGTATTACACATGCACCACCATTTTTTCTCTGCACAACCCAAAATTTTAGTGTGCCCACCCATGCAACATTGTTTTCTGCACAGTTACAGCGCCATAGCCCACAATGCCAAAATTTAGTGCGCACACTTGTGAATTCTTATTTTACGTGCACCATGGTCACGTTGTAATTCCAAATTCGGCCACTTTCCAGTCATAAATTTTACCTTAAGTAGATACTCATCCCATGTAGGATCAGTGTTGAAGCTGGAGCTTTGATACCAATCTGTAACATTCTATGTTACCATCACTAGAAAAATCCTTCGATACCACTTTGTAACATCCCCAGCTTACTATTGAGAAATTCCACTCCAAAAATCTAGTGCATAGATTCTACACTATAATGTTAATCCATGCATATAATCACTAGCCCAACAACCACACAGGCTCTCCGACCTCAAATACACACACACACACACACATATATAACTCGTTTCAATGTGCACTTCAAGGTAATCCTCACGCACTTACTCAGGTGCATGTAACACTATGGAATGTGTGCACCCTTCCCTTGATGCAAAATCCTCGTGCACTTACTCAGGCATGCACAACACTGTGGAATGTGCACACTCTTTTTTTGGAAAACAATCCTTGTGCACTACTCAGGTGTGCGAAAAAATGAACCAAAATTTGGTGCCTATAGTTCACCAGCCTATGTGTACATTTATATTTTCATTTACAATTGGGGTTCGGATTAGGGGTATTACACCGTGATTGAGCAATGCTTGTTAAGTTTTTAGATTGGAAATTTTAGTGAGAAAGTATTGTGTGATATAGTAGAGATGGATGCTTGGCACATACTACTTGGAATACCATGGATGTTTGATAGAAAAATTTTCCGTGATGGAAGGAAGAATACTTATGAATTTTTAAAGGATGGAAAGTGGTACATATTGGAGCCAATGGTGGAGACTCATTTAAGTGGTTGTGATAGCAATGAAAATGACATCAGAAATTTTTGTAGCAGTAATTGCATTATGATGTGTTCAACTGAGAGAGTAGAAAAATACCCATTTCTATTTGGCCTTAATGCCAAGACAAGTTCCATAGAGTGGAAAAATTAACTTTGTGCTATTAGAAAAACAAGATCGCAGAGAAATAAAATAAAACAAATGCAAAAATAAAACAATGAAGATGCACAGTACAATAGAGACACAAATATATGTGGTTCACCCAGTGTGGGCTACATCCACCAAATAAATTTCTAGGTCCTTCCTTTATTATTATCCAACGAATGAAGGGATACAACCTAAAACTCAACCATTGTAACTTCCTCTAATTTCTCTCACAGTATCCTTTCTCAGAATACAATATTCACACACATACACAACTGCAATACAATTCCCTCATGAAAAGAGGGTTGTCATCTAGGGAAAAAAACCATAACATAACTTCTACCATTAGATCTTCGACCTTATAATGAACGATCCATATTGACTACGAAATTACAATATTTTACAAGGCAATTTTTCCCAAAACTTTTCTACGGGGAAGCTACTAGCGAATCACTTGCCAGGGGGGGGGGATGGAAATAGTGGGGGGGAAAGCCCCTGCACACCCCCTTGTCAGGAAATGGGATCCAAGAACTATTGAAACAAACCTTTGAATCAAGAAGATAATCAGGCTCCACAACCAACATGTGCCACTGGAAATTCAACCTTTGTTGAATGACTTCAAAGAGATTGTTGGAGATGATATACCAATAGGATTACCTAAATTGAGAACTATATCACATCAAATTTATTTGATACCAGGATCAATACTACCAAATAAATATCCTTTTCAGATGAATCCAATAGAGAGTGAGGAAGTGAATAGACAGGTGCAAGATTTCCTTGACAAAGGACTGATCCGAGAGAGTTTAAGTCCCTGTGTTATACCTACATTATTGACACCAAAGAAAGGGGATGAAGGGAGAATGTGTAAGGATTCATGAGCTATCAAAAATATTACTATTAAGTACAAATTTCCCTTACCAAGGATGGATGACCTTATGGATTATTTGAGTAGGGCCAAGTACTTTTCAAAGATTGATTAGAAGAGTGGGTATCATCATATTCAGATAAGGGAAAGTGGCGAATTGAAGAAAACGTTCAAGACGAAGGATGGGTTGTTTGAGTGGATAATCATGTCCTTTGGGTAAATAAATTCCCCTAGCACATTCATGAGAGTTATGAATCAAGTATTGAAACCATTTTTGGGAAAGTTTGGTGTCATGTACCTAGATGCCATTTTTATTTTCATTAAAAGCAAAGAAAAACACCTGTAGCATGTGAGAAAAGTGTTACAATGGTTGAGAGAAGAGAAAATGTTGATAAATTTGAAGAAGTGTATGTTTATGAGGAAGGAATTAGTGTACTTGGGATTTGTGATTTCCAATGAAGGCTTGAAGATGGTTTATAGAAAGGTAAAGGATATTTTGGAGTGGCCAACACCTAAGTGTACATTTGAAGTGAGAAGTTTCCATGGTTTGGTGATCTCTTATATGAAATTTATCCAAAATTTCAATGAAATTTGTGCACCACTTACTTAATGCAAGAAAAAGGGGATTTTCAAGTGAACATCAACGACCATGAAGTGATTTGAAGAATTGAATAAAAAGGCATCTGAAAAACCAGTTTTGGCACTTCCACATTTCAATAAAGTATTTCAAGTGGATTGTTATGCAAGTGGCTCAACAATTGGAGCAATTTTGAGCCAAGAAGGAAAGCCGATTACATTATTCAGTGAGAAATTGAATGATTCTAAGAAGAAGTAATGTGTTTATGATCCACAATTTTATGGTATTGTACAAGATTTAAAGAAATGGAGACATTATTTGCTACCGAAGGAGATTTTCTTATTTATTGATCATAAGGCATTGCAACACATAAATACTCAAGGTAAGTTAAATCGAAAGCAATCCAAATGGGTAGAATATTTGTGAAGTTACTCGTTTGTTTTGAAGCATAGGTCTGGAAAATCGAATAAGGTTGCAGATGCACTAAGATGGAGAATAATGATGTTGAATATTTTGTTAGTTGAAGTTGTTAGCTTGGAATGTATGAAAGAGTTGTATGAAGAAGACGTAGATTTTGAAAAATCTTGGAAAGCATGCAAAACACCTTGGAGCATTGATATAACACCATATTTGGATTCCCACATCCAAGATGTATTTAAAAAAAAAAAACAAATTTTGTGTATTCCATGGAGCTCATTGCGGTTGAATCTTGTTAGAGAGATGCATATCGAAGGTTTGGGTGGACATTTTGGTGTTGATAAGAACACAACATTGGTAAATGAAATATACTTTTGGCATGGAATAAAAAAAAATGTGAAAAAGTTTGTTGAGTGTTGCAGAATTCGCCAACTAGTAAAAGGAAAGAGTCAAAACACATGGTTATATACACCACTATCGGTACCCGAGAGACCATGGGAAGATATAAGTATGGACTTTGTTTTGGGACTGCCTAGATTGCAAAGCGGTCATGATTCCATGATGGTTGTAGTGGACCGATTTTCAAAGATGACACATTCCATGCCATGCAAGAAGACCATTGACGCTACTAAAGTGGTTGTTTTAATTTTCAGAGAGATTGTATGGTTACATGGACTGCCAAGAAGCATCCCTTCTGACACATATACGATATTTCTTGGACACTTTTGGAGGATACTTTGGAAGAATATGGGTTCCAAGTCATTATACAGTTCTACATAACATCCACAAACATATGGACAGATCGAGGTGGTTAACTATATCTTTGGGAATTTCTTGAGGAGTTTGAGTGGAGAGAAGCCAAACCAAAGGGAATTTGGTTTTGGCCCAAGATGAATTTGCTTACAACAATTCAATTAACATATATGTGGGAAATAGTCCATTTAAAATTGTTTATGGAATATCATTGAAAGGAGTTTTTGATTTGGTTAAGTTACCAAAGATGGAGGAAAAAAGGAGTGCAAATGCAAGTGAGTTTGCAAAGAGCATACAGGAAATGCATGAACATGTTAAGAGGAAGATACATGAAATTAATATTAGATACAATCAGGGAGAAGATTTGTGAAGAAGGAAAAAGGTTTTTGAAGAAGGAGAGATGATAATGGCACATTTGAGGAAGGAAATATTCACCATAGGTATGTATAGTAAACTCAATTACAAGAAAATTGGACCATGTCAAATTTTGAGAAATATTTCTGATAATGCATATAAGTTAGAGTTGTCGGAGGATTTTGACATTTCTCCAATATTCAATGTTGTTGATTTATACAAGTTTCATGAGGGAGAAGAGCGTGATGAAGAAAGTACCTTGGTTAAATGGAAGAAACAAATACCTGTTGAACCAACTGAAGAATTAGAGAAAACCTTGGCAAAGAGGGTTAGCAAAAGGACCCAAAATAAAGAATATTACAAATATCTAGTTAAGCGGAGAAACAAGGGTTCTGAAGATGCATTGTGGTTTTATGAAACTGAGTTAGCATGACCATGAGGATCTTCATAATTTGTATAATCTACAGTTGCATCCAAATGAGATGGAGCTCATGTTTTTCTTACTAAGGATGTCTAATTGTGGAGCATGTTTGGCCTTAAGAAATCTACATCAACCAAAAACATTTTAATTTTAAGTTAGTAAATTGTAGGGTGAAATAAGTGTTGCAACTCTTATTACTGTGACATCAATATTGTAACTCTCATTGTTGTAACTCACATTTTTGCAACATATGTGCTATAACACTATTGTTGCAATACATGTCTTGTAAAACACATTGCAACACCAATGGTGTGACTCCCATTGTTGTAACACCATTGATACAATACCCGTGTTGTAACACACATTGCTGCAACACCAACGTTGCAACTCCGGGAGAGTGGAAATTCTATTAGAGTGTTATGAATCATGACTCCAAGTGTCTTACAAGAATTTTGTGACAATTGGTGGACCAACAACGTGATGGAAGGAAAATCACTTGAAATGATTAAGGAAGTTAACCACTACAATTGTCCAATTTTCTAATGCACATTTGGAAAATGGTTGAGAGTTTGGATTATTGTAACTTCCCAATGTCCAACGTATTTTGGATGAGGAAAACTAGAAATAATTGGGGAAGTGGGACAATTGGGGAAAAATTGTTCAACTTCCAAGAAATGGGAGGAGAAAAAGGAAAACAAAAAGAGGGTTCGAGAGTTTGGTTCATGTAGAAACGGATAGAGGAGAGGAAATGGAAAAAGGGATGTCTGCAGAAACAATAGAGCATAGGAAGGGATGACAATTTTGGAGGTGCAATGTGGAACAATGAGAAAACTCTCCAATCATTGAGTCTGAATGAGAACTGTGCTAGATTGGCTGATAATATAATGAGACAGTGAGAAACAATTTTTATGTCTGGTTAATAAATAATCTTGAGTCCTTGTTTAATGGGGTTGTCTCTTGTTTCCATTTTCCCTTTGACTATAATTTCTCTTAGAATTCTTTAAGTTGTTAAAGTTTTGTTAAGCTAGTACGTTGTTAGTTGTGTATTCTATGGGGAGAAACCTAGATTTGTGGTTGCTTGAGTACAAGATCGAGCGTGACTGCACCATACAGTCTTCAATTTTTTTTGAAAAATAAACTTTATCCCCAATAATGGCACCAAAATGGTACCTCCCCAACTCACACTTAATGATAACATCAATGATCCCCAAGGTGCAACATGAGGGGGAACTACTAGGACAATCATCATCGCCATGCAAGTAACCTATCCTCTCATTTTTGGTTGACTCTTCTCAAACTCAAATGGAGTATATCTAGCAATAGGATTACTAAAGCTATAATAAATGAAGCTCAAAGGTGATGTGAAGAGATAGCTCTAGCAAAAGAATGCTTTTTTGTAGTTTTAATGGTAAGAGAATGATGGAGGGATCAAGATATTAGTGCCAATACATCCAGGGGAAGCATATTCAAGAGGTCGATCCAAGAGGGAAATCTCAATAAAGGGTTAAGACTAGAAGGGCTACAACATACATGCCACAAGAAGGACTTAGGATTGCTGAAAACAATAATAAAGGAAAACTAGGAGGGATTTAAAATGCCACATCAAAACTTTTCCAATGAGTTGTGCCTTACCATAGAGAATTAACCATGCAACCATTCATGTAGATGCAAGAGAATAATCCACAAAAAAGACAACAAAGGGTCAAGGGGAGAGAAATTCCTCACACAAAAAACCATTCCAATATGATAAATGTATGTTTCACCAATGGCCAATCAATAGCATGTACTAGAAACTCTACAATCATATGCAACAATAGAAACCATTATAACAATAGCCACACATTGATAGGAAATAAATCCTTACACATCACATATGCTCCAAGAAATATATATCCATTAAGCTACAAGGAGGGTAAACTCCAAAAATCCAACCATGAGAAATAATGAAAAGAGCAAACCCATATATTGGTTTGAACTCCATCTTCATGTACAATAGAAAAATAATAATATCTAGGGTCAAAACCCTAGATCTAGTCTAGGGAGGAGTAAAGAGACAATATCCTCCAACAACTAACTAATAATACATCATATAAGAATTGGTGGTCAAGCCACATGTACAAGTCTCTAATAAAGATGCTTTGTGAAGGTAGGACATCTCCATAAAAAGGGAATGAGAAAGTCAAATATCCAACATGTAGTCCCCAAGTGTAGCACTCCCATAACAATAATCCTCAAAACATGCAATGAGGCCCTAGAACTAAGGTTTGAAACCTCCTATCTCTCCTCCAATGTGGGATGTGTAGCTCTCCAAGGTGAGACTTCCTCATCAAACATAGATATAAGTGAAATAAGGCTCCATGAAATTTAGACGTCCTCAACAATAAGTATAAAAATAACCATAAGAAACATCCACAAGAGAACGTCCTCCTTCATCCATGTCATATAAATATAAAACCTCATCTTGAGGTGTGTAGTGTAACTTCCTATAAGAAATAAAAGGCATGTAGTGTAACTTCGAAAGGTGGAGCTCTCCATCAATGATCAAGAATAATGCAATTAACAATCCCTCAAGAGTGGAGACCCTCAACAATAAGCATAGACATAAGTGTAAGAAACCTCCTCATGCGGGTGTGTGGAATCTCCAAGGTGAGACATACTCATCAATGGTATAGAAAAATGTGCAATGAAGAGTCTTCCATGGTGGGAATCATCTTCCATGAGGGTTTGAGACATGTCAAAACCCTAAATATGACAAGTGTGAGATTTCCAAAAAAGAAAACATATGACTAATGAGGAATGAAAGAGTGAAAAAATGGTGGCCGATGTCCTCCTCAAATCAAGTGTTAAGAAGGTGAATCTATGAAAAACTAGGCACCAAATCCATGAAGAAGACATGTGGAATGTTCTCAATTATCTACTAACTCTGTGAAGAAAGAGGGTGGCCTCACATTAATAATAAAATAAGACCATCCCTCAACATGTGGTGAGTGCTAGATCCAAGGAAGAATGAGTCAAATAAGGCATGTATCATAATCAACTAATATGCCAATAAATGGTACATCCTCAAAGAACTCAAAGAACTACATGACAAATGTGAAATCATCCCACAAGGCTAGGGCGCTCCATGGTAGGTGTTGACCCAAAATATGGCCGAACTAATTTTCAAAAGCTTGCAAAGAGTTGCAGAACTCTGAGCAAGAATTGTTACGTCACTTTGTCTAAATTATTTACTAAAATATGTAAGATAGACAAGAGTCCCACTAAGAGACGTCTTGTCTAATTGAAGGATTGTATGTATCATGTTTCTTTAAACAAAAATGTTTAGTTTTAATGCACATATGGTTTGGATTAAGTGATGGCATAAACTCAATTATATTTTCAATATTTATATGTGTTCCATTAAAAAATAACTGTAACATGAAGACCTATGATATATGTCAAAATACTTCATGACAACAAGCAACCATGGTTCATATAGCATGGGTTTAAAGTTTATATTTTGGGTGATGTCATAAAATGGTTAGAAAGAATATTTTTGGAAGGCTCACCACCATATATTATATTTTACATAGGAGGTTGGCTATACAACGTAACATATCATATGGTTTGAAACATTATGAGCAGAGGACGATGGTTGCCATTCGACATTAATGGTATGATCAAATGACATTAATTTAAGTCTGTGCATGATTAACAAAGTCATTCTAGGGTATTGAAATTGGGATCGACGTGTTTACTTTTCTCTTTTAAAAATATTAAAGAGCTATTGTGAGTTGAAAATGTGGCTTATTCTCAGGCTAAAATTTTGGTGTGAAAATTATGTTAACAATTTGAGCTTTACAACTGTTTTGGAAACAAATTTAAGGGGACGAGATATTAGAGGGTCATCACGCACAACAAGGAGAGGCCATTAGCATTTTGGTAAAGTTATGTAAACACGTTATTGTTGTTGTGGAGGCATTTGGAGCATGCATAAATTGTATTAATGAACATCTAGTGAAAGTACTATTTATTTATGTTTGCTTCTAATTAATAGTTTGTTACATGTTTTGATGTTTATGGGATTATAAAGAATGACATTGTTTATGCATATTTTTAGATGAGATTTTTTAACAGAGTTTTTTGGTGATCTTAAAGAGGATAAGGAAGGAGGCTAAATGTTGTTTGCCAAGAAGGTAGGAACAAGAGGATTAGATTTTTTGCAAATTTGGATGCCAATTTTGATGAATTTAACTAATTGGCATAAATTGGGCATATTTTTTTGGGTGGATATCAAGCTTTACCTCAGCCTTTTACACTCGCTAATTCCCCTTTACAACCTCATCCAAGCATATCAGACATTGATTTTCATCCTTAACATGGTCTTGTCATTGATGGGTGGGAAGAAAATCCAAATAAACTTTTATATGGAATTGCAAACGGTCCCAATAGTCATAAAAAACAACTTGAACCGGTTATTTCTCATGTTGCTACTTTAGCCAATTAATTTGCTCAAAACCAACCATGCATTGAGATTAAATCTTCTTCACTGAAGCTGCCAGCAGATGAAAAGGGAAAGAAACCTTTGGATAAGTCATCTAGTTTTGAGTCTTCAAATTTTGCTTTGTTCACTCCAAGGCAAGCACTAAGGAGTTACAAGGGGATAGTAGGAAAGAGATTTCACATGTTGATATTTTTTTTCCTCAGAAAAAAACGTAATTTTATTCATATAGAAGAAAATTACATTATGTAGATGCATGATCAAGTCATGAATATTGCACCTTTGTGAAGACCAAAAGGTGGATAGAAGCACAACTTGAGCCATAAATAGAGTTGTGATATAATTCTTCAAAACAAGAAAGTCCACGAGGCTCTCCTACCAGAAAAAAAAAATCCAACAATCTCTCCAGCCATATCATTCTTCTTCAAACATTACATAGAATATATACATAGTATAAAGGATAACACTAAGAGGGCCAAGAAAAAAATAAGATGTCCTTCTGTAGATCACTAACATATATAAAAAGTATAAAGCACAAGAAAAGTCTAATTAGAAATTTGTCTTCACTGAAATCATGAATTTGTGGCCACTGTATTGTCAGTTCTGTAGGGGAGGGATCCCTTCAATGAAAGGCCTATGATAGTATTCGTAGAAAACCTGATTATTGATTTCCACAATATGCCACTAAACAAACTGTAGCTAAATGTCATCCTTTGATAAAGAATATGCTTCAATGTTTCGCTCTTGATACATATGATTTACAGAGAAGGAGTCAAATGAGTTTAAATATATAAATGTTTCATCAAGACGTGAATGCAATAATATATTTTGACACCTCTATGCCTTTCTGACCCAGTTCACAACATTCATGGAATCCCCAAAAATTTGTATAGACTTGATCCCTTTTTCCCTAACAAATAGAGGGAGAAGTTTTAAGGACATCAATTCAGTGGGATTGTTTGATCTTGAGCCCAAACACAGTTTTATCTTGAAAAGATGATGATCAGAGAGATAGAATACCGCACCTCCACCACAATGAAAGTTTTGTGAAGCTCCACCAAAAAAATCTCAGGGCCTTGAAAAGTCAATTCTTTCTACTTGGACAATGCAAATAGTTGGGGTATCCTTTTACCTGCGGAAAATGGGACAATATCCCAAGACCCTGACTGGATAATATTTCAGGCACACTTGATTTTTCCTGGAAAATTGTTGCATTCCTGGTGAGCCAGACCCCCCAACAAATATTTCACATGTTGATATGTTTTCGGAAATATGTCAATACCAATGCTTCATGTTTATGATTACTTTGATGATACATGTAATATTTTGACTTGATATTAATAAGTTTACATATGGAGGGAGAAGGTTATGATATTAATGCATTTTGATGTTTTCCATATATATTCTGGTCATGATGTGTGCATGAATTTATATTGATTGTTTTGAAAAGATTATTGGAGTGACAAGTGGTACATAATTGACGTGGAGACATAATCCTTAAATAAGTTTAATGGGACCCCTAACTATCTTACCTAAAGTTACTAATATAATCCAAAAGTTACTTTATTAATGTAAAATTTCATTAATATTATTTTCTCTTTCATTTCCCTTAAACATTTATTAAATATAAAAAAGCGGTTGAAACTAAGTAACTACTGGAAAAGAGTACAAAAGGAGAAGATAGATCAATGAGGGGAGGGGGGCGGGGTGGGGGGTGGGGATACATTCGAAGAGGCATTTATTTAAAAGTGGCAAAGAAAGGCAAAGTGAGATTGATTTTGATCTTCTTCCTTAAGATTACAAGTGTGGGTATCACACTATTTGAGGTGGTCCAAGTCAGATTATAGAATCTATTTTCTTTTTCATGGACTTGATTGCTTTTGTACGATTCTATTAACATCTAAAGGTTCTAAATAACTCTTTGATCCAAGTTCTTGTAGAAAATTGAAAAAACTATCTTTTCATAACTAATATATGGTTAATCAATAAAGATCATTTCATTTCTTTCTTGGATGAGTTCTTTCACTATTTAAATGAATTATTTTAGTTTCTTTTACATTTAGTTTTGTTATGCTTATCATCTATTATTGTTGTAAGTTTATTTTATTTTTCATTTATTCTTTAAGTGATTTGCACATATCTTATTTATTTTAATTCTGTAATGTGTTTTATTGTTATTTTCATTATTTCATTTCATTTTGTACTTACTTATGCTATATTGAATTTTTATTTGAAGAAAACAAAAAAATTGGAAAACATAAATAAACATTTTTAAATAAAGGTTTAAATGCCAAGAATTCATGAATGCGAAGTCTTTATCATGTCCTTAAGGCTTAAAATTTAAGGTATCATTCTTTCTTATCTCGCTTAGCCTTACGAGGTTCAAAGTGTTATGGAAGAAATATTATAGTTTCGCTCTCAACAATAGGCTCCTAAACCAAGTAATAATGCATACAAATATGTAGAAGAGGGGAGCACTCCACATGAGGGTGTAGTCTATACCATAACATACCATAATATGCTTAGGCCATCTGAAGCTTCATCAAATAGTTAACATGCCTTTGTGATAAAAAATCACAAGTGTAGTGAAACGTTCACCAGTGTAGGTCTCATGTAAAATGAGGGTTAACAATTAGCTCCAGCTTGGGGACATGTACTCTTCTTAGAAGTGCATTAGAACCTCAAAATTTGTTGCATGTACCCACCAGAAATGACCACCAATAGATTAAGAAAAAACATGTGGTGGGATGGATCCATATCAACATCCCTAAACACCACATCACAAGTCCATAATAATGTTCATACTATAAAATTATTTAAAATTTTGGCTTTACAAAATAAGGCATAAGCCACCAATTCCAAAGAGAAAATGAAATGAAATCTAATGCTCACATGTTAAACTTATTCATCCTACTCTAATTCTCATAATAGAGATCTTATTTCTCCTTCCCTACCCTAACATAGGACATTGAACATGCTAGGTGAAATAAAAAATCTAATGCAATCACATAAGCATCTCTTCAATGCCATGGAATCTTCCCCTGTGTTTGGTCACCAACCAAAACAAGAATACATCAAATGCCAAGTAGATACATGATAGAATCTCCATAAGACAATGGATGAAATCTGAGATGTTCTCATGAAGATGGCCAAATACACCAAAAGCATGCCAAGAATAGCATACACCATCACAAGATTCCTCTATTCAAGCTTGAATATGACTAATGTAAATGTCATCATATGGAAACCCATCAAAATATGCAATATCACCTCTGCTACCTTCAATAATTTTGGGCTTAGATGACTCCAATGCAAACCCTTCTAACAAACATATAGATGGAGTATGAGAGAAAAAAAATAAATCTTTTTTTTAAGCTCCCAATCTAGGGCTTATTGCCCACTTCTATATGGCTGGAAATTTTTGCAACAAACAATAAACTAAAAAACCCATTTGTCCCATACAAATCTGAGCCCTAAAATAACACATTCTAGCATACTTTTGTTGGACAAATTGAGAAGAGGATGAAGAGAGAGAGGCTAGAAATTTCTATTATAAAACACTTGCTACCCCGTGTAACCTGCAACCCCGAAAGAATGCTCTAATGTTGATTTTATACATGCAAATTCACCAAAATATGAACATAAGGGTGGATGGAAAACTTCTATATGTTTACCATCATAAAACTGCTCCAAATGCTGGAAAAATTTTGCATTATACCCAATAGGTCATGGCTGGAAATTACCATGAGAATGATGCAATAAATTTACCCTAGATGGTTGGAATAAATCTATAAAAATATCCTCCTTGTGTTACCAAAATCTACATTAGTGTACATATATAGCTGGAAATGATCATGATTTAAAAACAAAAATTGCCTCTATTGTAATACGTTGTTTGAGGGCTTCAAAATTTACACTTTCTTCACTAGAGGTATCATAAATGGAATCTCCTAAAAATTCCCAATAATCTCTTCTGAAACCATGATCGAATTTATGAAAATACACTTCCATAACAACATACCCTTATCTGGCCCTATCTTCATCAACTAGAGAATCAAATATATTCTCAAGTTTATTATTACTTAAGGGATTTTCTTCAATATCATCCCTCTCAACATCATAACAAGAAAGAACATCAAATTAAAATTTTTGAGAAGGTCCAAAATTTACCAAACCCTCATATTCTTGAAGAGGAGAGATATATACATGATTCTCCCACCAATAAGGTCTTCATCATGTGCTTGATCTTCAATGGAAACATGCAGTGCTTCATCAATGTGTTCTTCAAGTGTTTGATCTTTCGTGGAATCATGCAAGCATTCTTCCTCAATGTTTTCTTCTTTTAGAGGTGCAACAAGATATTTAATGGCCTCATCATCCTTGTCTTCTTCTAAAATTTAAATCTCATACAAACATGGTCCATAGGATAAAGAAGCTTGATGGTAATATTCATAACATTCCTTTTCAAAAAAATATTGGCCAAACATACCATACTTTTCTTTGAAATATTTAAAAAATGATATGAAATACTTGTGGTCATTCTCTATTTGAATCAATACAATATATTTATCTTTATGGAAAACCATATTTATCTACTTCAATTCTTCAAAATGAGAGATCAAATCTAAAAAATGCATTCATACCTCATACCAATACCAAAGGATGTGGAGTCGTCAAGATGAACCTTCAATTTTCCTTCAAGATGTTGCATGTGCTCACCTCTACACACAACAAATCCTTCAAAATATGCAAGGAACAAGGGTTTTTCCACTTCATGGAATCACCATGTGAGAAATGAATCTTGAATACAACATTCTCACAAAATTTCATGAATCATAGTCTTCAAAATTTATGGGAAAATTGAATTTAACCCTAGCAACGACACCAAAGTGGTACCTCCCCAACTCACACTTAATGATAAAATCCGTAATCCACAAGGTGAAATCTGTTGGGTATGTGTTATATTCTTTGCACGAGTAGTAGTGTCCGAGTGCCTATGCCGGGCGTGCAAGGGGGCGGAGCCCCCCGCGCGGGGGTTCGGGGGCAGCACCCCCGATTTTTTTTTTTCGGGCCGACATATTTTCGCCGGGCCGACATATTTCTGGGACGACATATTACCGGGACGACATATTTCCGGGACCACATGATATTAGGTGGTTTTTCGGCACATGGCTTTTTGCCGATGGTTTTCTATTTTCGGTTAAGGAATTAGGGTTTTGGACTAATCCAGGTCATTGGGTTAGGGTTTTGGATGCCGCTAGCTCCTATATGTATATTGTATTGTAAACAATGTAACACAATGTGTATGAATATAATATATGTTGGTTTTCCTGGTTTGGGTTTCCAGGTGAAAAATCTCTGTGTAATGTTTGTATTTGTCATTGTATCTTTTCTGTTCTTTTCTGAATATCAGTTTGCAGTAGATATTGTACAAGGTTAGAATTTACAAAATCTAGGGGGGAACTATTAGGATATTCACCTAGGTAACCTAACCTCTCACTTTTGGTTGGCTCTTCACCAACTCAAAGGGGGTATCCCTAGAAATTAGGATTACAAAAGCTATAATCAATGAAGCTTAAAGGTGATGTGAAGAGATAGCTTTCGCAAAACAATGTCTTTTTTTATTTTCAATGGTAAGAGAATGATGGAGGGATTAAGAGGTTAGTGCCAATACAACAAGGGTAAATGAAATCAAGAGTTGATCCAAGAGGGAAACCTCAATAAATGGTTAAGACTACAAGGGATAGAATATACATTCCAACATAGTTACCGAATAAGTGAGAACTGTGACCTCAAAATGAAAACTTTGACCCAAAAAACCCATATTGTTTGGTCAAAACATCAAAATCAACCCCCATTTCAAAAAGAGACACTACCGGTAGCACCCTTTTTGTTGGGGGTGGTTAAAATTGTGACTTGTTTGAAATCACGACCTTGACAACTAATACCATTGCAGAAAATTGGCCCTCGAATTGATAAATGATGCTTCTAGTAGCACCAATTTTATTTTTGGAGTTAAAATTATTACTTAATTGAAATTGTGCCCTTCACAATTGGTACCATCACATATACAAAAAGTTGAAATCAACTCTTAAATCACAAACTTAAAAAATTGTTTACTAATTAATGTTTTTGCTAATTTTACATTAAAAAATGAAAAAAAAAAACTTTGTAAACAAGTTAAAACACACACACACACACAAAAAAAAAAAACACTTTATTTAATTTTATTTTGCATAACACATTAAGAAAAAAAAACTTAAAAAAATAAAGAAAGAAAGAAAAACACCCACTAAATAAAATAAAATAAACCAAATTAAAAAGAACCATTAAACATAAATCAAAAATAAAAAAGGTGGTGGTGTAAAGTGATGTTTGTAATCGCTGCTCCCCTCGTGCTCACCCATTCCCCTTCTCTCCCTCCCCCTCCTAGCTCAACGGGTTGCAAACCCACCTCTAGTTGGGCAGTCTACAGGAAGGGGGGATAGAGGGAGGGAGGGGTAGGGATGGATGACGAGGGGATGGGTGGGCATAGGAGAAGAGATGATTCTGAGATTCCTCCACACTTTTTTTTTTTAATTTGTTTTTTTCTTTAATTTCTTCTTTAATTTTTATTTTTCTTTAATTTTTTTTTAGCTTTTTAAAATTGTGACTTGTTTGAAATCACGACCTTGACTACCATTGAGGAATATTAACCTTCAAATTGAAAGTGATACTTCTAGTAGCAAAAAAATTATTTTTGGAGTTAAAATTACTACTTAATTGAAACTGTGGCCTTGACAACTAGTACCATCACAAATAAAAAAGTTAAAGACAACTCCTAGATCATAAACTTGAGAAATTATTTACTAATTAATTTAATTTTATTTCTAATTTACATTAAAAAATTAAAAACAAAAAACTCTATTAACAAATTTGAAAAGAAAGGAAAATAAAAAAGCACTTTTTTTAATAAAAAAATTGCATAACATGTATTTAAAAAAGAAAAACAATATAAAATTAAATAAAAAAAACTTTAAAAATCAAAATTAAATTCCCCAATGGCTTTGCCAAGATTGGGCATCTTTATGCCATCCCTGCTTGAGTCTAAGGTGGTTATGGTTTGAGTTTGAAGCAATTTTAGGAAGCCTCTTGTCTTCCATGTTGTTTAACTTGTTTTTATACATTAGGTATCTAGTCATAGTCATGCTCTCAATGGGGGAAAGGCTTTCCTCTAAGAGGAGGATATGATAGGGCTTATTTCCTTTCATTTTGAGATTATAGGTTATAAATTCTTTTGCATTTTCTCTATCTTTCTCCATTATTTCCCAGAGATAATCCATCCCCAAACTTCGCATCCATATAGAATAACATGAGTAACAAGAGTCTCAAAGAGTTGTTTTGTCTTATCCCATATCCAAAGATCGGTTGATTTACAATTGTTTTCAAGTCCATATAAGATTCCCATCCTCCATTTATCCTTTTCTTAATGTTATAATTCCATTTGAACTTGTGGTGAATATCGATTCCAACATATTTGTATGAAGTCACTTCCTCCAAGTTGTTGTTATCATATATAAATATATCATATGCGATCTTATTGGATTTAATGATCACGAATTTTGTTTTGTCGGTATTAACAGTCATGCCCATATTGGAGCAAAAATCCTTGAGGATTCTCAGTTTCTCTCCAAGATCGTGGGGACTCCTTGACATAAGAACGATATCATCATAATAAAGAAGAAGATTGATGACTATACTAGTGAGAGTTGGGCCGACACAACCTGCTTCTTCCAAACACTCATCTAACTTGTCAATGTATATGCCAAAAAGGGTAGGGAACAAGGGACAACCTTGGTTGAATCCAATATTGTAGTTAATTTCTTTTGACCAGCCCTAAATGTTATTAAAATTGGAAATAACGTTCTCATACAAACTTATAGCAACAACCCTCATCTTGAAAGGCACTTTTGTCTCTTCCAGCCTATCCCAAAGGTTTTTCCTGGGAACTGTGTCAAAATATTTTCTAAATTCAACAAAACGACACAAAATATTGGTTTTAGTATTGCAGAACTCCTCTACAATGATATTAATGGTAACAAGATGGTCAACAGTTGAATGATATCCCATAAATTCGGCCCATCCTTTAGGTCTTTTACTGTGACTTTCTAGCCAAAGGCTAATCTTTTTTTTTCCAAAATAATTCCGTATAACTTGGCTAAAATCGGGATAATCATAATGGTCCTATAATTAGAGGAAATGTTTTTATTCCTATTTTTAAAAATAGGTACAATGAGGCTTTGTATCCAGGGTTTATGGAAGCCCTTCTTGACTACTAAATTGAAGAACTTGTGTATGTGAGGGATGAATATAGGCCCTCTGATTTTAAAAATTTCAACTTGGTAGCCTTCAATGTCCTTAGCTTTCCCATTTGTAAGTTGCTTAACCATGAAATATATGTCATCCAAAAAAAATACTTCATACTTTGTAGGAATAATATGAATGGTGTCCATTCCCCATATGAGGTATTGGGGACGATATCTAAGGGTGTTACATCCCCCAAGGATTCTAGGATAGTTGGTTCAAAGAGCATTAACACCATGAGAAACTAGAACCACAATCGGTGGGAAGGCATAACGACGTCAGTGGGTACATTTTCCGGAAGGGAGGGACTTTCCCTGTGTGGAGTGTGGGGATAGGACTGAACCGAGGATGCATCAAACCCCGAGGAAGCTAGGAAAATTGGTGCATAGGGAATTAATACCGTGAGAAGAAGGCAATTGGAATGTTGGAAAAGAATAGCTATGTCATCTGGTATGATCTTCGGATGGGAGGGAATGAATTCCAAGACTGAGGCTACACACTTGAACTTTTAGGTGCATTCAAGTGGCACCCTAACTTAGCTTCCTGTGGAGAAGGGGTGCCAATAGTCCATCTGTAGAAATTGTGATTAATGTCATTTAATATGGAATTAAACCATTCTTCATTGAGATTTTTTAACCTTAGATCAATGGAAAAGGTGGTGTGTAACAAGTGGAGCGCTAGGTTTGGAGGTTGATGAGATTATCAACAGCATCATCAGAGGAATCCTTGCTGGGATTTCGGTTCATCAGAGACGTAGAAGGAAATCCAAAGTGAAGGGGCGACAAAGACCCTCCCTATGAGAGTGAGTGTTAATCGTCGGCTTCGATTGGGAGACTGGGAAACTATGGCTCGTCGTCAAGGGTACCCAAGGGGGTACCATCGAGGGGGACACTCACTAGTAGGGTCTTCAACTTGTCAGCCTGGTATTGACGTCCCCGCCTCAAGGATCCAACGTGAAGCTTTCGACACATCTTCTACCTTTTATGAATCCACTCCTCCTCACTTTCAAGGTCATTTGGAAGAGGCAGAAGTAGAAGTCCATGGGGAAAGAACAATTTCAATCGACCATGAGGTGTCCAAATCAACCATTCGCTAGATTCCATATGTTGAGATGACTCTTGCTAGGGAATTGAAGTACTGGAAAATGGTAGAACTTTACTAGCATATTAAAAATCTCTTGGGCCATATGCTCCAGACTCGGGAGGAGGCTGAGAATACAATGCAGTTGCAGTTAGATGACCTACATTTGATGATGCGTGAAATTATTTCTCATTTTCTTGCGTCAAGTTCAGTAATGATGTCTTCATCCTTGATAAGCATGACCCATTTGGCCTTGAAGCAAACCCATGATCGTTTTGTGATGCCACTAGGGCTATGAGTAATAGGTAATTTTTTTTTTCTCTTGGTTTTTGATGAATTATCAAATAAGATCAAGGTTGGCAGGCCGTTGCAATTCCTATTTAGGAGGTTTTTAAGGATTTTAGTTTCAAATACTTTGTTTTAAAATATTGGAAAACTATATGGACAGAGGACCTATTCCTTTGATGCTAGTCTGGTTTCCCCAGTGGAAGGCCAACAACAAATCCTTATTGTATGTATGATATTTTGCTAAATCGATAGAATTTTGGTCCGTGTGCTTAAAAATAAATATAGGAATGGTGTCCATGGCATTAGGTAACTCATAAATACTTTTAAGGTAGGAATTCTAGTCCCTTAAGGGAATTATATTATTTTCTTTAGTATTACAAATTAGAATTTTCCTCCAGAACTTCTTAGGATCAAGCTTAGATATGTGTAAAATCCTTTTATTTATATAGTGCCTTTTTTTTGTATTAATTAGGGATTTGTACGTATTGATCTTATCGAGTTTGAAGGACTCCTCAAAAACATCCTTAATGGCTTTCCTAGCATTTGTACATTCTTTATCATACCAAGGGTTGGTTGTTCTATTATTCTTTCTACAGGACACCTCGAAAGATAACTTGTTAATAGAAGTGGAAAGGGCAGTTGTACAAGTATGATAGAGGTCTTCAATGTTGTCCTTATAATTTAGGAGATGTAATTAACTATTTAAATCGTTTAAGGAAAGCTCAACTTTACTTTTGTCAAAAGGAAGTTGCCTTTGACTATTAGAATTTTCTTCAATGACACTCATGTGCATGTCAAAGTTTATACTTAGGGTTAAAGGTCTAAGATCAGAGTTGGGTTCATGGTCATTTAAAAGGTCAAAAGTTAGTATTTGGTTGGAAACATGGATCTCAGATATCACATAATCCACAACAATACTACCTAGACCATGAATACAAGTCATATGGTTGGAGTTTGACCATTTCATTACTCCATTGCAAATTATAAGGTCTTGAGAACTACAGAGCTTGACTAGGTTAGTACCAAACAAATTATCAGTTAGGTCTTCATAGATTATTTTGTAGTTGTTAGCTAAAACAAGGTCCTCATCTAGCCATAAAGGATTATGGTTGGAATCATTGCTTAAAAGATAAGCTTGGTTAGTTGCAATTCTAGCATTAAAGTCTCCCAGTAGTAGGATATTACCTTCATTTCTCAAATTGTAAATATCTTGTTCTAAAGTATTATAGGGACAATTTATATTTAGATAGTTTTTCTTATAAAAAGTAGAATTAATAGGTGCCAAATAGCAAATTTCTATATACATCTTCTTAGCATTGATGCCTGAAATTTCTATCCAAATGTATTGATTGAGAGGGTTGATCATGTGAAGTTGAATGTGAGGAGAAATGCTCTTTCTAATATAAAAAGATATGACTCCTATCCCTTTACGGTGTGATTTTTTGTTCCATGACGACCACAAGACAAATCCTTCTATGTTAGGGACCTTAGACTCTTCGTGCTCCCATGTTTCAACTAGACAAATAATATCAATATCACTCAGGATCCAACTTAACATAGGACCTTTACGCTAGGGAAAGCCACGACAATTACAAAAAAGGATCCCGAGTGTCCCAAAATCCTATTTATTATTATCCTTCTAGTCTCTATAGCTAACAATAACTTTTTGATTTCTAATTATTTCCCATTTTACTTCTTTCATGGATTCTTTTACCTTTTGAACTTCCTTCCTTAATTCGGCATGGTCTTTGAGAATGAGGTCTTCATTTATAAATATTCTCGACCCTTTTAAGCTCTGATATTGATTAAGTATGATATATTTATGATTAGTATAGATTACTTTGACACATATCAACGTATCTTTATGATCAATTATTTTTCCTAGCCTCTTTGCTTCTATAAGGTAAGTTGTTTCAATTTGTGATTTATTTTTAGTTCTTCTTTTACTATTGCTAGTGTATCCTCGTCTTGTTGTTCTTTTATACCAAAAATTATGAGGTTCAAGGATATTTTATTACGCTCATGATCTAATTCGAGTAGCTTATTCATTTCCTCTTTGATGGGTTTGATATCCAATTTGTTTTCTGGACTACATAGGGTCAAATTGTTGGTTAGTTTTTATTTTAGCTCTTTAATCCTATCTCTCAAGTTGCGATTTTCATCAACCTCTCATTTTTGGGTTGTTTGTTTTTGTTTTTCCATTTATTGTATTCTAACCTCCATTGTCTGCAATTGATTCTTGAACCCTACCAATCTATCCGCTATTTGTGTTTGACTCGTATCTTCGAAGAGTCTAATTTTTTTATAAAGCATTGCCTCTAACTCTATTTTGAGTTTTACTTCTCTTTATTCACTCCTTTTTTCTAATGATTATAACTCGATTTGGATTTTTTCATCTCTTTCTTCTCTCCTTTTTCTAATAATTCTATATATTCGTAAAGAGTCCCTAGGGTGACTTTGGAGGGCATCCCCCTAACAAGATGAGGTTTTGGAAGTGGTGGAGTGCTCATATTGAAAAGAAGAGAAAATAAGTAACAACTATTATTTTCGATTGACTTTAAAAATGGAAAAGAAAATTTTTAATTGATAATAATGATAATAATCATTATCTCTAAAATCAACTTTTACTTATTAAACTTTCAAAATTTTATAAAAATAATTTATTTATTTTAATATTTTGTTTTATAATAAAAAAACATTTTTATTGATTTTTAAATCTTTTTAATTTTCACACGTTACTAAATTATAAATATATTTTAAATTAAACTTGAATTAAAGAAACAACTGACACACCTAAATTACGAACATGTGCTTAGGTGCTCAGTGGGTTGAAGAAGCCAGAACTATAGAGTCACATTGTATCACTATAGAGTTCAAAGAGATCACCGTATTCAAAAGCAGATTCACATCACCGCAGAGTTCAAAGACCATAGAGTTCACAAAACTGCAGAGTTCAAAGACCACATAGTTCACAAAACTGTAGAGTTCAAAACTCCAGAGTTATTCCATGCAAAACCACAGAGTTACTCACATCACCGAAAAAAAACACCTAAAAATATTTAAAAAAAAAAAAAAACCTAAATAAATAAAATAAGATTAAAAATCCCCCGGATGGGGTGACACCTAGTGAACACTTGTCACATGTTGTGCTGGAAATGAGGGCAGTTAAATCCCCTCACCTTCACCCTCCTCCTTCGTCTATTCGAGATGTATAACATTCATTTTAAGTAGAGCTCAGTGCGTCAGGACAGATCGTCAATGTTAATGGTGATTCAAGCTCGATCCTTTGGTACAGGTACAAAGCAACAAGGCTGCATTACCCTAGCATTCATGGATACCTAGGCTATCACTTCCTTCATCATCATGTTGGTTTCTCCTCACTGTGGCTTTTATCTCCATAACTTGTCTTTAGTTTTTCATCCTTCCCTATTTGTTATGCTTCGAGCTTGCAGAGCCCCTATAACTCTCCTTTTGTCAATTATCAACACTTCTGGCCTCTCCTCTATCAATTCCACCCCCCTTTGAGTTTATCCTCACCATGCCTAGTGAGAGAGGAAAGTATCAACATGGGACTACCTACTACAGTCAATTAGGCAGGCATAGGCGCACAAAACTGACCTCTCTCTTTCCCAAACTAGAAAGTATCTTGGCTCGCTCTCCCCGCTCTGGTCAAAACTGGGGTGAGAACGCTCAAGTTGAGTTTCGTCTGTCTAACCTAGAGAATTTATATGGGGTTTTCACAGTGGAGGAGGATATTCCTCCTAATTGGGAGGAAATTCAACCTAATTTGCAAAAGACCACCATGGAGAAACGACCACTTACATGTACCAGTATCCCTTTGAATTCCCTTGAGGTAGCCATGACACGATGTATAGTTGAAGAGGAAATCCCTCCTCTGATACATGATTACTGTAAGAATTCCATAGACGCTAATGATGAGGAACTATGGATAAAGTGGGGCGATTGTTGTAGCAAGGAAGAAACCCATAGGGAAACTTACACATAGGCACGAGTTCACCGGGCTCTAGGCAACCACAACCCACCTGGATCCTGCAAGCTCATGAAAGATCATTTGGTATTGATCTTCGAGATGAGAAGATACCTGGTAGAGAAATTGTACAATCAACACATCCTTAGAAAGTGCATGGACGTTCTGTTCCCTTGTCAAGCGAGCCTGTAAAAAGTCGCTTCCCGACATGTTGTCAACTATACACCTTCAAAATTTGCCAGGATGGATGCCCGGGTTCGCCTTATGTCTAATATCTTTAATGATAATTTCTCTGGTTTTAGCTACAATATTTTTGTGGCAATTAGACTCTGGTTCACTAGCTGGTCCTTGAACATAGTCGACTGCCTGTTCTGGTTTCCATGCATGTGGCAGAACAGGTGGAAAGTCCTTTTGTTTTCTCAGACAAATGTCGCCTTTTGGTCCTTGAACAATACTTTCCACCTGTTCTGGTTTCCACATATGTGGAAAGTTTTGGTGTATCCTCAGACATTGTGTAGCTTCCTTTTGGTTAGCTTAAGGTAATACAAACTTTTCATTTACAAAAAAAAAATAGATTCTTTTTAATTTTATTTTTATTTATGCAAATATTTTTTAAAAAATGTGTTTTTTTCTCCTTTTTGTAACTTGTTTATGGAGTTGTTTTTTTTTCATTTTTTATGTAGATTAGAAAAAAATAAAGATTAATTAGTAAGGAAGTTTCTAATTTAGGAGATTATTTTAACTTTTTGTTTGCAATAGTACCTATTGTCAATGCCATGGTTTCAATTAAGTGATAATTTTAAATCCAAAAATAAAGTTGGTGCTACTGGCTGCATCACTTTTCGTTTCAAAGGTCAATTTTCCACAATGGTATAGGTTGTCAAGGCTATGATTTCAAACAAGCCACAATTTTAATCACCCCCCAAAAAAGGGTACTACTAGTAGCACCGCTTTTTGAAATGAGGGTAAAAACAAGCACTAAATATGACCTCTAAAAGAATGAGAATTGTGGACACTTCTCATCAAGTTGGCAACTTTGTTGCCACAAGAAGAACTTAACATTGCTAAAAATGACAATAAAGGAATACTAGGAGGGTTTTAAAGTGTCACATTAGAAATTTGTCAATGAGGTGTGCCTTATCATGGAGTATTAACCTAGAAACTACTCATGTGATATGCAAGAGAATAATCCATAGACAAGAAAACAAAGGGTGAAGGGGGGAGAAATTCCTCACATAAAAAAAACTTCCAATATGATAAATGAATCTTTCACCAATGACCAATGGCCAATCAATAGAAAGTACTAGCACCTATACAATCATATGCAACAATAGAAAGAATTAGAACAATAACCACACCTTGACAAGAAAAAACCATTATACATCACATATGCTCCAAGAAAGATATATCCATTAAGCTATATGGAGGGGAAACTCTAAAAATTCAACCATGATAAACAATGAAGAGAGAAAATGCTTATATAGGTTTTATCTCCATCTTCATGTACAATAGAAAAATAACAATATCCAAGGTGAAAACCCTAGATCTAGTCTAGGGAGGAGTAAAGAAACAATATCCTCCAACAACTAACTAACAATACATAAAATAAGAAGTGGTGGTCAAGCCACACGTATAAGTCTCTAATAAATATGCTCCATGAAGGTAGGACATCACCTCAAAAGGGAATGAGAATAAGTCAAATCTACAATGTCTATTCTCCAAGTGTAGTGCTCCCATAATAATAATCCTCAATTATGCAATGGAACCCTAGATCTAGGGTTTGAAACCTCTTGGATCTCCTCCAATGTGGGATATGTAGCTCTCCAAGGAAATACGTCCTCCTCAAACATATATATAAGTGCAATAAGGCTCCAATAAAGGTGGATGTCCTCAACAATAAGCATAGACATAACTACAAACAACATCTACAAGTGGACATCCTCCTTCATCTAGGGCATAAAACCCTAAAACCTCCTCCTAAGGTGAGACATCCCATCAATACTAAAGAAAAAATATGCAATGTAACCTCCAAAGGTGGAGTGCTCCATCAATGATCATGAGTAATGCAACCAACAAGCCCTCAAGAGTGGGTTCCCATAACAATAAGCATAAATGTAAGTCTAAGAAACCTCCATGTGGACATGTGGCATCTCCAAGGCGAGATGTCCTTATCAATGGTATATAAAAATGTGCAATGAAGAGTCTTCCAAGATGGACACCATCTTCCATTAGGGTTTGAGACATGTTAAAAACCTAATGTGGAAAGTGTGAGGTCTCCAAAAAACAATTGTCCAACTAATAATGCATGGAAGAGTGCAAAAATGGTGGATGTCCTCCTCAAATCAAGTGATAAGAAGGTCGATCCATGAAACAAGGCTCCAAATCCATGAAGAAGACATGTAAAATGTCATAAGTTCTCAATTAACTATATGAAGAAATGGGGTGGCCCCTCATCAACTAATAAAATATGACCATCCCTAAACATGTGGCAAGTGCTTGATCCAAAGAATAATGAGTTAAATAAGCCATGTATTACCATCAATCAATATGCCAAGAAGGGGTCCATCCTCAAAAAAGCGTATGATAAGTGTGAAATCATCCCATAAGGCTAGGGTGCTCCATGGTAGGCTCCTCCACCAAGTAATAGTACATAATAATATGTAGAAGAGGGTAATGCTCCACATGAGGGTGTAGTCTATACCACGACACACCATAATATGCTTACAAACCCTCAATATGAACAAGGTCGTTCACCTCATGAACATGAAACCATTCTAGAACATATTAAATCACCCCAAGAAGAATGAAAAATTAAGTGATAGAAAGGGGAGAATGCAAAGTGCTCTACACCATCATGAATCCGATCAAATGAATATGTAAATACAATGTTAGCTTTTCCCAAAATTTCTAGGGCGTTCAATCAAGGGATTCATACATCAACATGCATCATCAACCATCTACATGATCATGGGGGATCCACAACTAATTCTACTAACATGAAAGGAAAGAAATCACCAATTAAATCAAAGCATCAAGATCATCAAGATACGCATAATCACATCAACAATAATTTCATCAAGTGAAAGAAAAACCCCTAGGCCATCCAAAGCTTGATCAACCTATAAACTTGGTTTTGTGATAAAAAAAATCACAAGTGTAGTGAAAATTTCACTAGTGTACAGACCTCACGCAAGATGAGGGGTAACACTAAGAAACATTTTTGGGAACCAATCACATATCTAACGGACTATCTGAAGAGAACCCTCACTCCACTCTCCAAGGAAATACTCTGGTAAATTTAGGAGCTTGCTCAGATCAAAGGACTTCTACTCAAGTTTTTGCAAGAGAAGGATGGCTCCAACAATGCAACTAGAGCCAAAGATGATAGATAGTAATGCAATTCTCATGCTTCATGGACAATTTTGGAGACTCCTCATCTAGCTAGACGTATTGATTTGGTCTTCTTTTGTTTCTTTTTATCTCTCTTATGGTGTTTCTCTGGTTTCATTTATCTTCTTTTAATGTTGTACAAACTATATGTAAGACCTTCTTTCTTTCTCATACATATCCATGTACTCATATAGTGGACGTTTTGATGATCACATACATGCCTCCTCTGCTCAAGGATTTTGTAAACTTCTATGTTTTATCCCTTTGAAAAATATATAAAAAAATTATTACTTATAAAAAAAGAGTAGGTAAGGAGCATGTTTTATACAATGTGGGCCTTAACAAAAATACCAAATATGGCATAATGGTTGGTGATTCATTGATCCCCACCCTTAGTGCTTTTCTCCCTCGTAAAATACTATCCCAGTGGTTACAATTCCTAGTGAGGAAATTCAAATGGAGGATTATGATTTTATAATTTAGAATTTCTTAAGATGTGTGGAAAGATAGAGATGATGCATAAAATCTAGATAAACATATCGATATAAATTTACATAGAACTTAAAAAGAGAAAATTAATAGAGAGAAGAAGTGGATAACTTTATTATAGATTAGTATTTTTAAATCATAAAGAACAAATAAGAATTAATGTTACATTAGCATTGGAAGAAAATTAAAACAAAACTATTAAAATTTCATGAGGAAGAGTGGTAAAAGGTTAAGTACCTACATCATCCAACCATAATTAAGCAACATTTTTCTATCCTATCCCTTTACTCTTTTTGTAATCACTTGCCCGACATATCTCTTATGAACAAGAAAGATAAAGAGTGACATAATGTAAAGATAATACATAAATATAGATAAAGATAAAGACATCGAGATAAATTTATGTATAAATTGAAAAGAGAAAATTGACAAAAAATAAAAAAATAAAAAAATGCATAAACTTAATATTTTTATATTAGCGAAAACAAATAAGAATTAATATTACACTAGAATTAGAAGCAAATTAAAACTAAACAATTGAATATTCATAATGAAGAGTGGAAAAAGAAAAGAGAAGAACTTGACCAGAGGGGACCATTGGTGGAAACCCTAGCCTGAAGCCCATGCGCGCCCCTGCCTGAACGATTCAGCATACTCCGCAACCATTAACCAAATCGCCAGGGGAGGACTCACCACCAGCTCTGGTCTGTAGAAATGGGCAACGAGGAGGGGGGGAGACCCCCCTTTTACAACAACATAACCGCTAATGACAAAGCAGGCAAAAGATCGAAGCGACCTGCATTTGAGCCGCCGCCGCAAATCCGTGAGGAGCTCCTCGCCAAAGAGCAGGGCTTACGAAAGGAGATGGACACGGACGCCAGTACCTCTCATCCCAAAGCACCTCATGGATGGGAGCCCGACAAATGCATCCCCCAAATGGACAAAGCGCCCAGATATCTCATCATCTCAACCAGAGTTGGGGAGCACACCCAATTCATGGAAGAACACACCCTCATTGGCAAGTTCCTAGGACTCTGGCCGTCAGAAAGAGACCTAAACAAGTGGATCAAACACTGGTGGAACCCCATGGGCGACTACGAGGTCCAACTTAGCTCCAAAGTCTTCTTCACGATCATACTGTATAACCTAGAAGACAAGGACCGCATTTTCGAGAACGGCCCGTATTTTTTCAACTCAGCCAGGTTGTTTCTCAGGTTCTAGACATAACGCTTCAACCCAGACAAGGAAGACTTCTCGATGGCACCCGTCTGGATCCGCCTCTACTCACTCCCGCAGGAGTTCTGGTTGGAGGAGATTCTGATGGGAATAGGAAACACCATAGGGAAATATGTCAAAGCCTCTGAAGCTACAAAGCAGCGAAAATACACCTCCTATGCTCGCATCTGCGTATATATGAACATTGCTCAAGCCCTACCAGGAACAGTAATATTGGAGTATCAGGACAAGGACTGGGTGCAAACCCTCGATTATGAACACATCCCGTTCAGATGCCGCAGATGCCATGAGCATGGCCACCTGTTCAGGTACTGTCCACTGACTCAACCGGCTCCCAAAGCTGAACAGAACATGCAGAAGGATGGCTTCATAAAAATCCAAACAAGGAAGAAGAACCCACCTCATAAGCAAGTAGCTGGCCCCAAGCCGGCCATCCCGACCAAGAATGCCTATGACATTCTCAGCCAGCTCCCAGAGGAGGAAAAAATCCAGGATTCACACAATGGAACCAAGAAGGAAACAGGTCCAAACCCTACGCCCTCCCCTTATCAGAACCAGGAAACCCATGTCGAGGAAGGGGGGGAAGCAGATGGCGACACACCAATGTAGTTGGACGCCCAAGACCTAGCAGGCATAGACCTTGAAAAACAGGAAGAAGCCCTAAATGAAAGAGACCTACAGGGCCTCCCAGAAGAGCAGCTCTGAAAGGTACACAAAGTCTTCCTCGACTCCACGGCAGGATCTACAGCCCGCCTCGGCATTGCCACAGAATCAAGTTCTGGATCTAAGAGAATCCCGCGCGAGATCAAGAGGCGAGGGAGGAAACCGACACATCAACTAATTATAGAGGCGGGTAACCTCATGATCAACTCAGGCTAGATTCATAAGCTCTCGGAGGGATACCTCCACCCACACTCATCTACCCAATGATGAAGACAATCACTTGGAATATAAGGGGACTCAATGGCAGGACCAAGCAAAGGATCCTCAGGGACTGTATCAAGGAGGAAAACCCAGATATCATAATGCTACAAGAAACAAAATGCGCGGGAATGGAAGTGGAACACATCTTCCAGCGCCTCTGGAAAGACTGTAGCTACTTTTACACGGATGCAGCGGGGGCCTCAGGAGGCCTTGCCATTCTCTGGAACCCAAGCCACATTTCCCTTGGCGAGCCCTTCTCAATTGTAGGAACCTTGATGGCCCGCTATGAAGTAATAGGATCAGACCAAGAGGGTACCATCACCAATGTTTATGGTCCGCAAAGTCAATAGGAGAAAAACAAGTTCATGGACAAGCTAATCTACATCAAAGCCTTGGTCACCACACCCAACTGGATCCTCGGGGGAGATTTCAACATGATAATGTCACTGGAGGAGAAGGCTGGTGGTAGCAAGTGGCTTGACCCGGAAAGTGGTAAGTTCAAAACCCTTCCTGAACATTTAAATTTAGTAGATATCGAAAATAGCAATGGCACCTTCACCTGGTCCAACCGAAGATCAGGCAGCCAACATGTGGCATGTAGGCTTGACCGCTTCCTTGTTGCGGAAGAGATGATTGAAAGTGGCCTCTATATGGAAAGCTTAATTCTCCCCAAGGCGGGCTCAGATCATTGGCCAATAGCCCTCTAGATCACAGCCGAAACCACCCCCGCGCTCAAAACCCTTCCTGTTCAAGAAATTCTGGCTCACCCACTCCGATTTCCAACACCTAGCGACAACTTGGTGGCAACAAGCTGAGGTGGATCACGGAACCAAGATGTACAAATTCCAGCAACGGATCAAAAACTTCAAGCAAATTCTCAAACACTGGAACAGAAACACCTTTGGCAACATCTTTCAAAGCATCAAAGACATCGAGAGCAGGTTAGCTGAGATCCAAAAAATCTTTATCAGTGGAACCCGAACTCTTGAGCTCATGATGGAAGAGGAGCAACTACTTTCGCACCTGGAACAGAGAAGGCAGCAGGAAGAAATCCTGTGGAGGCAAAAGTCAAGAGTGCAGTGGCTTAAGGAAGGGGAAAAGAACACGAAATTTTTTCATTGGACGATGATCCACAGGCAACACATCAACAGAATAACCCACCTGGAGGATGAACACGGAAACCTGTTGTGCGAGCACAGCCGCATCAAGGAAGAGCTCACACAACATTATCAGAACCTCATGACGGAAAATAAGCAGAATCAAGAGGAAGCTATTTCCTGAGTTACCAGCCACATCCCCTCTCTCATAACCCCCGAACATAATGCTGCTCTCACAAGGCCAATCACCCAGGAGGAGGTGGATCAAGCTGCAAAAGATATGCCCTCTGGAAAAGCACCAAGCCTTGATGGCTTCACAACAGACTTCTTCCATCACTGCTGGGACATAATACGAAAGGATGTTTGGGAGGTGGTTGAGGAGTCATGCGCCTCGGGCCAAGTTCTTCAAGCTTTCAATGCCACCTTCCTCACTCTCATTCCAAAGGAGGAGCGGGTCACCAACCCCAAGCACTTTAGACCAAGAGCTTTATGTAATGTCATCTACAAGATCATAACCAAGGTAATCGAAAATTGACTCAAGCCAATCCTGCCTTTTTTCATCTCCAAAGAACAAGTTGGCTACATAGAGGGCAGGCAGATCATGGACAGTGTCATCCTAGCGCATGAGGTCATCAACTCTCTCAATACAGGGAAAATCCCAGGTATGCTAATCAAACTAGACCTTTCAAAATACTTCGACAAAGCCAGCTGGCGCTGTCTTAAGGCCACCCTCCTAGCCTTCGGTTTTGACCATACCTGGATTAGCTGGATCATGAACCTCACCTCTACGACCGTCTTTTCAATTTTAGTCAATGGGGTTCCCTCTCGGCCTTTCTCAGCCTCCAGGGGTATCCGGCAGGGTGACCCACTTTCACCCTTCCTCTTTGTCCTTATGGCGGAAGGCCTGGGATGCTATATCAAGTTAGCGGTCCAGGAAGGTAGCCTCAAAGGCCTTCTCCTACACAAAATCAGACCAGCCCCCTCCCACAGTCAATTCGTGGATGACACTCTCCTCATGAACTCTCCCACTGCTCGAGAAGCACAAAAGCTCAACTCAATCCTGTCTGATTTCACTGAAGCCTCGAGCATGACCCTGAACCTCGACAAATCCAAGCTCTTCTTTTTCAACACCCCAACCACGATTCAACTACACATTTCCAGAATTCTAGGCATCCCTAGGAGCTCCCTTCCGTCCAAGTACCTGGGCATTCCCCTCACGGGAGAGTCTGCTAAGTCCATCTCTTGGGACAACCTCCTCCTCTCGATCTCAAATCGCCTGGCCAGCTGGACCTTCAGACCCCTAAACATAGCAGCCAGACTGGTCCTGCTAAAGTCGGTCCTCCAAACCCTCCCCACCTACCTCTTCACTACTCTAGCCGCACCCAAGCAAATCATCAGAGCTATCAGAAATTTACAGAGAAATTTTCTCTGGCAAGGCCTGCAACCGAACAAGAAATGGGCGTTGGTAAGATAGGACAAGGTTTACGCTCCCAAAAGCTTAGGAGGCCTTGGGCTTCGTGACCCTGGTAGGCTGAATCAGATAATGGGAGCCAAGATCTGGTGGTGATGGCTGAAAACGCCAGATGCTCTATGGGCACGAATTTGGAAGCACAAATATGCCCCCACAATGCAGTCTGATCAATTGATCTGACACAACACTAGAATACAGGGCTCGAACATCTAGAATACAGCCTGGAAAAACAAAGACTTAGTGCAGAAGCACGCTTTCTGGGAGATACGCAATGGCAGCAGCGCAGAGTTTTGGCTGGACTCCTGGCAACAACTCAAACCGCTAACTGATCTTATCGAGCTTACACCTCTACAACATGTCCTCAACCAAACACCTTCACTAAAGGTCAAAGATCTCTGGAAACCCTATGAAGTGAGTTAGACATGGATATAGTGGAAGACCTCCCGTCAAGAGCTAGGAGCTCCTCCAGATGTTGACCTCTCGGCTTGGCAAAACGAAGCAGCGCGCAGGAAAATCCCCATCAAGGAGGGACCTGACATCCTTCGATGGGGACACTCGACCTCAGGCAATTTCTCGGTAAAAGAAGCCTAATACATTCAAGCTAACTATCACAATCAGGAAAAGGACACCATCTGGGATAAGGTCTGGGACAAGGCCCTCTGGCCGAAGGTCTCCACCTTCCTTTGGCTTATCATCCACAATCGCATTCTGACCTGAGATAACCTACAGAAAAGGGGATTTATTGGTCCCTCCATCTGTGATTTATGTCATTTCCAAGAAGAAACCAAAGAGCACCTCTTCAATGGTTGCAGCTACAGCCAAATGATCTGGGATCAGGGGGCCCAAATCATGCGCAGGTCCAATCAGAACAGAAGCAGCATCAGGGACACCATAGCACACTGGGGCGCTATCGCCTTCAACAACCCCATCCTGAACCACATCTGGCTACTTCTCCCAGGCTTCATCCTCTGGCAGATATGGAAAGAGAGAAACAAATGCATCTTCCATTCCAAGGACTCCCCTCCAGAGCTCACTTGGAACAGAGTGGTTACTCACATCAAGGAAATAGTCCAAAGAAGGAGCTAGCAGGGGTGAGATCGGACCTGCCACAATGAAGAGCTAAGCATCCTCCAAAGTTGGCAGCTCAATTTGACCGATTTGGTGATAGTACACGAACCCAAGACTCACATTCCCATCCCCAGCACCTGGACCCCCCCCTACTGGATACGTCAAAGTCAACTTTGATGGCACCTCAAAGGGAAACCCAGGACCCGCAGGCTACGGGGCGGTGATAAGGAACTCCATGGGGAAAATTATTGCCACGGTAGCAGGACACCTAGGGGAAACAACAAACAATGTAGAGGAATTAACAGGTTTTCTATAGGGCCTTCAAGAAACCATCTCTTTACCCAGTCATAAAATAATCCTGGAAGGGGACTCCCAAGTCATCATCCAGCTGATCACCAAGATCTTGCACGGGGGCAGTCCGCAAAAAATTTCACCTAGCTGGCGGCTCGCTGGTCTGCTTGAGGACTTCAACAACCTATGCAGTCGCAGCCTCAACATCATTCCTTCCCATGTCAAGAGGAAAGAAAATGGAGTGGCTGACTACCTGGAAAACGAAGGAGTTCAAAGGGAGTTAGAGCGTACAATCTGGGATGCCCGATCCCCCGCAACTTCCGACATACCACAACACTGCCAACTCCTCGCTGACAAGGACTTCCTGCCCCCGGATGGGGTGCTATGTGGGCAACTGGGACACGTGGAGGCACATCCTGGGCACGTGGAGGTGCCAACAAGGCACGCCATTAATAGAGGCCCCCCTCCCAGCTGCGGGCAGTTAATACGAGCCCTCGCCTCCGTAAAATCTGAGTGATGATGGAGCTCCTCGCGCGTGGATGGGGAACGGAAGGCTAGAGCACTAAGCTCATGGTGTTAATGTATTTCATAGCCTTGGGTTTTGTTCATTATAGTTACAAGGGTAGCAGACCTCCCACCTTGCTTACGAATCTGTCGCAGTTAGTTCAGCACCGCAGAGCCGGAAGTCTGACCCTCGCGCTCACCATGCCACAAATTCGGGGTCGGCCTCGTCAAGGCACTGGCTGGCATGTAGCAGAATCCCGCAAAAAATGCCACCAGAGGTTCACTCGGGAAATTCTAGTGGCTAAGAAAAATCGCAGAGGAGGCGCCACCACTGCACCCTTGCCGCCCCAAACTTATGTGGAGGAGGACCTGCCTATTACACTCCCTGCTGATTTTTCTGAGAGCAAGATGTTTGTTGTCCCGGACAACTGGGATCCTCTGATGCGCTTCGAGCATTCGCCAATTTCTTCCAACTTGGATAATTCTCCACAGCCAGCCACCACTCAAAGAGAAATCTACGCGGCCTACATAGTGGAGGAGGAGCCACCAGACCTCATCACTGGGGAGAAAGAGCACGGGCTGTCGCTGGACTGCAAGACAAGGGGACCAGAGCCGAGCCATGAAGGAATGGAGCCAGGAAGAAACTCTCCACCTTCGCCACTGTCGCTGCATCCCAAACACCTCCAACTTATCTTCAACTTGCGCAACCTGGTGGATGATCAGGTCTTCTGAGCCTTGAGAGTCAGCTAGCGCTTGGATATGCTGTACGTGGCATACTCCAAAGCCTCTCCATGATGTCAATGTCCTACTTGCGCGTAGCCCTTCATTCTCCTTGGAAATGGCGGCACTTTGACTGATTAGGTTCTGGTTTCCTTTAGTTTTTATGCTTTTCCTATTACTATGTACCAGAGCTATGGCTCTCCTATTTTCTAGTTTAAATTGCTCTAGTTTAGTCTTTCCTGTACGGTTGAACTCAGAGAACAAAATCCCTGGTTTCCCTCGGGCAGGGTGGCGTAACTCAACGCCTAATTTTTGTTGTTACAGTGGACAGGCCAGATGTCCTGGTTTCCTCTGTTGGCAAGACAGCTGGCCTATGTATGCCAGTTGTTTTCTTTTTTTGCCAGATTAATACAAAGGTTCTGCTTTTTATTTAAAAAAAAAAAAAATGAAGAGTGGAAAAAGGCTAAGTACCTACATCATCCAACCTATCACGTCCCGCACAATGTGCCTAGTTGAATCTTGTGATCGTGTGCCTCTTGAGGGCATGTGCCACTGCGGATTTTCTCACTTGGTTGTTTGGAAACACCAAGGTTATTTTTCTGGACTACGCCTCTTCACCTAGAGCATACCCATACTCTGTTCTAGGCTACCGGGGAGTCACACTCCTACTCTAGTGAAACTCTTGTATACTTAAACATTTGTTAAAAACTTTAACACTTAGTCATATTTAAGCATATATCCATGAACATGAGAAGCCAAGAAAACAACAACGAAACATGCAATAGAAACATACATATAATGTGGGTGGCACAAACCATGCCTAACACTTGACTAAGTATTTTTATTGCAAAATAGTTATAATATGAGCAATATAGGCTCCGATTACAACTTCGACAAAGTCAAATGACTCTCCTCACCTCACCAAGACACTCATACACAGATTCATCACCAAGACTCTTTGTTGCAACCGTTTCCACAGCCTCCTATGGTGCACCTCAAACGTGCCCTCAACTAGAGACTTGTT
Organism: Picea engelmannii; assembly: GCA_009831015.1. Classification (NCBI taxonomy): domain Eukaryota; kingdom Viridiplantae; phylum Streptophyta; class Pinopsida; order Pinales; family Pinaceae; genus Picea; species Picea engelmannii. The sequence continues at coordinate 117,229 of ML782916.1, forward strand.
TTATCTTCATTTTCATAGACTTCACAAGTTTCGGCTTTGTCTCACACATGCCTCCAATAGACCTACATTTCCAGACTTCCCCAAAACCAACCCAAAATAAGCTTTCCCTACTCTTCCCACTGAATCCTCCTCAAGGCAACACAATTCCTCCTAGGTGGAGTGAATTGGATCCTTGAGGGAGCTCACCCTCTTGGTCTACCTTAGAACCACATATCTCTTCTTTCTTTCGTTGTATTCAAATTTTCCTTCCTTGGTTTTGCATCCATGTTCTCTTACAGGGACTCCAAAGGACACCATTGTGAATCATCGTGTCCTTTGGGAGTGCCTCACCCCTTTGCGAACCCATGTTCCCAACTAAATCGTTGTGCCCCTTCATAGACTCGATCTCCCAAACAAATCGTCCCACCCCTTCATAGACATGATCACCCAAATGAACCCATGCACTCGCCAATCGTCCTGCCCCTTAGGATGCACACACCTAACCTTGGTGTGCCCCATCATGCCAACATGCCCCAATCTCTTGGTTTCTTCATACTTCAGCAAGCCCCTTGGTGTGCTCACATGCCCAAGGAATCCAGTTGGCTAACTTGGGTATCAGAGCAACCCTAAGTTTCATCTACTTAAGGATTTGGGCAAAGGTATCTGTACCCATCTAGTCGAAGACATTACATCCTCCCCCACCTCAAGTCAATGTCATCCCCGAAAACATCCACAAACTCTGTGATCTCCAAGTCTCCACCTAAAATCGTTCCTTCGCTACAACTAACTCTACTAGAAACCCCAAGTTTCATGCCAACCGAAACCCCAAATTCTGCCAAAGTGGAAACCCCAACTTTCCACAAACCAAATTGTCCTACACCCAACTTCACACAATCTGTTGCCTAAGTCGATGCGGCCACTTCACCCAACTCCAAATATTAAATTCACCCAAATCTGTTGCACTCTCTCATTGTGATGATGTTTCCTTATTGTTGTTTGGTTCCATTGTTGTTGTCGCTACCTACTACAACTGACTGTTTCTCATTTCACTTAAAAATTTCACCTAATATTTGAACTCATGTGAACTTCTTGTTGCACACATACTTCAACCAAATCTTCCATACCTCCACGCACTGAATTCCCCTGTGCCTTGGAATCATTGGGTAGCTATTCCAACCGTCGTTCCCAACTCATGAGAATGCACTTTGTCATGCCCAAACTAAATGTTTCATGTCACATTTCCATCATTATGTCCAACTCCAAATGCTAAGGCAAGTGTCCATCCTTGTCTCACTCTTGTTTCCATCATCTAAACTTCATAAAGGAGATCATCCACAATGTCTAAGTGTTTCACTTCAAACCTACTGGTGCATCTATACTCTTGACCCCCTTGCCATGTTGTTATTCTCACCCAATTCATGAACTAGTTCAATGGCTAATCCAACCATCACACTCCTTGAGTCAGCACACCCTCTTGCAGAAATTGGTCACTTCCTTTCACAATTCGATCCATCTGCACAACCCTCAAACAAAGGAAAGATCGCCCCTCACCTTGTTGCACTATGAAGTCACCCTAAAACAAAGTCTTGTATGACAACTTGACTCCACTATCCACCTTATGGCACAATTAGCCAAAATTTTCACCATGAACTACATGTCCAAACTACCTTTGCCTCACTACTTCATCACCCATCCATGTTGTTACTTTTACCTCTTTATGCCTTGGAATGGTTAGGATTCACCCTCAACCATGTTTCCTAGAGAAAGAGACATGCCCATGTCCAAGTAATATCTTCATGCTGCAATTTTCATGTTTTCACAATCCTCCAAACGAAGGAAATCTCTCAACTCACCTGCTTTCGTCAAGTCACCTCTCCGCAACTCAAAATCTGCAATGAGTGTGGCCAACATGCCTCCACTCCCCAAACGTCCCAACAAACTTCCCAAAGTGCTCCAAGTAGAATGAGTTGCCTCAAATAACTTCCATGCCTTAGGAACATCCAAATCAATACTATGTCAACCTCAACCAACGATCCCCTTTAAATCTATGAGCCATCACACAATCATTCGAAAGTCACCAAGGTGCACTTTGCCTCATCCAATGTCCCATACCAAAGGTGAGTGAACACCAACCAAGTCCCTTGGTTTTCATTCTTCCCATTCAGGTTGACTGCCTACAATTCTTGGTCGAATGCCTTGTTGACTCCATCCATCTCCTAGAATGAACTTCCTTTCACCTCCTTCAAGTGTCCAAACTTTGGCATTGTCATCGCGACTTGTCAAGTCAACACTTGAATAAAAAAATATGGCTAAGGCACCAAGCACCAGGGAACCTCATCCATCATCTCAAACATGACATGTATATACTTCATTTCCCACTCTTTGCAGTGACATGTCCAATGAAACTCATCAAAGAGTTAGGTAGCTTCCCTAAGCCACCTCCATGGATACATCCAAATATGCCTAAGTCAACTGCAAGACTCATCCAAGTAGGTCTCCCAATATCTCTGCACATTTTCCCAACCAAGGCATCCTAATACTACATGACTTCTTTGAATATGAATCAATTGATTCACTGTCAATTCTATCAATTCTCACAGCGGAAACATATTGCACTTGAACCACCAAGTCAACTGACTAATTCCCTTCAAAGAACTCACCGCAACAATTAGGAAATGCAAGAACTCATCTAACCATACATTTCCAATAACATCATTCACTGCAACCATGTTCTAAGCCTGTTGTCTTGGACCTCTGCTTACCCAAGCAACCGACTCTCCACATGAACTCTCCTAATCACCATTCATAGCTCAAAAAACCTACAAGACCTTCGGTGCAATACAAGGTTGAGTCCATTCGTCCAATTCAGAAATCCATCTAAGTCTCAAACTTTGCATGCAACTGGATGAACTCATCTCCAATGCCTTTCCATATACATACCTTGACTATTCTGACTTCAAGGCACCATGCACCCACCATGTGACTATCAACTCATGCTACTATTAACTGACTATTGTAACTATGTGAAGAGATACCTTGTCCGAAGGTTGCGGTCTACCCCTTCATCCAACAACCCAACTCAACTCAAATGTTATTCTTGGCTATGCACAATGTAGAGACATCATTATGGAAACATGCCCAACCAATTGTGTGTTGCAGAGTGGCTTTATGTCACCCCAGGTCATCCAATTCACCCAAGTGCTTTACCTTGTTGCAACCCAAAACTACTCCCCTTCTCAATCACTTTTGTGATCACCCTTTGTGCTTCGCTTCCATGATCACTTATGTGATTAGATTCACGACAAGTCATGCAAAAATATTGTGGTCAATCGCCTTACCCAAGTGCTCATTTCACCCAACAAACTCTACACTTGGTCTCTCCAAGGTGTGAAAAACATGTCCATCATTAACTTTCATCACAAATCAAAACAATCAAGTATGCCTCTACAATCAATTCTGCAACAAGTTATGTGATGCACTTCTGCAACGAGTTCTACAATCACCCACCCTATCCAAGTGCTTCATTTCACCACAAACTTTGCTCTCATTCTACACAAGGTGTGCACCCATGACATAATGCCCCTACCTCAGCAGGGTCTATTTACCTCTCGGTCTCTGAATCTTCTCAATCTCCGAGTTGGATCAACTCTTTGATTCCTTGTTGGAATCTTCAAGAAATGTCCATAGGTCCTTTTCATGCAACTCCATCATGAGAACAAGCACCAGGAATAAGCTCCTCTCAAGCAACCACTGGTTGTGACCACGAGCCTAACCCAAAAGGTGTTTCGTGATTTTGCGCATCGGGTCTTTGCATGTGAATCACCTCGATTCTCTTGACCTCTGAAACCTCGATAGGATCCTAGTGTGTACTAACCCCTCCCTTATCTTCTCTCAATGTGACCTCCGATCATGACCTGGGGCTCAACTTTCAAGCGCATTAGGATTTTTCGTATCGGGAACTCCTGATATGATTAGATCTACGGTCCACAATATTCCCTCGATCGATGACTACGATCAAGTCACAATTTCACGTTTTGTGACTTTGGAGGTTGGTTCAAATCTGTTCTCCCGATCCTCGATTTCCTGATATTTACGAGCGTCAGATCGACGATTCGGAATTTTCCTTTGATCAACGATTGTGATCAAGCGGATATTTCACGTTTTGTGACATTGGGAGTCTCCTTACTTCTGTTTTCCCGATATCTGAGATCGCGATGGCCCTAGATCGATGGATCAGATCTTCCTGGATCTAACGGCCCAAATCAAGTCGGGATTTCACCTTTCACTCCTTTACCTCTTATGGAGTCCCTTCGACACTTAGCCGAATTCTAAATATGTGCACTCCTTGCAGCAGATTCCTATGCAAGACTTTGTTCTTGTGGATGATTGTGCATGCCTTGTAGCAGTCTCTTTGCACTCCTTGCAAAGGGGAAATTTCATGTTATCTCTTCTGATCTTCGGAATCAAAACATATCCTGTCACACACTCCTTGTGTTCTATGTGCACACCTTGCACTCACTCAACATAAGAGAAACAATTGAAACTTATATTAGCATTCACATTTTCATCCATTCATAATGAAATTCATTTATTTATGAAAACACAATAACAAAGAATTACAAACAGTAACAATGTTATGCATTTGAGTCAATTTTCCTCTGTCATATTCATTCAAAATTAAATGGCTACAGCTAATATCAAAACAATAACTCAAAAATCAAAAAATTCCTACTAACTCCCAACAACCTCATTTGGGTGTACACAACCTCTATTTATCTTAGAGGGTCCTTAGGGTTCCCCCCGACTACTCACCTACTCGAAAAATGAAAAAAAAATCTAACTACTACCTAAGTTCAGTTACATTCAAGACTCATAGTGAAAATCCTTGATCGCTCATGATCATTCCACCTCTAGACGTTTGATCTTATTTCATTCTTCATTAGCTCCCCAAAATACTTGCAATAACTCCTAATGTTTGAGATTCTGAAATGATTCCCAGGCGTTGAGTTGTCTTGCTATGCATGCTCGCTGATGATGCTCCTGCATCAACCCAAATCAAACTTCCCATCGCACAATCAAACTAACCTCTTCTGTAAGTCTGATGCAAAGTCTATGATGAACAAGTTCGCTAATCTGAACCATTCACCGAATTTGTGAATGTTCCCACTGAACTTCCTTCACAACAAACTGCCTTCAGATTTCACTTTGACACCATATGTCATGTCCCCATAGCGTTCCTAGTCGAGTCTTGTGATTGTGCACCTTTTGGGGGCATGCGACACTACAACATTTCTCACTTGGCTACTAGGAAACACCAAGGTTACTTTTTCTGGGCTACGCCTCTTAACCTAGAGCATATGCATACTCCGTTCTAGGATATCAATGAGTCGCATTAGTGCAACTCTTGTATACTTAGACATTTTTTAGCAACTTTAACACTTATTCATCTTTAAGCATAAATCCATGAACATGAGGAGCCAAGAGAACAACAACAAAATAAACAAGAGAAACATAGATATAGTGTGGGTAACAAACATTATGCCTAACAACTGACTAAGTCTTTGTTATTGTAAAAAAATTACAATATGAGCACTACTGACTCGGTTTACAACTTCAACAGAGTCGAACGAATCACCTCACCTTGCCAAGACACTCATACACATATTTTTCACCAAGACTCTTTATCGTGATTGTCTTCACAACCTCCTATGGTGCACCTCAGATGTTCCCTCAACCACAAACTTGTTATCTCCTCGTTTCTGTAGATTTCACAAGTTTCGGTTTTGTCTCACACATGCCTCCAACAAACCTGTGTTTCCAGTCTTCCCCAAAAGTATCCCAAAAGAAGCTCACCCAACTTTGTCCATTCAATCCTCCTCAAGGCAGCATCATTCCTCCTAGGTGGAGTGACTTTCCACCTTGAGGGAGCTTTCCCTCTTCGTCAGCCTCAGAACTGCATAACTCTTCTTTCTTTCCTTGTCTTGAAATATTCCTTCCTTGGTTGTACACCATTTTTCTCTTATAAGGACTCCAAAGGTCACCATCGTGAATCATTACATCCTTTAGGGGTGTCACGCCCCTTAGTGAACCCATGTGTCCAAATGAATCGGTGCGCCCCTTATCGGACTTGGTCATCCAAATGAATCATCGTGCCACTTAGTGGACATAGTCTCCCAAACAATCGTCGTGACCCTTCACAAACCCAGTTGCACAAATGAATCTTGTTTCCTTCAATATGACCCCATTGTCAACAAGAGGATTAGGCTTTCAAGTAAACTCAACAATGAATGAAAATTGAAGCTATCTCACTAGCTAGAGAGCAAACCTTAGTCTTGTAATTCTCCTTCTATTCTCCCCTTGTATCTTCCTCTCATTGAACCTTTATTCTTTCTCAATAAGTTGAGGTAGTTCAACTACTTTATTTAGTTAATTCAAATCAACTTAGCTAATTAGTTTAGGGAGAAATAATTAATAATAATATATAAATAAGAGTCTAGTTAATAATTACTAAATATGTGGGACCCCTTGTGACTCCCATCATTCTCTTTTCCTGATCCGAAATCGGATCCAGAAGCCTGATAGGGCTTTAAAAAAGCTCAAAAATGAAAGTGCTCAGAATCTGACGAAACCAACACCATTGTGTCCATCTCATCTTCCTGATTCCAGGTGGTATCAGAGCATAGTTTGTTTTGTTCATGTGTTTGCCATTGATATCTTGAGATTTAGCTGTTGGTATTTGTGCAAGTTTTGTGTTGAAGTTTGATATCTTGCAAGAATGGAGGAAGCTTCAAACATTGGTAGTTCTTATACATCTTCATTATCTAAATTATTTGACAAAGAAGAGATTCTAACCATGAGAGATTTGATGAAAGAGATGTGTGAAGACAAAAATATGAACATTGCCCTTGAAGAGCAGTGGATGGCCATGAAGAAGGAGAAAGACTAGCTTCTTGCAAAGTTGCATGAGATGGAGAATCAACTCCATGAGGCAAAGGAAACCCTTACCAAGTACATGCATGAACATAAGGTATGCAATGTTAGTTTATCTTCTAATTCCTCTCAAGATGAATTTTTCGGTGGTTTTGAAAATCACACAAGAGGAATAGGGTCCAAGTTATTGTTAAAAATGGGCTATGAAGGTAAAGGGTTAGGCAAGCATGCACAAGGCATTGTTGAGCCTATTGTTATTGAAGAAAGATCCAATTATTGTGGTCTTGGATATGAACGAATTGATGGAGAAAATTCCAAAGTCAAGGAGACAAGGGAAAAAGTTCCAAGCACAAATTTTGTTTCAAGCTCACCTCCTCAAGAAGGCTTTAAAGGTGAAAGTTCAAGAACTTTTGTTGAAAGTTCGATCCCTCCAGCATGCAAGGCTTGTGTTCAAGATGAATGCAAATGTGTGAAACAAAAGAGTTGTGACAGTGATGAGGACAAGAACACTGTTGATGGTTTTCAAAGGAGAGCTTGTAACTCTTCAGATTCACCAACTCAAAGAGGTGATAAAGGTGAATGTTCAAGGTATAATTCTGCTTATCATTCAGTTACATTTGATTATGTTAAGCATGATAAATTTATATGTAAAAATGGAAGAAATAATCCATGTACATATTTTGGTTTGTATAACCATCATGTTTCAAAATGTTGGAAAAGATTAACCGCTTTCAGGAAATTGTCCAAGCAAAGACAACGTGAAAAGAGGATGCAAAAGATTTTCACTCATTGTCAGAAGCGGGGTCATCTCATTGACCAATGTTGGACATTGCATCCAACCACTCATCCACAGCACAAGAAGCAGTTGGATAAAGAGATTGGAAATAATGGAAGAGGAGATTCCATCATTGATGTGAGTCAAGATGATTCACAAGAGGACGGTGTTCAACAGAAAAAGTCACCGTTGAGTTGGCTTGGTAAGAAATGGTTGGATTTCTTAAGCAAGTAACGCTTGCATTTTTCTGTTGTAAATGCACTTTTCAGCGTTATGTGTGCATTTATGGGAAGCATGATAAGTTGTAGCAGTTTATCACAACTTGCATGATGCAAGTTGCATGTGAATGCAATTCATTTTGAAGGCATTTTGTTGTTGCATAAATTCGCCAGGAGGATGTAAAAGATGGATATGTTGTTCACTTGTTACAGCCATTTATATTTTTCATATTCAGCTCTTATGTACCCACTTGTTACGGGGTTTATGTACTTATGTTTGTACTGGAAGGAGAGTTGAAGAGTCATGCACATGCATTTGTTTTTGTGTATGAGTAAACAGTAAATCTGGTGATGGTTCATCATGAGTGATTCATGATTGTAACATGATTGTGTATCATGTTTGTTGACTTGTCATTTTGGAAGGTCGAGATGTTTCAAATGAGTCTCGATTGGTGTTGATGATTGTCTGACGACTATGTGTGTCGATCGTGTTTTTCGACTTGTGTTTAGTCGATGGTGTTTGTTGACTTGTAAGTTGATTTTGAGTACACCATGATGCAAGAAAACGCCATGTGGTTTGATGAAGTATGAAATGTGACAGTTTGTTTGAAGAACAAAAGATTTTTTTGGCATCATTTTCAATCTTGTATAATTTGTTTTCAAGATTGATGGTTTTCTTGGCTTGTGACACGATGTTGCAGGAAAGTTTTTGCAGCCATTGGAGAGCTGATTTTGTTGACGTCAAAGATTTCACAAGAGGGACTTGATTCTCAGTGGGAAGGTTGGCAGTCTTCCAAGCATAGAGAGAACAGTGGGTCAGCAGCAGCCAGAGAACAATGGTTGAAGGACATAACTAGTTGCAGTGCAAGGCATGTCAAAGTATCCAGGTGATTATCAAAATACTTTTCAAGTAGAATCAGTTGATATAAATTGAAAGAAGACAGATAATCATAAGCTTTTGTGGGTCCAAAATCCTTTCAATGGGAAGGTGTGATCAAAATTTGGACCAGGGGTCAAATTTTAGCTCAAAAATCGACATTCTCAGAATTGCCTCAAAACAGACATAAGCATAGGCCTCATTGTTGCAAACCCAACGCAACTCGTTTCATCTCAAACGGATGTTGGGAGCGAGAGATATAGTGATCTGTTCGTCAAGACAAACAGACAAAAATTTTGATGCTGACTGTACAAGTTCGTACAGTCCATACAGTCCGTACGGTCTGACGTGGAAGGATCGTACGACTGTACATAAGTGACATGGAAAGCATTCGTTGGTTGGCAGCTGTCGAATCTGGAAGTGACACGTGTCCGTTGGGTGGCAAATGGTATGAGGACACATGGCCCAATCCGTGGGCGCCATGTGTCACTCGTTTATTGGTCGATTGGTTTTATGTAAAATGTATTGGAGGCCACGGGGTTCGACCCCGGGATCTCCCCCACTATGTAAAGATTTCACAAACCTTCGTCGACTGTTGCACTGCCACCTATTCCTTGTTGTATATATGAATATCAATATTTTTAAATTCGTATATGTGTGTATGTGGCGGGAGGTCGGGTCGGGGCTTGGCCCCGGCCCGTGGACGTTTGTGTTGACATATGACCATAGGACATATAGGTGTACGCACACTGATTGGCACGTGGGTTATGTTGTATTTTAAAATCCACGGTTAAATTGTTAACCCATGTGACCCCGACCTGGAGCGCGGGTAGTTTTAAAACGACTTAACCACCTTTTTGCCATGCGCGCGGTCCTATGCACCATATGCCCAGGTGCCTAGGCGGTTAGGGGCTGGTGTGCCCTTAATCGTCCTATGGTTTGCACCATTGGCGTGGTTGCACCCGGTGCTGGGTTTTCACGCTTTAAATTGCGTGTGAGCCAGGTTCAAGCACACAGAGGTGCGTTTTGGCGAACCAGTTTCAGCAAGGTTGAAGGAAGAGAATGACAGGAGGCCTAACTTTCTCATTTTTTGGCCGATTGAGGTGCTGTAAAAGACCAGCTAGGGGTTTTTGGACGTCCTGAATCCATTGGCATTGTTATCAAGGCCATTTGAAGACTTCTTTTGCAGGATTTTAGCCATTGAAGTTTCAGCAAGCTCCATGGAGCTTGGAGTCCTCATTGATTGAGGACATGTTTTGGTGAGCCTATGTTTGTTTTATGTGATTGGATAATAATTTTTGGCTAATTGTTATGCTCTGAACACATTGGGACAGATTTCAGAGGCTTTTGAGGACTTTTACAAGTGTTTTTTCCAAAGAGAATCTCAGGGAAGCTTATGGCCACATGTAGAAGAGGTCATGCCCGGATGAGCCATGATCCGTTTTCAGAGTTTTATTAGTCATTTTTGGGGTTTTTATGTGTTCTGATTTCAATGGTACAGTCTATTTTTCCATTGGAGTTGATAAGCATCTTGTAAAAGAACTTTTGACAAATTAATCCCAGAGAGCCAAGTCCATTGATGGAGGCTCAAGGAGATGTAGCCCGGAGGGGGGTGAACTCCTTTATCAGCTTGTTCTTGTTGTGAGTTTGATGGTTTATTTGCTGCAAGTT
>ML782916.1:127732-146876 GCA_009831015.1 Picea engelmannii
CTCACACATAAGCATTTACAAGAAGATACATGAACTTAACACATAAGTTTATCTTGCATATTTTAACACATGAAGCAAGGTCCTGTAAAGTTTATTTTAATGAAGTAGAGGGTGCTTGCATAGCATAACAAGTCAGCCTTCTATTTTCATATCGCGACCCTTCACAAACCCAGTTGCACAAATGAATCTTGTTGCCTTCAATAAGACCCCATTGTCAACAAGAGGATTAGGCTTTCAAGTAAACTCAAAAATGAATGAAAATTGAAGCTGTCTCACTAGCTAGAGAGCAAACCTTAGTCTTGTAATTATCCTTCTAGTCTCCCCTTGTATATTCCTCTCACTGAACCTTTATTCTTTCTCAATAAGTTGAGGTAGTTCAACTACTTTCTTTAGTTAATTCAAATCAACTTAGCTAATTATTTTAGGGAGAAATAATTAATAATAATATATAAATAAGGGTCTAGTTAATAATTACTAAATATGTCGGACCCCTTGTGACTCCCATCATTCTCTTTGCCAATCATCAAATATAAAATAAAAAATCTATCATTTGGATCATATGACACCATTGTAAATCCCATGGATATCATTTAAATCGAATATTTAAATATCAACAAAATTTAAAGACATATCCCAAGAAAACAATATATCCATCTTATCCATAAAAAATATCCAAAATAAAGCTTGTTGTCCAAAATAGGTTGAAAATCATTAAACATTGTCTTCACCACTGAATATATAAAAAAAAAAAACATTTAAAATCCATATTTGTTGTTGTGTGAGGCATATTATCTCTTATCACTGTTGTTTCCTCTTGAATTTTCTGGGGTATCCCTTGGTTGGTTAGATCCTTGGGGCTGTATTTCGCTGATCACATGGGAGCAATCATATTTTAGGTGGAGACATGAAGATACAGATTTAGCAGACTTTGTGGATGAACTGGAGGGGGAGACTACTTCTTTTACTTTTTCTTGCACATGTTGTGGGATATCAGTTTTTAATATTTTGTTGGCGTGTGAGAATTGTACTGGTGAAACAGCATGAGCAATTTGAGCATTGGGATTAATTTGTGGTGGTAAAGGTAATGACATAGTGGGCCAACCACGGTCATGAGATACAGGTTGGTCGATAATTTCTTGCCAACCATCATTAGCAGGGACTTCGGGTTGCATTGACACATGTGGAGGAACATAAATTCCAAGAAAATTTTGAGGAGGTTTAAAGGGGGGTTTGTCAGGTTGTGGATGTAATATACCATGGCCAACCAAATTGAAAAACCCATCTTGAAACAACTGGTTTAAATCTTGTGGATCAACATCAAAGTGAATAGAAAATTGAGGCCTTCTATAGCCTCACTTCTAGTTACCTCTGCCTCTATTATTTCGACCATTACTGCCCCAACTGAAAAGACTCATCCTGTAGCAATATTTAACCGATCATGAAAATTTCTTAATAACCCATACATGAAACTCTACTTAAATAAATCAAGAGTTGGCTCTATTACTCACTACATGACACATGCAATCCATCCATAAAAATGACATTCATTAATTGCCACACGAATAGGGAATTGATAGGGTCATTGGGAGTATGGAGGGCTTGTATTTAGCGTAAAGTGATATCATGGAGGGGGAAGGATTTATGAATATTGTTCATGAAATCAACAAAAACAAACAACTGTGTATCTAAACATATATCAAAATACCAATCATCAATTACTGCCACTTCATTTCTTTCATTTTCATACATACTTTTCCTTAAAAATGAATAACAACAAAACAAGGAGTGGAAAATTCAATTGGGATAATGAGGGGAGTGTATTTTTCTTAAAATGGTATAATGGAAGGACTCCCATGGATATTTTTCTATTATATCAAACATTTCCACCTTCAACGACAATTATAATTGAAAACCCCTTATTGCTTCAAAACTGAACAACATCCTGCTTAAAAAAACAATTCAAAACTGGTGTTTCTTTTCAAGGCTGCTCATTTTCCTTAGAAACTTCTTTGCACAACAACCAATTCATATTTTATTTCCCAAGAATTATTTAACAATAATAATATTGCTTGTGTATAACAGATTCGGGGAGTGAACAACATTGTAATAATCATATCCAACACAACAAACAATGGAGGAAAGGACACATTGTGTCCATGATATAATAGAAAATACATTTTAAATTGCCACAGGGTTCCACGGAGGGCCCCCCAACAGGATGCCTTTGTATAACATAATTCAAAATTGAAACTTCAAATAACAAAGCTCCTAAAATCCCTTTCATTTTGGTTCACAAAACACATTCAACATATAGATAATTCATCCACAGAGGTATTCCTTTCATACAAAATCAAACACACAGTAGGTTGTATCCCTTAAATAATGATTTTGCAATGTTTTCATTGCCCCAATTTCTCCACAGGACAGATTGTATTACTAGACACATGAGTGGGCGTAACATTCTTTCCATTTTTGCACAACAAATAATCTACTAAACCCTTGACCAAAAATGAGCACGAATGGTGCCTTTATTAAATTCTAGGTTGGTCACTTCCACAATAATTTCAAATACACAAGGTTCAATACATAACAATGAAGATTAATGTGGTGAGGGGGACGAGATGAAAACATTGAGGGTTTAGCCAAAAGGAGCAGGAGAAGCTTAATACTTCTACAAAAATTCACATTTATATTCACTGAGCTCTTACAAGGACGCAGACACAATGGGAACGAAGTCTAATAACTTAAATGACAGTCAAAGTGTTCATATAACCCATAGGTAAGGAGCAGCGATACACTTAGGGAAGAAACCCAAAACAAGAAACTAGGGGCAAGGTAGGCCCGAGAGTCCCCAACTGTATTATTTCCCACAAGTAAATCACGGATACCATATACAGTAAGAACATCCACACATATTTTCAATGCACATGGTTCAAATACAACTCCATAAAGACAAACACTTAACCACCAATCCATACACAGTCAAAAACTCCATATTTTATAAACTTTGGAAATGCATAGATAGTGAGAAAACTCAAGACCCAATTGTTGACTTAATTAAAGAGCAGAGTGAAATAATCATGGATGGAGAAACAAGAAACCCATAATTGTGTAAAAATTGCTAAGGAGAAGAAACCAAGCTTGTATACCTCTTCCATGGTTGAACAAAATGGAGCAACAACAACCAACAAGAGAAAATGCAAAATGACTAGGGTGGTGGGCTCGAGGAGGGTTAGAGAAACACACATTTATTGCACTTTGTATCTACATTCATCCAGAGCCATTATGAGAAAGCTAACATACATCACATCAACCACTAACTCCAAATCAATTTAATGCAATTAGAATACACCACCATTCCCCTAAGTCTCCAATTTAACAAATGCACCAGCCCTTTTTTAAAAATTACAATGTGACATATGTCAAATACTTGCTAGGGATACCATGTTTCAAACTTACTTCCAATTCAAACAATGCACGTAATCCTTGTGGCATAAAATCACCATATCACACTTATAACTTAAACATGGAGTTGAGGTCCTTCTTCAAAATACATGTAACATAATAGTACTTGTGAGTGTTATATAAAAGCAAAACCATTCCCTTTTAAATCATATCTCCCATAACATCATTTGATTAATTATTTCATTAGAGACTCTAAACGCAAATAAACTATAGAGCTCATCTCAGCCAACTCATAAGCACATCAAGCATAAGTTTCGTCTCTTTATCCTAGTCACACAAGTCACACAAGGGGTCCCACCTTTTAATATGTTATTAAATATAGATATAGTTAAATAATAAGGCATTTGCAACCATTTGCAAGAAGGTACCCTATGTTGCGCTTTTGGGCATCAACAAATTGGCGACTCCACAGGGAAATATGTTTCCAACAGATTAATAACTCAAAATGTCTGGTTTCGCATATCGGTGAACATAGATCAAATAATTATTGACCAGAATGATTATGCAACAGAGGGAAAAAGATGGTTAAGTGAAATAATGAGACGAGATTTTGGGTATAACTCATGAAAAGTGGTATGCATGAGGGGGTTTGGTCCTGTATGCATAACATTCAATCAATCATAGTAAAAATCGTTTCTTCGTGTTAAGGAGAAATTTTCTGATATTCTCTTTTGAATCTCGGGATGGAGGGAAGAAAGGGATAGCAGAAAATGGGGAAGAAAACCAAATCATCTATCTAACTGTAGTATTGAAAGCAAAAAGAATTTTCAATGATGTCTAAAAGGAGGACATTGTGGCAACTATGTAAAATTTATTGTTATTGATCAACAATACTTACATAATGCCATTGGTGTGGAAAAACCAATCCAAAACGTATTTTCGATAAACATGAAACAATGGAAATTGAACAAAGAAAAATAAAACAACGAAAAAAAAAGCTATATACAACAGTGATTTCCACATGGCATTTATCAATGAAGATGGTTCCACATATTGTTTCAAGTGGGAACCATTTGTAATATAGGAAAACAATCACTCTTCCAAATCCTTTAAAAGATAAGAGTTTGCACCTAGGATAAAAGCGATTTTGAAAGAACCTAGCCATAATTTCTGAAACTTCGAATGTCTTCCTTTGTTAGCATGGGTTGAGTCCCAAAGCAAGACTTTCTCATTTACTTTAAATTTGATATATTTTCCATGTTTGTCAAAATATTTCTTTGTTATTTGTTGTCTTCTCCTTATGTTTTCCAAGGAAAACATTATTAGTTCTTCTAAGGCTAATAATGCATTTATCCTTTGAGGGACATTGGAATAATTTAATTATTCAATCTATAGCATCAACCGTAGAGAGGAGAGTTCCAACTTAGTAGGTAGAATAACGTCTTGACCATAAACAAACTGGAAGGGAGTGCAACCTATGCTTACCTTGGTAGTAGTGTGATCTTCCCAAAGGGCGTAGGTGAGGAGGGCATGCCATTGATGAGGCTTATCTTCAATGAGCCTCTTTATGATCCTAACCAGATTTTTGTTAGTAGACTCAGATTGCCCATTTCCTTAGGGGTAATAAGCTGATGAAGTGAAATGTTTGACTCCCAATTTAGCTAGAAATTGAGTCAATTTTGCGGGAATGAAAGAGGGACCATTGTCTATAATAATCTCTAAAGGAATGGAAAATCTGGAGAAGATATTAGTTTCCGGGGAGGAAATTACATTTTCATCCTATGAGTATCTAAGAGGGACCGCTTTAGTCCACTTAGTGGAATAATCAATGATTGTTAAAATAAAAATCTGCCCTGTGGAAGACGGAGGATTAATAGGACTAATAAAGTCTAGGCCCCATTTAGAAAAAGGAAAATCAGGGAGAACATGTTGCAAAGGAATAGAAGAAAGACGCTCTTTCCTAGCAAATTTTTGGCACTTGTCACAAAATCTTGCAAATTTATAAGAATCTCGAAAAATTGAAGGCCAATAATAACAATTTCTGATGATTTTAAAAGTAGTAGCTTTAGAAGAAAATTGGCCACCAACGTGAATAACAGAATCTGAAGATCCACGAGTTTCTTGTAAAACTTTATGTGCTTCCTCATTATTCACACATCGAAGTAATATACCATCAACAAACCTTCTGAACAAAAAGTCTCCTAAAATAACATACCCTGGAAGATTCAAGATGGAGTCTTCTCCTCTGATGAGGATCTAAGTCATCTAGGAATTTTTGATATTGCAATTAATACACCAGATTTTTATACTAGGGGTGTTCAACAATAAAAAGGGTTTGACTCTCAATATAAAACAATGCTGAAATAGGATTATCTTGATCATCAATTTCTTCACTTGCTTCAGCATGTTGAGATAAGTGAAGGGCTAAGTCTCATCCCTTAATTGTTTTCGAAGTCATGATGGTTAAATCGTGCTCTTGGATTTTGGCAAGCCAATGTGCAAGCTTCCCTGAAAGATACTTTTGTGAAATCAAGAACTTGACAACAAGTAAAGGGACTTTTACCCGCGTGTGTTTTCCTAGGATAAAGTGGTGAAATTTCTCTACAGCTTTAACAAGAGAAAAGACATATTTATCAATATAAAAGTACTTGAATTCATCATCTGATAAACTTTGGATCATGTAAGCTATAGGTTTTTCATTATTATGATCATCAAATTGCAAGAGGATAACAAAAACTACTTCTTTAGTGGCATTAGTATATTTAATAAAATCTTTCTCAAAGTCTGGTTTCACCAGAACCGGTGCAGAACTGATTGCCTTCTTAATCCTTACGAAAGAATTTTCAACATCATTTGTCTAAGAAAAGGAGCGACCTTGATTTAGAATATTATGATCTGGTTTAACCATTAAATCAAAATCAGGAACAAACCTACGGATAAAGTTGATAATACCCATAAAGGCTTTAACCTCATTTTTGGAAGTGGGGGCAGGAAGGTTTAGGATAGCAACAATCCTTTTGGGATATATGCTTATTCCTGAATCATAAACGATATGTCCAAGGATCTTTCCCTTGGTGATGCCAAAAATAGATTTAGAAGTATTTAAAGAAATGGTGAATTTTTTACATTGCATGAGAAATTTTCTGAGATGACCAAAGCAATCCAATCGATTCTTTGAATAGACAATCAAATCATCGAGATATACTTGGATAATGTTACCGATCAGATCGTCAAAATTTATTTGCATATCTCTCTGGAAAGTGGCACATGCATTATATAATCCAAAAGGCATGTGTTCATAAGAAAATGTGACCTTGCATGTAGTAAAGGTGGTTTTGTATATATCAGTCCTTTTTACCTTGATTTGATTATATCCAGAGAAACCATCAAGCAAGGACATCATTTGTGACCCTGCGACCTGTTGCAAAATAATTTCCATATTAGGGAGAGGAAAATGATATTTTACGCTTGCTCTATTCAACGCGTGAAAATCAGTGCATAATTGAATCTGACTAGTTGTTTTCCTAACAGGAACCAAATTCGAAACCCACTCAGAATACTTAACTGGAAAGATTATACCAACTTTCAAAAGTTTTTCCAACTCCTTTCTAATAGTAGCTTCAAGTGTGGGGTTAATGGGTCTTTGTTTTTTCCTAACTGGTTTTATCCTTTCCTTGATAGGAATTGCATGTTGTATGAGATAAGGATCAAAACCACAAAGATCCTCGTATGACCATGCAAAAACATCTTGAAATTCATGTAGTAATTCTATGAATTTCTCCTTTTCTTCATCAGAACATTGGGCACCTAGTTTAACCATCTTTGGAGATTTGAAGGTCCCAAGGTTCAAGGAAATGGTATCACCCACTTTCCTTTTCGACTCCTCTTTCTTACATGTTTCTTTGTTTCCTACATCACTCGACAAAAATGAACTGTCAAGAGGAGTCAATCATTTTGGAAAATTTTCATATTCCATAGATATGATTTCCTTAGGCTTAAATGGTTCATTTTGTATGAAAGAACATATGCCTTCATCATTAGGGAAAGCCTGAAATGATTCTACATTATTTGGAATGTGAGGACAATGTAAATATTGAGAAGTACAATCAAGACTTTGAGGTAGAAGTTCCCGAGTAGGAGATGCCACAAATACAACTAACCTATCAGCCATTGAATTAGGTTCTCTCTTAACATGAGTGATGTTAAATGATAACAGGTTCAGGATAAGCATCCAAACAACTTGGGTATAACGTTTCATCAACTTATTCCTAGGAGAATAGATTTTACACACAAGGTTCATGACAAGTTCAGAATCACCAAAAACTGTAAGGTGGCCACAACCAAGGTTATAAGCATTTTTTATGCCTAGCAGTAAGGCTTCAAACTCAGTGACATTGTTCCTACAAGAAAACTCTAACCTATAAGAAAATTTGTGGATTTTACCTATAGGTGTGTACAAGATAATGTCAGCTCCATTACCTTTGTTTGAGCATGAGCCATCAAAATGCATGTTCCACATACCATCTTCTAAATGAATTTGTTCCAAAGTAGTGTCACCCTCATCAACAAAGATAGAGTACACCCCTAAGTCTTCCTCAAGATAGTTTACATTCAATTGAGGAATTCTCTCTATGTATGGTGAAATTCTTCCTTATCTTAGGACTATAATATTGTTTCCATTACGGGGAACGGATAAGTGCGTTCCATCAAGCGAAAGATATCCACTTGTTAGAGCTTGCCAGTCTCTTCCTAAGATAATAAAATAGTTTCTTACTGGCATGTCGATTACTTGGATGTTGAGGGTTGTCCTTATTTCAGGATGTGCACACAGAAATAAATTTACATCTTTGATTTCACCTACAGTTGGTTGTTGTAGACTATTATAGGAGAGCATGTTTCTAGATTTTTCATTAGTGCATGATAAAACTAGTTCCTCCATGATGATTTTTGACATTACACTTGGGTTCGAACTGCCGTCAATTAGGAAACAATGGGCTATCTTATCCATAATTTTTACAGAAACAAAAAATGGAGGGTTTTTTTACAGGGTTTCTAAAATTATTTACACCTATCCTATTTATAGTGGGATCCTCTTCTTTTGTCTCTTCAAAAATATTGGCTATGGTGGAAGCCTTTCCTTCCATAAAATTCTTGAGATTCTTTTGTTGTTCAGAGATGAAAACCATGTCCAAAAGAGTAGCATTGGCCTTGATATTAGCCAATTGGTTAAGCATGTTATACATGGAAGAGGCAACAGGGGAAGGAACTCCTTGAATTTTGGGAATTTTTACAGTTTGTACATTATTACCTTGTAAAGATGAGGATGGGGTGGAAGACGTATGAGGAGGATCGTATTTCCCTTTAGGAGCATAAGATTTGTTCCTAGTATTTATGATCATAACATCTTCCAGTTATGCCCAATCTAGAACAACGATAGTGGTTTCAGGCTTCTTGTCAAAGATTTTATCTCTGGCACTCTTCTTAACTTCCCCAATACTTTATTCATGATTTTCTTCACAGAAGTTACATCAACTGCGAGACATAATGGCCTTGGGTTGGAAACTATTTTCATTTGTATTCCTAGAAGGCGTTGCGGAAGAATAAGATTCCCTAGGAGTAAGTGAGGGAGCATTCCCATTTCGTTCATAGGATATCATTTGATTGTTCATATCTTGCAGAAGTTGTAGAAGGGAAGACATATCTATTTGTTTGACTGAATCTCCTTTAGGGAGACCTGTAATTTCAAGTTGCTCTTCGTACTCCAGGAAAGTGTGGAGAGCGGAGCCAAGATTGTCAATAGCCTTTTCTTCGAGCCTATGACGATAAGGATAGGGAAGCACATTATAGTAATGCATGAAAGCGTCATGGCTTTAGGGGTGGATTAGTTCAAGGATTTGATTGTACAATTTGGTGAAGCGAAGGTTAAAGGACTTAATAGTCTCACCATCTTTGTAGGAAATATTGTTATATTCCCTTAATTGTTCGGTCGGGCTCTTGGATTGTCCATAAGTGGACTTGAACCAATAAACCAACTCTTCCCAAGTGGAAAGTATCTTTGGAGGGAGATCAAAGAAATCAATTGTTTCTTTCCCTTCAAGGGAGAGGAAAAATAAGCGCATGCATGTATCATTATCATTAGCCCCGATATTATGACAAGCATTAGAAAATTCCATTAGGTGTTTGTTTGTAGAAACAATATTATTCCATGAGAACTTAGTAATATTCTCTTTAAACTTGGGTAACAGATGAGTAGCTGGTGTTAGATTCAAGGGAGAAGATATATGCCATGGGGTGGTCATAGCATCATCCTCAAACTAAAAAATCTCGTACTTCTTTATAACTTTAGTAGGGTTGGTATCTGATTATATAGGAACTTGATGACTATATAGACTACCAATTACTGATGAGGCCGAAGGTTGGTATGATGAAGCACCTCCAACACCACTAGCACCACATGCAGATGCCATTTTGAAAGTCATGGGTAAGGGAGAAAAGGGTGAGCTAGTAGAATCAAACAAAGTCCTCCTTAGAGTGCTTTCTTGGGTCAACAAAATGGCTTTCCTTCTTCCTATTTCAATGATGGGAGTATCTTCAGGGGAAAATCCTCTTATTCTTCTAGAAATGAGAGGATTTGAGGACATGAAAAAAAGAAGACCAAAGACTTAGGAAATGGGAGGTTACTATTGATTTCTAGGATGCCTTTGCATGGATTCCCAACATTCAAGGATACTTATATCTTGTTCAACTACTTCCCAAGAGCATTCAATATCAGCTCGGGTATTAGCAGTTTCTAGAATAGTATTGAATAAGGTCAAGGAAATTCTAGTCTAATCTTTAAGACCATGTTCAATATTAGGCTGCCTTGTAGAAGGTACTGTCATGAGAAAAATTACTCAAAGAGAATTCGAAAAAAAATCCTAGAAAGATTCAAAGATAATCGTGAATACAATCAACCAGAGAGATATGGAAGATCTCTCCAGTATGGTCACCAAAATGTTTTTGAGGAAAAGGTATGGAGTACCTCACTCAATCATTTTTAGATCCTTCCTGGCTAAGACAAGAGAATTCAGAATGTCACTCGGTGTTTATAGCCTCAAAAGATTCACTTAATCCACAAGTATTAATTACAAGGATTAAGGCTGATTTTATGATTTGTATATGCTGCAATGTAAAAATAAAATTTAAGCAAAGCTATAAGAATGTTTACATATTTTATAATAAAGTAAACATGGAGACAACATAGAAAGGAATAACCAAGTCATGAAAACACATGTATGAGACATAACAATAACCTGCTTTTATTTCATTCTGAGATACAAAAAGTGTATTTCTCTTTACAAACCCCTATGAGGGTATGTACCAAAGTCATATTTAGAGGTATCTGATGGGCACCATACAAAAATCCTCTGATAGTAAAATAAAACTCAAACTAATGATCTAGATCATATTTCCACAAAATGCTTCCATTTGACTCTACAAGACATTCTTTATCATCCATGAAAATTAATTCACAAATAGACAAGAATACACAGACTATCAAGGATGAATCAAACACCTTTAAACCAAGCTGTTGAAAAGTATGATTCATTTTTTTGAATCTTGTTGCCTTCAATAAGACTCTGTTGTCAACAAGAGGATTAGGATTTCAAGCAAACTCAGAAATGAATGAAAATTGAAGCTATCTCACTAGCTAGAGAGAAAACCTTAGTCTTGTAATTCTCCTTCTATTGTCCCCTTGTCTCTTCCTCTCATTGAACCTTTATTATACCTCAATAAGTTGAGGTAGTTCAAATAATTTCTTTAGCTAAGTCAAATCAACTTAACTAATTATTTTAGGGAGAAATAATTAATAATAATATATAAATAAGGGTCTAGTTAATAATTACTAAATAGGTAGGACCCCTTGTGACTCCCATCATTCTCTTTGCCAATCATCAAATATAAAATACAAAATTTATCATTTGGATCATATGACACCCTTGTAGCTCCCATGGATATCAGTTAAATCGAATATTTAAATATCAACAAATTTTAAGGACATATCCCAAGAAAACAATATATCCATCTTATCCACAAAAAATATCCAAAATAAAGCTTGTTGTCCAAAATATGTTGAAAATCATTAAACATTGTCTTCACCACTCAATATCATAAAAAAAAAACATTTAAAATCCACATTTGTTGCTGTGTGAGGCATATTTCCTCTTATCATTGTTGTCTCCTCTTGAATTTTTTGGGGTAGCCCTTGGTTGGTTAGACCCTTGGGGTTGTATTTCATTGATCACGTGGGAGCAGTCATATTTTAGGTGGAGATGTGAAGACACAAACTTAGAAGACTCTGTGGATGGACTAGAGGGGGATACTATTGCTTTTCCTTTTTCTTGCATAGGTTGTGGGATATCAGTTTTTAATCTTTTGTTGGCGTGCAAGGATTGTATTGGAAAACAAACATGAGCAATTTGCATTAGGATTCACTGGTGGTGGTAAAGGTAATGACACAATGGGACAACCACGGTGGTGAGAGATAGGCTGGTGGAAATTTTCTTTCCAACCATCATTAGTGGGGACTTCGGGCTGCATTGACACATGTGGAGGAACATGACTGTCGGGAAAATTATGAGGTTTAAATGGGGGTCTATCAGGTTGGGGATGCAATATACCATGGACAACCAAATTGAAAAACCCAGATTGAAACAACTAGTTTAACTCTTGTGGATTAGCATTAAAGTGAATAAAAAATTGAGGCCTTCTATAGCCTCGCTTCTGTTACCTCTGCCTCTATTATTTCATCCATTACTGCCCCAGCTGAAAACACTCATCCTGTAGCAATATTTAACCTGTCATGAAAAGTTCTTAATAACCTATACATGAAACTAGAATTAAATAAATCAAGAGTTGGCTCTATTATTCACTACATGACGCATGCAATCCATCCATAAAAATGACATTCATTAATTTCCACACGAACAGAGAATCGATAGGGTCATTGGGAGTATGGAGGGCTTGTATTTAGCATAAAGTGATATCATGGAGGGGGGGAGATTTATGATTTTTTTTCAATAAATCAACAAAACCAATCAACTGTGTATCTAAACATATCTCAGAATACCAATCATCAATTGGTGCCACTTCATTTCTTTCATTTTCATACAAATTTTTTCTTAAAAATGAATAACAACAGAACATGGAGTGAAAAATGCAATTGGGATAATGAGGGGAGTGTATTTTGCGTAAAATGGTATGATGTAAGGACTCCCATGGACATTGTTCTATTATATCAAACAACTCCACCTTCAATGTCAATTAAAATTCAAAACTCCTTACTGCTTCAAAATTGAACAACACCCTGTTTAAAAAAAAAAAAACCCAAAACTGGTGTTTCTTTTCAAGGATGCTAATTTGAATTATAGACTTCTTTGCACAACAACCAATTTATATTTTATTTCCCAAGAATTATTTAACAATAATAATACTGCTTGTGTATAATAGAGTCGAGGAGTGAACAACATCATAATAATCATATCCAACACAACAAATAATGGAGGAAAGGACAGACTGTGTCCATGATATAATCACCAATGCATTTTAAATTTCCATAGGGTTCCATGAATTGGCCCCCAAAAGGATCCCTTTGTATAACATAATTCAAAATTGAAACTTCAAATAATAATGCTCCTAAAATCCCTTTCATTTTGGTTCACAAAACTCATTTAGTGTATAGATAATTCATCCACAGAGGTATTCCTTTCATACAAAATCAAACACACAGTAGGTCATATCCCTTAAAAAATTATTTTTCAATGCTACCACTACCCCAATATCTCCATAGGATAGAGTGTAGTACCAGACACATGAGTGGGCTTAACATTGTTTCTATTTTTGCACAACAAATAATTGACTAAACCCATGACCAAAAATGAGCATGAACAATGCCTTTATTAAATTTCGGGTTGGCCACTCCACAATAATTTCCAATACACATGGTTCAATACACAACAATGAAGAGTAATGCGGTGAGGGGGACGAGCTGACCAAATTGAGGGTTTAGCCAAAAGGAGCACACAAAGCTTAATACTTCTACAAAGCTTCACATTTATATTCACAGAGTTTTTACAAGGAAGCAGAAACAATGGGCACGAAGACTAATAACTTAAATGACAGGCAGAGTGTTCATATAACACACAGGTAAGGAGCAGTGATACTCTTATGGAGAAAACCCAAAACAAGAAACCAGGGGCAAGGCAGGCCCGATTGTCCCCAATTGTATTCTTTCCCACAAGTAAAGCACAAATACCATATACAGTAAGAACATCCACACATATTTTCAATGTGCATGTTTCAAATACAATGCCACAGAGACCAACACTTAACCACCAATCCATACACAGTAAAAAAATCCATATATTATAAACTTTGGAAATGCACAGACAACGAGAAAATGAAAGAGCCAACTGTTGACTTAATTAATGGATGGAGTAGCAAGAAACCCATACCTATGTAAAAATTGCTAAGGAGAAACAACCAAGCGTGTATACCTCTTCCACGGCTAAACACAATGGAGAAACAACAACCAACAAGAGGAAATAAAAAATGACTATGGTGGTGGGCTTGAGGAGGGTTAGAGAGACATGCATTTATTGCACATTGTATCTGCATTCATCTAGATCCAGTACGAGCAAGCTAACATACATCACATCAACCACTAACTCCAAATCAATTTAATGCAAGTTGAATACACCACCATTTCCCTAAGTCTCCAATTTAACAAATGCGCCAGCCCTTGTTTAAAAATTCCAACGTGACATGTATCAAATATTTGCTAGGGATACCATGTTTCAACCTTACTTCCAATTCAAACAATGCGTGTAATCCTTGTGGCATAAAATCACCATATCACACATATAAATTAAACATAGAGTTGAGGTCCTTCTTCAAAATACATGTAACATTATAATACTTGTGAGTGTTATATAAAAACAACACCATTCCATTTTAAATCATATCGCCCATAACATCATTTGATTAATTATTTCTTCAGAGACTCTAAATGAAAATAAACCGTAGATCTCATCTCATCCAACTCATAAGAACATCAAGCATAATTGTCATCTCTTCATCATAGTCACACAAGTCACACAAGGGGTCCCACCTATTAGTATGTTATTAAATATAGTTAAATAATAAGTCGTTTGCAACCATTTGCAAGAAGGTACCCTATGTTGCGCTTTTGGGCGTCAACAGGTCACCATCGTGAATAATTACATCCTTTGGGGGTGTCATGCCCATTAGTGAACCCATGTATCCAAATTAATCGGTGCACCCCTTCACGGACTCGGTCGCCCAAATGAATCATCGCGCCCCTTAATGGACCTAATCGCCCAAAAAATCGTCATGCCCCTTCACGAACCCAGTTGCACAAATGAACCCATGTGCTCGTTAATCATCCTTCCCCTTGGGACTGACACACCCAACCTTGGTGCACCCGTCATGCCAACACACCTCAATTTCTTGGTCTCTTCATACTTGGGCAAGCTCGTTGGCACATTTGCATGCCCAAGGCGTTTACTTTCCTAACTTTGGAATCAGAGAAACCCCAAGTTCCATCTCCCTGAGGACTTGGGAAAATGTCTTCACGCCCATCTAGTCGAAGACCTTAAACAATCATTATTAAGAAAACCTTTTTATCCCACATCCCTTTATTTTTCTTGTACTCACTTACCAAACATATCTACTGAATATTATAATAAAAGAATTTGTTATATTTTTAATAGTTTTGCAAGTCTACCTTTCTTAAATGTTGTTTTAAATATTTCTTTCCACAAGCCATGAATGATTAACTCTAGTATATAATCATATGAATATGAAATTCAAACAATAATTACTAGTAATACCATTTTTGTAAAATTGAGGATTTATAAAATTTGTTTTTTTGGGCAATAAATATATACTGACAAATTACTAAACAAGAGTCATTATCCTTGTTATGAATCCAACATTCAATAAAATTGCTAACATTTTGAGTATCTACAATGTTTTAACCATTTTCAACAAAATCTATATGAAATTGCAAAAGAACTTAATAAATTGTCGAAACATCCCGATTTAAGAGGTTTTAAAATTTGTTCAAAAGATGTCCAACCTTTCCAAAACCTTTGCTAAATTTCATTCAAGTTTCACCTTGCTAGAGAGAATTATGTCATCTTATTTCGTAATCTGAAGAGGTTTGAATTGTTTTTAAAATTTGAAGAATGTTCAAAGGTCTAAGAAGCCAAGTGAAACTATGAAGCACTTATTTGGATGTTCATTTAGAAATGATTGAGAAACTAATTTCCAATAATTGAAAGAGAATATTAAAGAAATTTGGTAGCAAGACATGAGATCCATATACATGAGAAAGAAACAAACTAATATACAATGCCAACACAAAATTATGCAATATAATCAAACTTGGAATGGGTGAAAAGAGAACATTAACTAAATGGAGTAAATGGAGCAAAATAAAATATAGAGTTTGACCCCTCCACAAACAATATGAATAAAATATATTTAGTCATTGTACAAATTTGAACTTTTCATCACTTTTAGATGATCTCATTACCATTCTAAATGAAATTGGAGCTATCGAATCTTGTAATAAAATTCTCTCCATGTTATTCGAATTTGGTGATATAGAAAGTCAAAATTTGCATTGATCCAAAACTCTAACCAATATTTTGATAATCTATTTTGACTCGGAATTAGGAAAAACCCCTAATAACATTGTTCCACCATGAATGAATCTTTGATCAATGTAGAACTTTGTGCATCCTAAAATTTTGGTCATATTCTCATTATATTTGTGGTCGGAAAGAGGGTTCATTTATTGTAAGATTGGCTTACTCTCAAAGAAATCCATTCATCCTTTGACTTTAGAAAATATTTCTATAACTTGGGGCCCTTTCAAAGAGGGTGGTTTTTTTGGGGTGGACTAGTGAACCTCATCCAAGGGGATTCCAATCGAACACTTATAAGCATGGAAGTAACCAAATGGAGAAAGTTAATAACTAGACAAACCCCTTTTTTCCCCAAATAATTTCCCTAAATTTTATAAGAGTTTTGTATAAATTTATAGTTGTACTCGATCGATGGGAAGTTTGACCATGGAACTTTTCCCTTGGAGGTTTTAGCCCATTTTAAAAAGACCTAGATCGTTGAAATTTAAAAAAATAAAAACGGATTAGGGTGAAACTTTTCCTTATCAAACAAAACAAAAACAAAAACTTAGTCTTACTAGAAAGGTTGAGTTTACTTACTTATTAACTCACTCATGTTGATGTTTAGATTGGTCAATACCCAAACAAGAACATCACGAGGATATGAATCCCCCTACATTTTTATAGAGGTGGTACTCCTCTTTGGTTCAAAGATTAGAAGATTCTTTGTATGGTTTTGCAATGAATGTAAGGGGTGAATGCTAGAGAGAAAACCCTGAAAGACCTTCCAAGAAATATTATATATACAAATGTAAAATCTCTTATATACGATGATTACAAATATACATCAGATCATTTAAAGAAAATTATGAATAGAGTGTGTCAGCAAAATTTTGTGTCTACAAGGTTTTGGAATCTCCCTTTAACAAATATTCTTTCTTTCTAGTAAGATAAACTGAACTCAAAATCTGATATGAATTTTGCAAGATGAATAAATGAAAAGGCCTTCAAAGAAATTTAAATAATAACTTCATTACAACCCATTTTTGTTTTTTGATAGGAAATACATTTGAAATCACATGCTTTCAAATCAAGTCAGAGAAATCACTAATGTAGTGCCTCGAGTAGTTCTCTGCATAATAAATTTATAAAAACATCCTAAATATGACAAGTTTAATAATATCATAAACAAGAAAGCTAAAACAACCTCTACAAAGTCTCAATGACAACTAATAAATTGAATGAAATAGCAATTTCGTTTTTACAAGGAGGGATCTTTCTCTTTTAAAACTGAAATGTTACAAGATGACTGCAAATTTCAAAGAAAGAACTGCTTAGACCCAAATCTTCTTGTTCTCATTACATTCATGGATGATTTGATGGAAAGAAACAAAAACAAAGAAGACGTAGAGACATAATCTTTAGCAGGTCATTCCAATGAATCTTGGAGAGATAGAGCTTTGCTTCTTGTAGACTCTTCACCACTATAGAAACTTTTGACGGCCAACCTCTTGATGGTTCTTTCTCTTGTCCTTTTAAAATTTTCTCTCAATTTTCTTGAAGTAGTTAGGGTTTTCCTTTATAGAACTTTCCATGATTCCTTTTTGGAGTAAAACACTTTTAATTAATTTTTCATTTGATTCTCTATAATGAATTTTGTCATTGAAATTTTTTCCTCCAAGTAGGGCCCACTTATTCCTTTAATAAATTTTATTTAATAAACTTTACTTTCAAATTTTATTTAATAAACTTTAATTTGAAAAACAGACCGTGTTTTAATTTTCTGAGTAAGATATTTTCCCTTCTATCCATGGGAAATATTCCAGATAAAATCCTCATCATCTCATTTTTCCAACGATTCCTCCTGAGCATAATTTGGAGTTCTGGATCTCAAGATATGACCTCGGGAAGTTGAGGTTCCAAGCAGAATTTTCTTTCAATTTCTGAGAGCATCATGGCCAATTTCATCTCTTAAAACCTGTTCTATCATCTTCCTCATCAAATTAAATTTCCAACAAGGTATATTTTTCCCAAGTCCGACTCCCGGATCTCAAGTTATGGCTTCCAAAAATTCATCACTCAACAACGATTCATTTAACTCGCGGGTTAATCTTAGCCCCTGATTTAATATTTCATCCATTCCCTTAATAAATTTGACTTTTCTTCATAAAACTTATCCCACATGCATGGGAGTTCTTGATATTTGATGGTATATAATAAAATTATGCCATGCTTTTAATGTGAACCAATAAAATATTATGGGAACTTGGCATTCGATCCCTTAAGAAATTAATTAAATAATTAATATTTTGACCAACCAATCATCCTCCACCCATGCCCACTTAGAAACCAATGGACATGAGTCAGCTTCCATCTGTCTCCATGTGTCACTGCGTGACGGGTCACCATGAAGTGCCACATGCCACACTCCCATTCATTGTCATGTGTTACCAATTGTGGTCTACCATGTGGAAGGATCTCATCAGTTGAGGATGCACCAATAATTAAATTCCATGTGTAAATATCTCATTGGTTGATGATATAATGTATTTTGGTCTTCCATGTGTCACCAATTGTGGTATGCCATGTGGAAGGATCTCATTTGTTGAGGATGCACCAATAATTAAATTCCATGTGGAAATATCTCATTTGTTGATGGTATAATGTATGAAACTTAGGATAAAAGGTTAAGTGAATGAAGAAGTGAACACGAGAAGAGGAATAAGGAGAGAGAAGTGGGGAAGGTGAGGGAGAAGAGGGAGTGCAAATGAGGAGTGAGGGGGGAGTGTACACCCACATGTGGGAGTGAGAGGGATTAAAAAATGGTCAAGTGTGGAAGGTTGTGAGGGAAGAGAGAGGGGAAAGGGAATGTGAATGTGGAGTGAGGGATGTGGGGTGAGGGAGGATAGGAGATTAGGTCCACAGGTCTGCATGCAGAGGAAGTAAGGAAAGAGTAAGGGGAAATATGGTTAAGTGTGGGTGAGTGGGGAGAGGGATGAATGGAGAGGGGATGGAGAAAGGGAATATAGAGTGGGGGTAAGGTGTGT
>ML782916.1:146949-165107 GCA_009831015.1 Picea engelmannii
GAGATGAATGAAAATGGGGGTGAGTGATAGAAACAAGAAATACGGGGACATGGAAACAAGAAATTCAGAAGCGAGACTAAGTATGAAAGAGTGGAACCAAGAGAAAAAGTAATAATATCTTGACAACTTTGTGAAGGAGCGGAGCAAATTCAAGCTAGGGTTTAATTGGACATCATGAGCACCAAGGGGGGGAGGGGGGGGTAAGGGTACCCCCTCATACAAACATGCAATGGTAGACAGAGGGAAAGGGCCAAGAGACATAGTTTTCAAGTCACCAGTGACATGCACCTCAGGATCAGACCCGGAAAAAGGTCAGGAAAGGAACCAGGGCAGAAGTGAATGTATGGGAGAATAATACAAAGAGATTCATAGGGAGGCGCAAGACATAGCGACACCTAACGAGGCAGAAGGGTGCAACCCGTGCAAACCCAAAACAACAATGATACCCAAGGTGATATTGGAGGATCCTCAAACGCAACTCTACAAGGAACATATGAAGATGCATGCGCTAATATGCAAGTTTATGGGTTTTTGGCCCACAGAAAAAATGTTGCGCAATTGGATTAAATACCATTGGGAGCCAAACAGAGAAGTGGAGCTCCACTTGGGCTTTAAAGGCTTCTTCATAGTAGTATTCATGAACTTGGAGGATAGGGATAGAGTCTTTGAGGGAGGACCATACTTCCATGACTCAACAGGACTGTACATGCGAACATGGAAGGAAAATTTCTCCTCAGAAAAAGAGACTTTCAAAAAGGTGTCAGTCTGGCTGAGATTTTATTCCTTACCTTTAGACTACTGGTTACCCTCTACTTTCGAAGCAATAGGAAACAAACTGGGGAAATATGTGAAGACCTTAGAAGCCACCCTAAAAGGGAGATATACATCTTATGCAAGAATCTGCATAGAAATGGATGTGTTGGGAGCACTCCCAGAAGCCATACGTCTGGAATTCAGGGATGAGGAATGGATCCAAAACATAGATTACCGACAAATCCCCTTCAAATGCAGAAGATGCCATGAACATGGACACCTGATCAGAGAATTCCCTCTTAATAAAAAATAGGAATCAGAAAACCCCTAACCACAACAGGATGAGGACGGTTTTATAAAACCAAACCCCAGAATAAGAGTAAACAAAAAGCAGAGCAGAACCCCAATAGGAAATAGCCTGGAGACCCATAATAAATCGAAAGGAAGGGACAAAAAAAACAAAGGGGTAGAAAATGAAAAGGATTCAGAAAAAGATCAAGAAACCAGAGAACAAGCAAGAAATGATCCCACTGATCGGCCAAGTAACAAGAAGGAATAGGGGAGTTGCACAACCCCAATGGATGGAGAAATCAGAGACGACAACACCCCCATGCAAGAAGCAGAGGGAGATGTGAAAATGAACCCAAGTGAAGTAGGCATAGAATATCCTGATCTCAGAGACCTTATGGAAAGGGAAGGGATAGATCTCCCAAACATACTGGAGCAATGGAAAAGACAGGGAGTAGACAATGTTCCAATAGAGTAACTTGACCGCATTCAGTACCTGTTTATCTTAAGGGAGGAAGCCAAAGACAGAGGACTAAAGCGCACACATGGGGATATTGGACACTTAGGAGTCAAAGCTGGCAAGGGACAACCACAACTCTCACTCAAGAAGACGCGGAGGAAAAAAGGAAGGAAATCAAATAGCGTAGCCCTACAGGAGCTTGGAGCGCTACTGATAAACTCGGGTAAGATCAAGAAACTCTTCCCCAACTACCCCCCACATGTTTAAAATGAAGGTTATAACCTGGAATATAAGAGGCCTAAACAACCCGAGAAAACAAAGAATCCTTAGGAATAGACTAAATAAAGAACAACTAGATATTTGTTTTATACAAGAGACAAAATGCAATATAGACATAATGGAGGAAATCAGTAAACAACAATGGCCCAAGTACAAGATGGTGGTTTTCGGAGGCCACAAAATGGCAGGAGTAATTCTCACCTTGTGGAACCCACAAGTACTGAGCCTAGTAGTATCTGAAGAAACCATGCAGACCCTCATGGTTCGCATGAAAATCATTGGAAACAAAGAGGTGATTCTATGCACTAATGTGTATGGGCCCTAGGTGTCAGAGGAAAAGAGAGGAATGATACAGGACTTAGAATACCTTAAAACCTGATCCAACAACCTCCAATGGATCCTAGCAGGGGACTTCAACATCATCACGTCACTTGCGGAGAAAAAAGGAGGTACAAGAAGACTGGATAGGCATGTAGAAGAATTCTCAAAGTTCATAGACACAATGGAGATGGTAGACCTCAAAACTAATAATGGCCAGTTCGCCTAGAAAAATAAATAGATGAACCAATATTAGGTAGCAACAAGACTCGACAGATTCCTAGTATCGGAGTCAATCATTATGTAGGGGCTAACCTTAGATTGCAACATCCTCCCCTGGGAGGGATCTGATCACTGGAAAGTGAAGTTGGAAGCAGGCTTCCAAACCACACAAAAGAATAGACCCTTCAGATTTGAGAAATTCTGGATTGAACACTTGAACTTCAAGGAAAGAATCAAATAGTGGTGGGCGGGAGGAGAAACCAGAGCAAGGGGAAAGGATGTTCAAACTCTATAAGAAACTAAAGTATATCAAATACAGTCTCAAGGAGTGGAACAAGGACACTTTTGGGAACATAAACCAAGAGAAAAACAACATAGAAGATAAAAATGAAAAAACTCCAGGAAACCTGCATATCAGAGGGCTATACGGAGGAATGGAAAAAGGAAGAGATCCAGATGACCTAGGAATGGGAAGCTCGATGCCAACAAGAAGAAACACTATGGCGAGAAAAGTCCCGTATCAGATGGCTAAAGGAAGGAGAATAGAACACCAAGTTTTTTCATAGAACAACCATGGCCAGAAGAGCCCATAACAAAATCCTGAAGATTAAGGACCAGAATGGAATAGAGAGAGAGTCACATCAGGAGATCGAAACTACTCTGGTACACCACTTCCATGGGATAGCCTAGGAACCCAACTAGGACAGAACAGAGGCCATACAAAGAATAATCCAACATATCCCCCACCTGGTCGTCGAGGAACTAAATAAAAACCTTAACAAACCCATTGCGGAGGAGGAAATTGACCAAGTACTCCAAGATATGCCCAATGGGAAAGCCCCAGGTCCAGATCGCTTCATAGTGGAGTTTTTCAAAGCCTGCTGGGAAATTGTCAGACAAGACGTTTATAGGGTTGTGGAAGAATCTAGAAGGTCAACTTCCATTCTAAAAGCGCTAAATGCTACAATGATTACACTGATCCCCAAATAAAATGAAGCCAAAACCCCTGATCTTTACAAACCTATAACACTATGCAATGTGGTTTATAATATAATCTCCAAAGTTATAGCAAATAGATTGAAACCCCTCCTACCCTCTTTGATCTCACAAGAACATGAAGGCTTCATGGAAGGAAGACAGATAATGCACAATATTATCCATGCCCACGAACTGATCCACACCCTGAAGCTTCAAAAGAGAGGGAGAATGATAATACAACTAGACCTAGCAAAAGCTTATGACAAAATTAGCTGGGACTACATGGTCAAGACCTTGGAAGCTTTTGGTTTCACCCAACACTGGATCAGATGGATAGTCAGCCTAGTGTCCACAATAAGCTACTCACTGCTAATAAATGGAGCCCCAACAAAACCTTTCTGGCCCATGAGAGGCATCAAACAAGGAGACCCACGGTCCCCCTTCCTTTTCATTCTGATGATGGAAGGTCTCAGACGAAGCATTAAAAGCACAACTGCAACAGGTGAAATAAAAAGTATCAAACCCTTCAAAAATTTCCCTACTTCTATGCACCAACAGTTTGTGGATGACACCTCACTTCATGGCATACCCACGGTCAAGGAAGAAAAATCCTACAAACGAATCCTAGAAGAGTTTGGGGAAGCCTCAGGTGCAGAGATCAACCATTCCAAGTCTATGATCTTCTTCTTCAATACCAATCCCGCAATCCAAAGGAATTTGGCCAACATTCTGGGCTATGAACATAAAGAACTCACAGCTAAGTACTTGGGCATACCCATGACATACAAAGCCTACAAAATGTCCACTTGGGAAGGAATAATCAACAAATTACAGGAACAGGTGAAAATATGGATGTACAGATCCCTCAACCTAGCCAAGACTTATTCTAACCAAGTTTTTTTTGCAAGCAATCCCAACCTTTATGATATCCGTTTTCCCAACCCCAAGGGGGTTCTACAAAAATAAGAACCATCCAAAGGAATTCCTATGGCGAGGAGCGGAAACAAGGAAAAAATGGACCCTGGTGGCTTGGGAGAAGGTCTATAAACTAAAAAACAAAGGAGGTCTGGGGCTACAAGATCCGCAAGTGACCAATGACGCCTACGAGGCAAAACTTTGGTGGTGCTGGTCAAAGAAACTATTACACCATGGGTAAAACTGTGGAAGGAAAAGTATGCCCCAGACATAAGCGACCAGGAAAAAATATTCTTCAGAGGAATCAAGGAAGCTTCAGCCATCTGGAACCTAACCTAGCACAACAAATCCTGGATTCATACATACAGCTTTTAGGTAGTCAAGAATGGCAGAACAACCAGATTCTGGGAGGACGCCTGGCAACAGAAACACAGAATGGAGACACCTGGAAAGGAGGCACTCCAAACGGATCTGATCGGACAAGGTAAAACAAGAGTCTACCATTACTGGAAACAAGAAACATGTTGCAACAAATGGAGAATCTAGAACACTCTCACCCCACAGAATAGAGCCCAAACCACAACAACAGTAAAAGAGGTGGAGGAGGAGTTGGGGAGAATAAAAATTGCAGTCACGAAAGGAAATGACCATCTTAGATGGGGACAAAAAGATAACGAGGAATTCAATCCAAAATAATTCTGACTTTATATCGCAGACCAGGACCAAGAAGAACCGACACAATAATGGGATAAGCTTTGGAACGACCCCCATTGGCCAAAAATTAAAATTTTCCAATGGTTAATACTCCACAACAGAATTCTAACTTGGGAAAACCTAAGAAAAAGAGGATTCATAGGTCCTTCCAGATGTCACCTCTGTCAAGCCAAGGAAGAAACCATGAACCATCTCTTTGATGAATGCACCTACATAGCAGAAATCTAGGACTGGGTGGCAGGTATCTTCCGACAGTCCAATAGGATCCGAGGTAATATCTTTGCAACTATCAATACTTGGAAAGAGAACTGCAGTGAAAATGAAGAGGTGAACCTTTATTGGACCCTCATCCTAGGAATGATCATATGGGAAATATAGAAGGAAAGGAACCGACGCATATTCAAGAACCAAAGTTGGCTCGAAGGGAAGATCAAGGAAACAATAATCTCCATGACAAAGGAAACGATACAGAGCCGTAACTGCCAGACAGGAGGAGTGAAACTGAAAGACTAGGACTCCCGCATTCTAGAAGCCTTCCACCTGAAAGATGGACGCAATCCCAATCAGGTAATACGACCACCACAACTCCAAGTAGGTGAGCGCAAATGGAAACCCCCACTAGTAGGCTCCCTCAAGATGAATTTCAATGGGGCGTCGAAAGGTAACCCAGGACGGACATGAATGGGAGGAGTAATCAAGGATAGTAAAGGAAATATCATCTAGCTATATGCTGGGAGTCTAGGAAACTCAACAAACAACGTCACGGAATTTAGAGCTCTGGAGACCAACCTCAAGATTCTAAGCCGGGAAGGGATGAAAAATGTCATAGTGGAAGGAGACTCCACACTGGTTATAAACACAGTAAGGAGACTCCAAAATGGTACCAGAGTGGGTAAAATTCAGAGGCACTGGTGCTTGGCATGGTCCCTGCAAAAAATTCAGGAGCACTTGCGGATGGGGATCACAGTGGAGTTGCGCTAGGCACGGAGGTCAACAAATGGACTAGCGGACATAATCGCTAATGAGGGGGTCGACAAGGAAGGACAAGAACTTGACACTATTTGGAGTAACATCCCGAATGGTCAATTTCAAAATGACTACAACCAACTAGTGGGAAAAGACTGTGATGGTAGACGAAGTACGAATGACCACATTGAGGATGGAGGAACAGAAATAACTGAAGGGCATGTAGGATCCAGGCAGAAACCGATATCCCACCACCCAAACATGAATTACAATGCAGTTCCAAGTCACACAACAAGAGGAGGTATGACACCAGGGTCCTGTCAATAGGGAGAAGTACATGGTTTGCCCGTGGGAAAGCAGAAAAGTTAATCAATAAGCGGAAAAGGACAAAGGACAAAAGGGTTTCCAATGGTCGAGTATGGATACACCTCACCCAAGTACAGATACAGGGAGTGGTAATGATTGTCGTACAACGTGCAGGGAAAATGATTGGCACATATATGACGATAGGGCTCCTAAGGGAACACACTCTGCAACAGTGAAAAAGGTACACCTTTATGAGCAGTCCATGATTGCTGGGACGAGCTTGTAGCCGGGGAAATCCCATAAAATAAGAAACACCAGGAATAGCCACAGACCGGTGAGGAGCAACTACAGAGCCCATCTTACATACCAGGAAGGGCTGAATAGGCACGGGAGAAGAACCCAAGAAAACAACCACCACAAGCAAGTCGTGTTCGTAAGAATGAAGAAAACCCATAGTAAGAGAAGCCCCCAGAGAAAAGAACCTCTAACAAGAACCCAAAGGATCACAAGAATGGAGCAAGCGTCCAGAGAATCCAAGGGTACCTTCCTCACACAGGTCGATCCAAAGGGCAAAGCGATCATCAGTAGGTGGGAGAGAGAAATCAACACCACACACAAGGGAAAATCATGGACATAACTATTTCAAGAAGCAGATGGGATAAGGGACCAAGGGCTACGTATCCCAGAACAACCCTCTACCACAAAACGGTGGAGGAGGCCTGTCGAACAAAAAGGATGATAGACAAGATGAACGTTGACCGGAAAGAGACTAGTAGGGAGGCTATCAGGGACCACAAGAAGGTGCTCATAGAAATTCTCAGTTTCCTTAGCCACCTGAAGGCCAGTGCCAAAAGACTATATGAGAACCAGAGGAGCCAAAAGGACAAAATGGAACGAATGGCAGGCCAATTCCACATTTACTTACATTATGTCCACCACATGGAAATCACTCCAACAGACTGGAGCAGAACACTAGCTTGTATCAGGAATATGTGCATGGTGGAGTAGAGGAAGGAGAATGAGGCAAGAAAGGATGGTGATGCAAAACATCCCATCATCCTCGACTAGCACAGGTTGAGCCCCAGGTCAAGGTGTTTTCAGGATAAGAGCTACCCATGTTTTTTGGTTATGTTTTTTTGTATAAGTTATGGTTTCGTCTTTCAAACTGGTTTATGGAGGACTGGGTTGGTTTCCCATGGTGGTGGCCCAACCCTCCCCTTGCTATCTCGGACAATGCAACTCTGAGATCCCTAATCTGGTTTCCTTTTTGGAAGATCAAGGGATTCCCTTGCCTTTTTGTATCGTAACTTCTTTCAGTAATACAGGATTTCACACTCACTTACAAAAAAAAAAAAAGAGTGGAACCAAGAAAATGAATGGAACGAAGAACTAAGAAAATGAGACTTAGTATTAAGTGCGAAGAATGGAACCAAGAAAAATAAGTGTGTTTCAAGAAAATCATCGTGCTTCCAAGAATATAATCATGGTTCCTAGAATATCTTAGTTATGTTGCACATGGAAAAAAATGTTGTTTGGGAGGTTAGACAAAAACCTGGATACCTTGAGAATATGAACTTGGATTTTGAATCCAAAAAATGCGTGATGAATCTGAGACTAAAGGATACACAATGCACTGATAATCTAACAAATTTCCTTCTTCTGATATGGATTTTTTTTATTATCCCAAGAGCAAGGAATCTAGGCGATCAATTTTTTCGATCAACAACTCCCTAACCAAATACTTGACAATATTAACTATTGTCAATAAAACTAACCCCTAACCTAATTAAAATATCAATATTACCATAAAGTGTAAATTTTTTGTATTTTAAACTTAAAAATCAAACACAATAATATTAACTTTATAACATATGTAATGTAATTTATATTACATAAGGTTTGATAAATCTTCATTAATAATTTTAGAATCTTTGCTTCATTTAAAAGTGGGATAATTATTTAAAAATCATAACTAGTGCTCAAGTAGATTTTGTTTCTCCTAAAAAAATTGAAAAAAAAGGTTTTCGAATACCATCAGAACCCTATTTGAATTAGTTCTTCTCAAAATGGCATAATATTTTTTAATAAAATTTCTTTCTTAGTATTTGTAGTGTTAGTCATATAAGTAAGCAAGATGTAAAGAAAGTGAAGGATATGTCAAATCTAAAGGTTTCATGTAATCCTTAATTTATTTTTTATTAAATTAAATTAATTTATTAAATAATAAAATTGTTTTAAATGATATATTATTAACATTTAAAATCAAAATTATTAGGATTATAGTTAAAATTATTTTTAAAGTAAAGTTATTAAAAAAATCTTTAAAAAAATCAAATAATATCATAAATTCATCTTGATGCATTTATAGGTTTATATTTCGAATTATATAAGGTTTTATGGTTAGTGTCTTTATTTCCTTTTAGTTTTGGAGGCCAAAATCCTTCCCTCATAGGCACAAGGGAAGGACTCTATATCCATGGGGACTTGAACCAAGATTAATTGCATGGTGACCCTAAATCTCAACCATTAGGTCATAATTTCTTAGTACTTGTTAGATTTGGGATTAAGATGAATTTATGCTTATCTATATATATGACATTAAGATGTTTTTTTGCATAATTGTACAAACAATATTAATATTTTGTTATTGTATAGCTTGAGTGGGAGTAATGGTCAAGACTATGTGTTTCTTCTTTTGAAGTCACAAGTTTGAATTTGAAATGATCATCTCTATAAACTAAAAAATCAAATCATTGTGCAAAGGGAGTTGTCAACAACATTAAAATTCTATAATAATATAATAAACTTTTGAAAAAAATAATAATAACAAAAATGTAAAAGAAATGAAGGAGAACATTGTGAACTAATATACATAGATTTTTATTACACTAGGCATGTAGACCTTGC
The DNA here is from genome assembly GCA_009831015.1 of Picea engelmannii. NCBI lineage: Eukaryota > Viridiplantae > Streptophyta > Pinopsida > Pinales > Pinaceae > Picea > Picea engelmannii. Next base: position 156,056 of record ML782916.1, read on the forward strand.
GGGAAAAAAAAGTGGTTAATGTTGGGTATGTGTTATATTCTTTGCACGATTGTGAGTCCCCCTATTAGGAATTTCTGGGGTAGAGCCCCTGAATTTTTTGGGGGGGGGTTTATTCACCAAATTTTTAGGTAGTCTTTTACCTTTGGTGGTTTAGTGGCGCATGGTATTTCATCCCATAGTTTTTTAATTCTAGTTAAGGAATTAAGGTTGTAATCTAATCTGGCTCAATGCATTAGAGGTTTTTTGGATGCCACGGGATTCTATATATTGTATTGTAAACAATTAAGTTGTATTATGAGTAGAATTAGAGGTGCAACTCTAAAACAATTTGTAGGTTTTCCCGGTTGGGTTTCCATGGTAAATATCTATGTATATGTGTGATTTCAATTGTTTTCTTTTATGTGTTAAGAATTTTTGTGTGCATTGCATTAATGTAAAAGGTTTAAAACTTACATTTGGTATCAGAGCAATTATTGGCTTTAGGGGAACGTCTTTGTGACGAAGTGTTTGGCTCACATCTATGATAAACCTTGTTACAGTGGGAGCTTTGTAGTATCAATTCTTGTGGTGAAAAGAAATGGTGAGTAGTTCAAAAATAGAGATAAAAAAATTCAATGGGAAAATTTTTGAGTTGTGGAAGCTCAAGATGCAAGATGTTTTGGTAGATAAATATCAATGGGTTGTTTTAGATCCAAGTATTGCACCTACGAGAATGCCAATGGAATATTGGGTAAAGTTGGATCGGAAGGAAAAGATCACAATCCAATTGTGTCTCTCATATTCACTATTATTAAATGTGTCAGGGGAAGCTATAGCCAAGGAATTATTGAATACGTTAGGGGATTTGTATCAGTCTAAGTCCCTGGTAAACAAACTTTTCCTATAGAAGAAGTTGTACAACTTGAGGCTGAAAGATGGAGACTCGGTAACATAGCATATGAACACCTTCAATATTGTGGTAAGTCAGTTATTTTTTGTTGATATTAATATTTCTGATGAAGATAAGTGTATCGGTTTATTGTGCTCTTTACTAGATTATTGATCATGAAAGTCTGTGACCCCCGTATGCAAAGAAAACAAGTGGGAGAATGTTGGGTATGTGTTATATTTGTTGCACTATTGTGGGTACCCCTATTAGGGGTTTCGGGGTGGAGCCCCTAAATTTTTTGGGGGGTTTTATTTTCCAAATTTGTGGTCGGTCTTTCTCCTTTGGCAGGGGTGGTCTTTCTCCTTTTTCTATTTAGTGGCACATGGTCTTTCATCCCATGGTTTTCTAATTCCAGTTAAGGAATTAAGGTTGTAATCTAATCCAGGTCAATGGATTATGGTTTTTTTGGATTCCATGAGATCCTATATATTGTATTGTAAGAAATGAATTTGTATTATAAATAGAATTAGAGGTGGGGCTCTAAAACAAGTTGTTGGTTTTCCCGATTGGGTTTCCAGGGTAAATATTTGTGTATATGTGTGATTGCAATTTTTTTACTTTCTGTGTTAAAAATATGTGTGTGCATTGCATTAATGTAAAAGGTTTAAAAATTACAACTATAACTTGCATGACTTGTAAATTTAGCACTAGAAAACATTGAACAGAAAAGAAACCCATGATGTGTTTAGTTTCAAATAATATTTAATTTTGATTTCCCTTGCGTTAAATTTTTCTATGTAGTATGTGTAATTAATATTAAATTATTGCGCATGATGAAGGTAGAGATCCATGATAACACAATGGACTAGTGTATACCACTGTTGTAATTTGATGTTCACCCTTGCCTGCTAAACACAAGTTGCACAATGATCATATATTTTTATTTCCCTTCAATTTATGCTTACAAAAGGTAATAGAGTGTCAATTTTAAGTGGACAACTTTGGGAGTGTGTAGTGTCATAGTTGTAATGTTAATATGAGCAATGATGTTCAATACATTTTTTTCATATTTTTCATCTTTTGTGTTGCAATAGTGGTTTCCGACTTTTTATTATTTAAGGTTGTTTAATGAATTTATATTCTCTACTAGTGGATTCAAAGTTTGTTAATAATGTTGTGATTTGTCCATATGCAAAATAAAAGGCATTATGGGGCATTGGAAAATTCTCATGTTGATTGGAGAATAATTTCACCTCTTAATGATATTTAATATATTGTATTTTTCCTACTCATGGATTCATAGCTTGTTAATGATTATGCTCTATCCATATGAAAAATATAAGGTGTTATGGGACATTGGAGATTTTTTCATATTGTTTGGAAAGTTTTTTATGTCATTAAAGGTTTTTTATGTATGCATTTTTTTTCCCACTCATGGATTCAAATCTTGTTAATGTTTTTGCACTATGTTCATGTGCCAAATGCAAGGCATGCTAGGCCATTGAAAATTTTCCATATTGTTTGTAAAACCGCTAGAGTTAGAATTTGTTTTGTTTAAAACAGGTTTAGATTAAAATAAAAGGCTAAATTCTATTAAGGTAGATATTAGCTAGTGATGATTCTCCAATAAACTTAATAGCAACCAAACATACCATATTAATGCCTCTAAGTAGGCAATATCTACCCCCACATCAGGTGTTAGGGAGGAGTGATGAGAAAAGGAACGTGTGTCCCTATGAGAATCATATGGTGAAGATGATTATCTAGGGTGCACATGGGCATGAGATGGGTTATTGGGAAGGTGGGTAACTTAACCATCATGGTTTGGCTTCCTTGCTCCAACATTGATTTTCATTATCCTTGCATAGGATAGGCATCATCCTTGCTCATGATGGTGGAGAGGGGTTCTATCATGGAGACTTTGATGATCATATATGTGTAGAGGATGATAATTCAAGGATTTAATGATGAGATACAATGGTGGGTAGTGTTGTTTCTACAAAGGTAAGCCTATTTTACTTCACAACTTCCTATTTGTTTATCCATTCTTCTCTCTCGTAAATACGGTGAGAGCTTGAGTGAGACATGTAGGTATTGGGCACAAAATATTGGTCTTTGATCTCTAATTTCTAGTATGTATATTATGTTTCTAGTGGGGATGGTGAGTAGAAAGGGGAATCTAGTAACAAGAGGCCTAGAAGCTGTAATGCCACCTCATTTCCAAGCTAGAAACCCTTGAAGAACATGTATCAATTTTAAGCAATGGTGATAATGGTAGCTTACAATAGTAGTTTCTCAGTAGAGGTTAAGAGAGAAGTAGAAGAAATAGAGAATATGGAAAGTGAGTGTGGGGGTCATACCTCCAATGACAAGGTAGACAAGTAGATGATTCCTAGAGCACGTATATTGTTTTTTTAGAAGTAGAGATAATAAATTTCAAAGACAATTAATTTGTTTTGGTACATGGATATTTTTATTACTATGACAATGGAGTTTAGAGGCACTCAACATATTGATCAATTCAATCCAAGGGTTGAAAGTAGAAAGTGAAGAGAAAGAAGATGAGATAAGAACTAAACTGACAAAGGAATAGGAGTAGAGATGGAACATTGTTGGTGAAGACCATACAAAGGAAGTTGTCAGGGCCACTAGGGAAGGGTACATCCCCCTTACCTTCATCATTTTTGGCTCCACCTCTAGTTATGAGGATTAGCTTTTGTCACTCCAGGTTTTTCTTATTTTGTTTTGATAAGAATGTTACTCCAAGGTCTAAGCAGGTTTGGTCATGAACTAGGGGGTTACATTTCCTTTTTTGAATCTCCAATAATCTATTATGTCCTTTGAGAGGAAAAGGTCGAATTCATATATTTTTTTGAGTATTTGGGTTTTTCTTCCTCCACAATGAAGCCAAAATTTACATTGATTGTCCTATTTTATGTTTAATATTAAAAGATTGGCTAGTTAATTTACAAAAATAAAAGTAGGAAATATATATGAACCCCAAATTGATTAGATCTCTCTCAGATATTGATCTATTGAGCATCAAAAGGGATCTAGGTGCTTAAAAAAATCTACAATTAATAATTTTACCTTACAAAATATTTAAAAAAAATATTGATTTCCCAAAACTTATGAAGTCATTGATAAGTAAAGAAATTAAAAAAAAAAAAAAAAATTCCTTTTATGAAAACCTTGCATAAGTTGATCTTTGCCATGATTTCCATTGTAAATTATACACATTTTTCTCCCTATATTTTTAGCATTTGGAAATTTCGAACAATAGGTTTGTCTTTATAGTTTAAGTATTCCCTTCTTGACACAAGGCCCCAATATTTTAAGTTTTAACTTATTTTTTCCACCTATAGAGTACTTTGTAATTTGTCAATTGGGTTTATCTTTGGTGGTGGAGGAGAAATTTGTATCCTCCCCACTTAGGTTCAAATCTCACTTGTGTCATGTTCTCTCTTTCTAAACGAATTGTTGATTGAGGCTCTTCATGAGTCATAAGGAATATACTTTGTAAATGAATTTAAATTTGATATTGAACATTTTAAAATAATAAATATTAATACAAGGAGTGAGTTAATTGTAAGAGCCAAATTAAATAAACAACCATTTAAATTACAACAGAGCAGTAAAATTTAAGAGTAACTTCATTTAGCACATTCGCAATAAAATTCATCAATAGTAATAAAATTTAATAACAAATTAATACAAAAACAATGCATAATTCTTGGTGAATACCTGAACCTGATGCTATTATCCCTCCTGTTGTCCGCAGCTTGCCTCCTTGATCGCTTATGAACACTGCCCAAAATCGTTCCTCCCTGCCAACTAGGTAGCTCCCTAACTCCAGGATATCAACGGATATCCTGGCCCCCGTGCCCAAAACCCCCAACAACTCCGGTGCACTGATACAATCCAATCTCACTCCCCAGAATTTTCACTTCTCTCTGCAATACTCAAAGCTCCCAAAATCCATGCCCCACCTCCGTAGAATGACCTCCCATCCAACTCCTTCCCTTCCTTATCCCTCCTTCACCGACTTTCCTCCCCCTCATTAATTTCCTTATCTCCCCCTTTAATATCTTATCCCATTCTTTAATGTCTTATCCCCCCTTCATTAATATATTATCCCTTTCTTTAATGCCTTATCCCCTCCCACGTGTGTAAATCATTTTAATTAAACAATTTAAAATTATTAAGCCCCCCTTAAATTATTACCAATATCATTGAGTGTGATATGTAATAATTAATTAATTAATCAAAAGTTAAAAACAATTAATTAATAAATGAATAATCAATTAATATTATTAATACTAATCATTGTTTAATTAAAACCATATTAGGACAATTAATTATCTAATAAATTTTACTTAATAATCCCTAAGCATGTATTCATCTAGGGTTGTTACATTAATAAGTGGATGAACTCGACATCTAATTTGGGGAATAATTTAAACTTAAAAGAGATTGAGTGTGTCCACTAATTAAGTTACTCCTTAATATAATATTAAATTAAAACTAGCTTAAGAGGACAAAACCATAAAGGAGACATGCTTAAAATGAAGAAATATTAAATATTTAAAATTATATAATATACAGAATAATAATATTCTATTTTTAAAGTCACAAATCCTATTTCTCATTGGTAGAGAAAATTCTAGGGGCTAAAATTTATCCATGGAATAATTTTCCATGTTTTTTTTGTTAAGATTTTTCAATTTCAATTTTTTTCTAAAATGTTTCGTCAAAATTATATAAGATAAAATTATTTTACTTTAAAAGTCTCAATTTTTTCTAAAAACTATTAAAATCCTTAAATAATTGAATATTTTTACAGATAAATCGACAAATGTTGAGTATCACATAGGAAATGGGCTCTGTGGAAACGCTAATTGGATGTGCACTACACGCGCGGTCAGTTTCGACAAAGTTTTTGGGTTTTTGTCTGCAAAGGTAATTCCCCAAAAATGTCATGGGATCTAGATTTAGATTCTATCTCAACCTCGTGGATGACGTTGGAAGAGTTTGGTGAACTCGTGTACTATTTCACTGCCCCATTGGTGGGTCAAAGCATCTAGAATTCCCCAATTGGCAGTCTGTGGGTGCCTTCCTTAGAGAAGGTCACTCCTAACTTGACAATGGAGGTTAGGAAAGTGGATCGGGAAGGTTCTTTGGCTGGCACATCGAAGGAAGTGATTTATTCTCAGTATCGGGTGGTTTATTCCTCTATGCACTCAAACCCTTATACTTCGAGTTTGGATATAGTTTGGGGCACTTTGGAGAGGTATTTTCCATGGTTGGATGGAAGTTGTCGCTTTTATGAAATCTTTGGTTCTTCTCAGGGTTTTTCTTCCAAACCTTAGTATGTATGGATGGAGACTAGTTATGGATTTAGTAATCGATATGTGGGTGAAGAAGGAATTTCATATCTAGGGTTTTTGGGAGTGATCTCGGTTGTGGAACTTTTGGGGGGAGATTAGCCTAGCATTTTTCTCTCACTTGTGTCATCTCTAAATCTAACTTTGGACTTTGGGGTTTTGAGGGATCATACAAACTTTATGGATTTCGTGTTAGTTTCTCAGGGCTTCGGGCCACAATCAGAGAGACCTAATCATGGTTCTTTGGTTGACATAAGTATCTCGCTGGTATGGTGTGAGAGCGAGGAAAGGAATCCACCATTGTCTAAAAAACCCTCTCCAAGGAGGAAGAAAAGTAAGTGTGTGAAGAACAGAGGGGAGGAAAATTTAATGCTCAGAGTGGATATTTCGATGCTTGAAGTTGTGTATTTGTCAAAGATGGCAATGGTATCGCTGGATAGAGGTCATCATTTCAGCTAAAAAAAATCAAAGAATGGGTGAGAAGTTTGTAGTCCAATGCCCTGAAGTATGAGCCCTCGATTCATAATATTTCTTGGTGTTGGTTCAACTTAAAATTTAGATCGATAGTAGATGCAAATTGGGCACTTGGGAAAGACTGGTCCATTGATTCGACTCCCATTCTTCTAAAAAATTGTTCTCCAATGTTTTATTCTAATTGCAAGGGAGTGGATGTAGCCCCAATATGGGTAAGGCTTCCTGGTTTGCCTATGGAATTTTGGAAAAATAAAACCTTTATGGATCTCGGGAAGTTTCTTAGATCCTATATGGATGTGGATATGTATTTTATTGATATAGGTGAGATGGTAGTGGCAAGTATTCCGGTCTCTCTGGACCTTAGGGAAAGTTTTCCTAGAGAGATAAATTTAATCTCAAAAGAGAAATCCTTGAAACAATTATTGGACTATGAAGGAGTCCCTTTTCGATGTCGAAGGTGCCATCAATATGGGCACATTGTGAATGAATGTACTTTGTATTTTCAAGGGATATAGGGAGGGTCTCAATCCCGCACTTTGAAGAAAATGACTACCAATCAAAGGGGCAACTCCTCTAGGAATTCAGTGGGGGGAAGAAGAAACTCATCAAATATTATTCCAAAGGGGATGAGAGCAGATAATATGATAGTTGATATATGTTACTCGGGATCAAAAGGTGGGGATGATCTTGGATTTCCCCCTGATCAAACGAGGTTGGATTTACAATCTCAACAAGGAGTTCATCCAGGTGACTCAATTCAAAATACTGGTACGACCTCTATTCCTCGCCCCACTATTAGTATTATTATAAATTCCTTATCTCTTTTGGGAAAATATTGGGTAGGCTCTTTAAAATACCTCTCTTCTCTGTCAAATGATCATCTTCCTAATTATCCTGTAATATTCCCCCTACCTCCCTTTGTCTTTGAGAATCCCCATCTCCCTTACTTTCTTCTGGAAATATCTGTGAATCCTCGATCTCTTCATTGGAATCTAAGGAGGATGTAATCACCTATCAAATGAATTCCAAAACCTTACCTTCCACCTCTTCTTATAACCTTCCAAAACAACTTGAGGGTCTTGGACTAAACCCCTCCCCTCCTATTGGTGGGGTTGAGAGGGGAAGAAAATCATTTTTCTCTATTGCCCAAAAACAAGCTCTATTAGATTTGGCGTTAGGAAAACAACAATCCATCAAAGGGGTTCTCAGAGCATCATTAGCCCCTTGGGGGGTTACCCAATGAAATTTTTATCATTCAACTGTAAAGGTGTGGTGGGACCATCCAAGAAAGATTCCATAAAGTGGTTGGTCTTCTCCAAAAAACCATACATTTTTCTCTTTTAGGAGACTATGGGAAGTAGTTATGATGTTTCAAAACTCCTTGAAACACTTTTAAAAGATTGTCGTTTCACCTTTTTGGATGCCAATGGACATTCTAGTGGCCTGGCGATGGAATGGAATAAAAAAAAAGTGAAGATAATAAATCTTTGGGGCCTTGAGTATGTGATTGGAGATGATGTTCGATACTCATATTGGGGGATGAAATTTACAGTGATCAACATATATGGCCCCTATAATGAGCGGGCCTATTTTTGGGAGGACCTGCTATCCAAGTCCATATTCAATTCGGAGGCTTTGATCATAGGTGGGGATTTAAATTTCTCCATGGGTTTAGTGGAAATATGGGGTCCCAGAGTGAGATCAGAACCTCTATAAAGGTTCTTCTCAAATATTCTAGGAGGTAAAGGGATATTGGATGTGGCCCCTGTCAGAATATCTCCCACCTGGAGAAATAAGCGAGTAGGGGAGGAAAAATAACAAAGAGATTGGATCATTTTTTGGATTTTGAAAAACTTATGGAGGATCATATTTAGTTTAGGAAATGGATTAGGTCAGGTGGGGAATCAGATCACTATCCCATCTTATTGGGGGTGGCAAAGGTAATAAGGAAATCAATTATCCCTTTTAAATTTAATTTGGAATGGTTAGAGGAGAGTTTTTTTGAATTGGTCAAATCTCATTGGCTCACTTTCGATGAAAATTCATGGGAACCATGTAATATACTAGGTATATTACAAGTATATAAAACATAATTCCATATTTCCATAATAAATAATAAATAATATTTATTTACTATTTATTTTACATATTTACTTGACAACATATGAAATACAATGTGTATATAAATACACTTGCGGAATGATAAGTCATGTTCTTTCCAAAGGTCATGACTTATCATTTACATTATAATGCCTATTTACATAATAAAAAACCTATAACATATTATTAAATAATAAGAAATGTAATCTACTAGGTATATTACAAA
>ML782916.1:174596-186540 GCA_009831015.1 Picea engelmannii
AGATATATATTAATGGAAAAATTCCCTAACCTTGTCAAAGACCTAGATAAATGTAACACACTCAACCCCTAAGTACCTTTTTAAGGGATGGGTTATAATTTTTTCCTAAGTTCTGTAGCTTCTTGAATCCCTCGGATAAGAGCACCATTTCCTTTTTCTCTCCATGATCTTTCCAATGACTATAAACTCATCCAAAACTGAGTTCTGGTTCGAGAGTTATGGCCTTCCGAAGTTTTCGAGGTGTCATTGGCCAATGGCCACCGCCTTCGCCATGTGGCTTCGCTTTCCTCATACCATCCAAAATGGAACTATTGTGGCCTTGATAATCATCCTTTTAAAATGGCATGGGCAGGGAAGAAGGGTTTACAGAGGAAACTCTACGTCAATTCGTCATGAGCTTATTCACTTCCCCAACCTCGATGCTTCTTATTTTTCCCTTTTTCCTTACCATATGACCAATGTTGGAACTTAATCCTCTAGACATCAACATTTCCACGCTCTATTGTACAACACTAAATCTTCCCAGAGACCTGAAGTCTTGAGGCCTCTCTCTCTACTCTAGAATCTATGGTGGATTTTTGTCCACCTTTGAATATAACGGTTAAGATTTACCTCCACTTAACACATCGCTTGGAATTGACTAGATAGGTGGGGTCCCACACCTAATTCATGTCCAATCGCATGATTAAATTTGGAGCTATACAAACACGCCACATCACCATGACACATAAGGGCCCGTCCTATCAGATCTTGACACTACAACTAGGGCAACTTTGGTGCTTCGGCACTTCCATGCTTCGGTGCTTCAACCACTTTTCTCTATTTTCAAATCCTCTGGATTCCCGAACCCCGGAGTCCTACAATGTGGCTCAGGCCTTTGGCCCTTTTCGAGTGTGTGTCTTAGCACTAAAAACACCCGGAGCTCTGAATTCCCGAACTCCTGGAGTCCTACCACGTGGCTCCGTCCTTCGGCCCTTTTGGAGCTTGCACCTTAGCACTCCAAACACCCAGAGTTCCGAAGTCTTGAACTCCTGAAGCAGGTCCCTCTTGCATATGGGGCATTCTACATGATTGTCCCTACTACCATCTGCCACATGGTAGATACGTGACGATGACACCACCTTGACACATGGCACCCATCTCTTCGACCTTATACCATATACGATGAGTTAGTAAGACACATGGCTTAACCATGAGATGACACTCATCAACTCTGTCATATGGTCGGACTCCACCGTGTACTTTGGCCACGTTTTTTTGTTGACGTCACTCGGGGATTCCAACCATTTAACACACTTTTTCTCTCAAAGTGGTCAACATCGAACTATCCACGACGTAGATCCAAAGGTCAGGGGAGATCCTAAATATCCTCAGATCTATGGCTTGCGTTACTTCGCAACTGAGAAGTGGATCGAGGTTTAAGGAGGGGATGAATCCCATGATAATGGGTAAATGACCACCAATTGTCGGTCAAAATTCAAGTTATTGGTTCGACAAGTCACCTTCGACGCATTTAGGACGTTGCAATGTTCATTCACCCTGGAGCTCTAGACTCCCGAAGTCCCAAATAACTTAGATCCTTTTTTAGTGTAGAGAAGGGTTCCATGGTCTCGGTCCTATGGAACTTTGTCAAGATTTAGAGGCTACACTCAAAAATCTTAGCCAAGGTTTGGTTAAGGTCATGGGCATGAGCACATGGTCTCTTGGATGACTAGTTTGAAGGAAGCGCCTTCCATTCACAGAAGTCAAGTTCTATAATAGGGAAAGATATTTTCGAGGGATCACAGGATTGTAGTAGTCCCATAGAGTCTGTCCCGACTCTAGAACTGTGAAGTTGATCCTTGGGAAAACACCTTGAGGATTTTCCAACCAGCCCAACAGCCAAAACTTGTCTTACAACCATTCAAATGCAGTGGTTTACAGAAGAACAATAAGCATTATTACCATCAATTTCACATGACGCACATTTTAACACAATATCATACCATCACCCTCATATATCTAGGAGGTACATGTATGTCACAAACATAAGCATTTAAATCATTCATTTCAAATCAAGTGCACAGGGTATATGAAATTCTTATCTATTACAAGTTGCAATGAACCAACTGACTATGGGTTTTTTCCTCTCCACCCAACCATAGGCTCAGAGGAATTCACTCTTAGCACTATGGCCACCCCCATTCCAAGCCATGATATCACTAGGGAAACTTATGCAAATCTCTTATAGGTCCTCTCTCTGTCACAGCGTCTACTAGGTTTATCAATTTCTCTCTTAGCATCAAGCTTGTGACCTTCTTCTCAGGTCAGTATTTCTGGTTTCTCTTTCCAAACTCAAGAACGGTATTAGGGAGGTTACTCTCCTCCACCTCTCTGGCAGTAGTAGAAGTCTCCCTTGTTCCTCACTGATCTCAAGGCCTCCATGAGGTTTATCATATGCCTTCCCAGCTGGATTTCCTCCTTTCAACAGAGTCCCTTCATAGCTACATTATCCCTCGACGCCCTCTCCTTTCAGCACTGGTTTCTTTCCAGCCAGCACCAAGTGCATGACCCTCTTTTTCTCCAATCTAGGTTTCAGGTCTTTTATGCTCTAGTTTAGAACTCTTCCATGAGTTATATGATATTTCTATTTCACACTCTAGTTTATTCCTTTCAGTGACTCTCTTCCTCAGAGACCGAATTCCTCCTCTGGTTCTCTCTACTGACCAGAAAAAATTAATCCTTCAATTCTTCTTCTGAGCGGTAGAGACTCACGTGCTCTTCTTCTTTCTTAATGGTATCGTATATTCTCTTGAATGCCCTCTCCTTTTTCCCCAGGGAGGTTCTGGACATGTCTTGTTCCTTATGTCAGAAGGAACTCAGGTCAATTTGGGCCTGCAGGAAACTACATTTTGTGGTACTTCGGGTTGACAGTTTTTTGTCTCCTCAGCCAAAACCTCCATGCTTCCATTGATTGGGGTAGTTTATTGTTCAACCACCAATCCTTATTTCATTAACTTATTTTTGTTTGGGATCAGGATGAGGCTTATTATTTCAAAAAGGATAATTTGGGTCATTTTACATAATGAACCCTCTCTACAGTTCCTCACTCTTTCCTCTAGTGATAATACTTCAAGGCTTCACACCCACAGTCAGTTTTTTGGCAATCTAAAAAATAATACATTTACATTGTTCACATGCCATAGCATGGTAATCATAAACAATGATTAATTACAATTTGGGGGAAACAGGGGTATTACAATCCCCTTCCCCTTCAAAGGAACATCGTCCTCGATATTCTTTCTCAGTAACACATGTCATTCCTTTTTCATTCAGTTGCTTCAGAAATATTGATCCTCTTTCTTGGTCAGGTCCTTTCCAGGCCCTTGTCTTTCATCACCCACCTTCAATAATTTTTGACAACAAGCATATTAATCACAATTTCGTGTGAAAACATCTTATTGTTGTGCAAAATTCAAGAAGAAAAAATTCATAATCTAGCACAATACTTATATGTGCAGTTTGTGGATTTGCATCCATATGGTTATATTTTTATCGTGTCTCATTTGTTTTCCTTGACATTCCCATTGTATTCATAATCCCAATCAATATTTTATAAGAATTATCAAAGTCTCCTCTTCCTTGCGGTCACTCACCCTCCAGGCCTATGCTCAGACATCCCCTTCTCTACTATACAGTCCCTGGGGAAATCCATATTGTCTTGCCAAGGATTTCTCACACAGGAAGAGTTATAAAGACTTCATTGAGCCTTACAGTCTAGGCGTCCCTCAGACTTACTTTGTTGAGGCATCCCTCTGGCTTATGTTTCCACAAGACAACATATTCTAGGGCGATCATGGCTTACCACAGGGTTCTCATGTCTCAATGGTAGCATTTTTCATGCTTTCTAGATTTTTAAACCTTCATCTATCCTCCCTAGACAAATATTTGTGTCTCACATGTTTCACAGGTATACATCAATTATGAGATATTATCATTAATTTGAAATTCAAAATTTTCTTGCAAAACTGTCACCTACAAATTTCCAAATTCCAAATTTATTTTCAGATATGTTTCGCACAGGAATCAGATTCACAAGTATGGGGATTTCCTTCCCATAGAAGTTTGGCTCATCAGAAAATTGGTCTTCCTTATGGGCTTACAATACTTCAATATTCAAGACCCTTTCTTCCTTCAATTTCAACATTTCTCATCCAAACAAATTGTTAGTTCTCATGCACATTATATTTTATCACACACTTTCAGTGGCTCACAAAAAATTTCAGAACTGTGCATACTAACAATCAAATTCACTTGGTCAAAAAGGAAATATCATTCCTTGCAGTTTGGCTCAGCAGGAAATTGGTCTTCCCTATGGGCTTACAACACTGCCATATCCAAGACCCTTTTCTTCATGCCATTTCAACATTCCTCAACCAAACAATTTGTTAGTTTTTATGCACTTTATATTTTCAAAACTATGCATACTAACAGTCCAAGTCATTTTCATCTATTGAAGGGTACGAAGCAAAAGTAAATATCATTATTTACGTATGCATCCTTTCAACATAATAAATTTTCCAAATTCAATTCAAATATCAAATGAATTTAATCAATGTTCCAATATTCATGACCACATTCATACCGAATACACCCTTGCATTGATTTCCAGTTTGCCACACTTTATGACAAGCACTTTTCTATGGTGTGTTGGAGCTCAACAAAACTCTTCACCATATGTCTTATTCATTGTTGTTCATTATTACAACAGAATTGTGCTTCCTTCTACATGTTGATCATGATCCCAAATCAACACATATGAAACTAAAAGTTTCTCTTGAATGCACCCAAGCATTCTTTCTTCATTAGTAACCAGGGTGCCAACACTCATGGCCACCCAAATTCTTTTTTATTTAACACCTCTACAATTCATGTAGAGTATTGGAAGGTCCTCCTTCCTCAATGGAAAATCCATTGTCTACCCTCTTATGCAAACATACATTACCTCAATGCATTCCATGAAATGTGCTAACTATGAGCACCTGTATTCCCAACCTCTCTAGGTTGTCATTGTACCCATGGTACTCCTTACTCATGCATTTTATTGCAAGGATTATAATGCATCCTTGAATGACATAGAATTTATCTCTCTATTATTCATATTCTTCCTTCATGAATCTTACCCTTCTTGGGTAGAAATGGCATACAACAACCACTCAAAATTAATTGTGTATCAGTAAGAAATTAAAATACGTGTTCTGTCTGCTAGCACCCTTTTTCTAATTTTTACCTCATCAGTAGTGCTCCAGGGGGCTCCCAAAGTCCCTTTAACAATCCTTTAACAACAACCTTCCCATAGTCATCCTTTGCTTGAGGTTGTCCATCATTGGCGATTGCCTTTCTCAACATCTCCAATTTCTTTCTACACATGACGTACATCACAAATATATCAGTCGTCATGTAAAATAAAAATTCTTGTATCATAGCATTCAAATCAATAAAACATTTTCAGATATGTCCTAGCATATCTTTATGCACTTCATCACATTATCCTTAATGTTATCATGAGTGCAACACAAATAATTCTCAATTTTTTCTACAGTCATACAACCATCATCACTATGATGTCAAAACATTTACTTGCATTAGTAAATCAATCTTTTGTACCAGGGAATTCTTCCCTTGTCCAACTCCTTCTACACGGCCATGGAATTTTCTTCCAACTGAGTTATTTTCCAAGGCCTCATTGCCTTTACTTATCATGACTTAACCAAGACTATTCATTCAAACTTACTAATTTATTTATTTTCCTTTTTTCCAGCTGTACTTGTTTACACAACTGCTCCTCTAAGGCTTGCAACTCTGTTAAACAATTAATAATTTCTAGGGTGGGAAAAGTATTCCCCCTTTTCCCTTTTTTTCTCTTGCAATCTACTCCCTGTTGGGATCTTCTTGCTCTTTTACTTGAGCAGCCTTGGTTAGGATCACCCTAACCTATTGGATACATCAGCATGCTCCAATAGAAAAAAAAATGTTCATAATGCATCATGAACCTGTGCATTATGCACATTACCATTCACTTATCAGAATGGTCAATATTCATTTGTTAGTCTTCCATTCATGCATGATGTTTTTTTTTATTTTTTTTAATGTAATCCAAGATTATTATAGATATATATACTTTCAGCCCACTACCCAATTCTCAATAGTCACTAAGGTTGTGACTATGTTCTCTTGACAGAGTCCTTACATAGTTCCTTCACAGGGAACTCCTTCGGCATGCAACTTCCTTATTGCATATCTATCACTATCTTTGATGGCCTCAACCTTGAGTTATCCTTAGTTGTTTACCAAATATTTCATAAGGAATATAAACATGCATCTTTGTTATGCATCTAGATTATTTATCCACACATGTTCCTTGTTTTGTTAACTTACATCCATGATGCACTTAACCACATGCATAATCATAACCCTGTGTGTATCTACCATAGGTATAATTTACAACTCACATACATATTTCCATTAAAATCATTTAACTCATGATTGTTTACAATTGTTCTCATGTGATCCTCAAAAGCATAGGCATGTTTCCTTTTATCATGACAATAGAGAATCCTTGCTCATTTACTCTTTCATCTATTTAGACTAGCATCTCCTGAGGGAATGGAACACATTCCCCTCAAGCTATCATTCAAAATAGAACTTTCATGACTCTTCAGAAAGGAGTCAGACATGCATCCATGCTATTCATTTGATCTTAGCAAGTGCAATTCTTTCCTTACATTTCACTCATCCAGGCAATCACATCATGTCTTTAGTATACATATACTCTTACATCATAAATGTGCTTCACTTGCACATTTAATATCATTCATATATATTTGGTATTAATATCATTCTTCATATCAATAAACCTCACAATGCATTAAATCCATGCACTCAAGAATATACAAACATAGTCAAACATTCATCATGCAAGCTCATTGCTTGCACCTTTCCATGTCATTCATACACATGGACATACCAGACTTCCAGATCCTCCTCCCAAGGATCCTACTGCCATTATTATGACATGTCTCATAGAGATACTCAACATTGATCTTCCCTCTCTGTTGAGGGCTTGCATTCATTCACATGATATCCACATGGAATGTTTAAGAGACATAATCATAACTATGTCCCCCTTTCCATACGACAACAACTAACAAGGAGGCATTTTTTTTGCCTCAACTACTATAAATTTATTCAATAATCCAAAAATACCATATGGGCAATTCCAACAATTCCCAAGGAACAAGACAGCTTATCAAGCTTCTTTTTTTTCATGCCTCAAACCAATTTTGGTTAACAGACCTTTTGTCGAGAGAATCCTTTTCTAGATTCCCTCTCACTACTACTTAAGCATATGAACCCATACCTTATATGGATACCATCCACCTTTGGATTTCAACCTGACCCATTGGTCATATAGAAGTGTACCAACACTTTCTTTACCACATTCAGGAACAAAATTTCATTAATCTTTATATTCAACAATAGCCAGGGACGAAGGTCACTCTCCTCCTCCCACAATAACTCTAGAAGATTAGTTTTCTATCCACCAAGAAAGGGAGGATGCAATGATTTCTCACTCAATCACTACATATTTCTACAACTTTGTTTATCAACTTGATTAGAAAAATGTTTCCCAATAATTCCTATACTCGGAAACAAATTTGTTTCTCTGTTCCCTTCAGAACCAGAGAGTTGCACGTGCTCTCCCTTTTCAGAAAATGGTCACCAAAACTATTCCTCTTACATAGACACACCCTTAAGTTAATAGGGATACACACTCCCCTAGAACAACCAAGATCTTTTGAACTTGATCATGTCATTTCACTTCTTCCATGAGGTCCATTCTCATCCCACATGACTTCTTTTATTTTTACAAGGAGGGATTACCCTAGTAGGAAGGTTTTTTTTTTTTAGTTATGATAGGTGAAGTAGGTTGATCTCACCTACTTCCATAAGGCCTCTATACATGGAGGATTGTACTACCCATGCCAAATAATTCATTTAATCAACACTTTTAATTAACATAGGCTTCATTAAGCCCACTTTTAGGCAATTCCTACCACCTATTCAGTCCATTTTCCTTCTGGACTTGAGTATTCATTAAAATATGTTTATGCCATTTTCATCCAAGTTTTATTATTAATTCCCCTCGGCATAATCCCACTTTTGTAGGACTGACTATCATTTACCAAAATAAATGATAGGATTCTTCTTCCACAGTCTAGCATTATTCAATCTTGTTGGGTAAAATCCCAACTGAATTTTAATCTGCATCTTTCTCCTCAAGGAACTTATGTAGATAATTTCCATACAACAGTAATATTCTCAACAGGCTCATCTTAGCCTTGTTAAAATAGTCTTATGAATGTTCTCCATCCCATCTAGGCCTGTGTCTGAATCATGCTCTACTAGATAGGGTAGGGCAGGGTGCCCTCTCCCTTAAAGTGTTCTAAGAAAGAAAAATCGCTTGACTCTTTCATGAGCCCAAGTAGGACAAGTGTTGTTTCTCGCTCTGATACCACTCTGTAACACACCCAACCCCTAAGTACCTTTTTAAGGGATGGGGTATAATTTTTTCCTCAGTTTCGTTGCTTCTTGAATCCCTCAGATAAGAGCACCATTGCCTTCTGCTCTCTAGGATATTTCCAATGACTGAGTTCTGGTTCGAGAGTTATGGCCTTTCGAAGTTTTCAAGGTGTCATTGGCCAATGGCCACCACCTCTAGCATGTGGCTTCACTTTCCTTGTACCATCCAACATGCCACTCCCGTGGAATTGATCATCATCCGATCAACATCCTTTAGAAATTACATGACCATGGAAGAAGGGTTTACAGGGGAAAGTCTCTACCGATTCGTTACGGGCTTATTCACTTCCCCAACCTCGATGATTTTTGTTTTTCCCTTTTCCCATACTATGCGATCGACACTAGAACCTATTCCTTCAAATTTTTTCCTTTCCACGCTCTGTTGTACATCACTAAATCTTCCCAGAGACCCAAAGTCCTGAGGCTTCTCTCTCTACTCTATAATCTATGGTGGAATTTTGTCCACCTTTGAATCTAATGGTTAATATTTACTTGCACTTAACACATTGCTTGGACCTGACTAGAGAGGTGGGGTCCCACACCTAATTCATGTCCAATCCCATGATAGCACATGGAGATATCCAGACACACCACATCACCATGATGCACGTGAGCCCATCCTATCACAGCTTGACATGACAACTGGGGAAACTTCGGTGCTTCGACACTTCGGCGCTTCAACCAATTTTCTCTATTTGCAAATCCTCCGGAGTCCCAAACCCCGGAGTCCTACCATGTGGCTTTGGCCTTCGGCCCTTTTGGAGCTTGTGTCTTAGCACTCCAAACACTCGGATTTTCAAAGTCTCAGAGTCCTACCACCTGGGTCTGACCTTCGTCCCTTTTGGATCTTGCATCTTAACACTCCAAACACCCGTAGTTTCGAAGTCTTGAACTCCCGAAGCGGGTCCCTCTTGCGTATGGGGTGTTATAAATGAGTGTCCCTACTACCATCTTCCACTTGGAAGATATGTGGTGATGACAGCACCTTGACACATGGCACCCATATCTTCGACCTTATACCACATACAATGAGTCAATAAGACATGTGGCTTAGCCATGAGATGACATGCATCAGCTTTGTCATATGGTCGGACTCCACCATGTACTTTGTCCACATCGTCTACTAACATCACTTCGACCTTCGGCCTTCAAGGAAACTCCACACCTTGAATCATGAATCACCCGAAGTGGGGTTTATCCGAAGATTCGAATAATGATCGGATGACACATAATATTCCATGGTTTGATCCAATGGTTGACGGGTATTTGTGGTTTCATACTCTCATGATCCACGCAATCCTAAGTCTTTGGTCCTAGGGGTAACCGACTGGGAGGATCATAAGGCAGAATGATCTCTTATTGTCGGTCATCCCTTCCCTTTCTCTATCCTTCCACTAACACTCGATCTAACGGTCAAGAAGGATCCCAAAGGATCCTTAGATCCACGGCTCACATTACTTCCACTAGTACATATTGGAAAAATTTCGACGTTCTATTTGCGACGTTATGGACAAAATTGACCATACTGTCGAAAAATAGAGGAAATTTTAAATTTTTTTCTCCATATTTCCTAATAATTTCGCAAGTGCAACGTAATACAAACACATGTCACTATTGCGATGAAGGTAGGATGACGCCGCTATTGCGACGCCATTGGATTTCCGTCTCTCTTGTGACGTTGGTAAACTAGTTGTCGCACTTGCGACGTTATGGAAACTAGGTTTTCCCCCTCCCAATGGTCACCTAGTATTTGACCAAGTCAACTTTGAATTGGTCAACTATTTTCAGAATTGCGACGTTATAAAATCTATAAATATGTTGCATTTTACGGATTTTGCGACAAGTTTGCTATAATAACAACACTTCAAAAAGGGTATAAGTTGGTCTTCTTGGAGAACAAAAAACATGTATTTTTTCATTATATATTTGTGTGGAAGAATGTCAAAAAACATTAGAGCTTGGACAAAAATTAAAGAGGGTGAAAAGGGTGACGGTAAATGTTATTTCCCTTGCAAAAAATTTTGTACTAGACATCCCGAAAGAGTTTTAATAGAAAAAGCTAAAAAACATTGTAGAACATATGGGCACATGGACGGTGGATCAAATGAATATCGTCCCATGGTAATTAGTTATATATACATTCATTATATGTTTTAATATTTATTGTATTCTCAAACTTTTATATTGTTTTATACATGAATTAATTTTTCATGATTGTTTGTAATTATAAAGTTTGATTTGCCCCCTAACTTTATGCACAAAGCACCAAGTAGTAGAATAAATGATGTTGCAGTACAAGATGAAGAACTTGAAGAAGATAATGAATATCAAGTTAATGATCCCATGGAAGTAGATGACAATAATAACATAGTTCAAGATGATGGGACAAATCAAATGATCCAAGACTTATTCAGTCATCCAGATGAGGATCATGGGGACAATAGTGATGGTATTTATGATGAAACTCTGATTGAAAAGGAAAATAAACTACTTTATAAAGGGTCAAGAGAAAATATTCTCTCCACTACATTGTTGCTGGTGAACTTGAAAGTTACGAATCATTTGTTGAACACTTGTATGGAACATATCCTAAGGTATGTAATATGTTTCATCACATCTACATAAAGGTTGACTTTTCCCCATTTTTTTAGTGTTAATTAATGTGTAAAATAAAAATGCAACATTTACAATTACTATTATTTACGTTAACTACTTATTTTTTATGTTTTAGATTGTTAGGTGAATTTCTCTTACCCTTGTCAAATATTTTACCTCGCACATATCGAGATTTACATGCCATTATGAAAAACATTGGAATGGAGTATCAAAGTATAGATCCATGTCCTAATGATCATATTATATATTATGGACAAAATGTGTCAAAAATAGAATGCTCAGTATGTGGTATCAGTAGATATCGAACCGATCAAGTAACAAAAATGGTCCCTCGAAAGGTTCTCCGGAATATTCCCATAATTCCATGTTTGCAGCGACTGTTCAGATGCCAAAGCATAGCACGGCTTATGGATTACCATGCACGAAATAAAATTGAAGATGGTGTTGGATCATGTTGTCATTGATGCCAATGGTTTGATTGATTGATGTCATCGTTTGATGTCAAGTGATTGATTGATGTCAAAGGATTGATTGACTGATGATTTGTGTAATATAATATGTAGTGTCCTTGATGTGAATGCATAGATGAAGATGGATCAATGAGTTGTCATTGATACATGATGAAGATGGATCGATGTGGTTCCATTGGTATATGATGCATTGTTGGAAAAATGTATAGATGACTCATTATTGTCTTATCATGATT
>ML782916.1:188278-200281 GCA_009831015.1 Picea engelmannii
AACTGGTTATAAATGACAACAATGGGTAATGAATAAATGTTGAATGTTAATTGATGAGTTTTTGTGCAAGAGGGAAGTTTTGGGAAAAAGAGCCCCACACTCATTCACCCCCCCTCTAAGTGTGGTAGGTGTGTCCAACAGATGGTGTTCTTCGAATGCCTCCAGATGGATATGCATTTAAGGAAATTGCTACAAAATGGCCAAAATTTACAGGCGAACCTCATAATGTTAGGATTTCATTGGAAATTGACTGTGTTAATCCATTTGGAGAGCTTCGGTCTGTTTACTCAGTGTGGCCTATTTTTGTTAACGACAATAAAATTCCTCCTTGGATGTCAATAATGTTGACAATGATTATTCCAGGTATTTGTTTACATTAATTTTTTGAATTTAAAATTTTCATTTTTCTCTTTTTTTTCATAACATATTTTATTTATTTATTTACATATATATATACATACCATGGTAGTAATTTCGTGTAATTTCAAACAATTAGGTATGTACCAAGTTAAAGATATGAATGTGTATATCGAGCCTCTTATCGGTGAGGTACTAAAGTTATGGGAGGACATCACTATGTATGACATCTGTAAACCAATTGGGCAGAAGAGATTTCAATGTCATGGAATACTTTTATGGAAAATTCATGATGCCTTGGGACTAACACATTTTTGTGGTATGTAACGTTCCATATTGTACGCTTGAATAGTATATAATTAATTGAATATACCATGCATGTTGTTTAAATAATCATTTCGTATATTAATAATTCACATTAATCCATCTATTGCAAGTATTCAAACAAAGGGTAAATTTGCATGTTCAGTTTGTAGTCCTAATATGAAATCTCGTAGGTCAAAAAGTTTAGGAAAGGAGGTGTTTGATGAGTATAGACACTTCCTCTCTAAGAACCATAAGTATCGTACTACTGAAAAATATATTTTCCATGGGAAACAAGAGACTAGACTAAAACCACAAAGAATGACACCTCGCCTATGGAAGTTGGCATATGACATAATTAATCCTCGAGGTACGCACTTTTTTTTATGTATCGTAGATGGAATCATGTTTTGAAATTTTATTTTAATTATTCATTTTATTTTACCGCATTTGACAATTAGTGTTCTGATTTTTTTATGCTTCATTAATGTCGTTGTTGTGAAGGTAGTATTAATCGGCTTCCACGAGGAATGAAATGTTATCCCACTCAATTCATGAGGTTTCCTTACTATAAGGACCTAAAAATATTTCATTTAATTGATACAATGCATATCGGGAAAAATGTGACATAAACATTATGGCAAATCATAGATGGCAGGAGGGATAAAGAAAAAATTGTCAAATTTTGTAATGACATTCAGGAAGCCAATCATGCAATGCACAATGTGATCCGATCAAATAACGATGGATACCAAAATAACCTTACATGGTTATTAACAGAGCAGTAAAGCAATGGTGTAAAGAGGTCATTCAAAAAATTAAATTTCCCACAGGTTTTTGTTCAAACATAAGTAATATCTTAACGAAGAAAGGTGAATTTGGTGGGGTAAAAACACATGATTGGCATACCTTCATTAAGGTAATTAATCATTTTAGTAATTATATTTATATATTGGGTGTATACATTTTTTGAGATTTTTATTTTTTTGTCTAGTTTTGAACAAGTAACAATTCGTTTTTATTGTTACAGTATGTTCTACCTCTATCTCTCCCAAACGACTTTGAAAAAATGTCAAACAAGTTATATATGATATTGGAAAATACATGAGGTAAGTAGTTGCAATATATATGCAAAACAAAAAAACAATTTTTTTTTGTACTTAATGACATGTGTTTTACTTGTAATTTAATATGTATTTATATGTTTTGTTGAAACATGTTATTTTCTTGCGTCATGATCTGTAGATGGTTGTCATTGAAATAAATACATGAAGATGATATAAAGTATTGGAAGAGATAAATTCATTGGCTAATGTGTGAAATGCAGAAGTATCTACATCCAACATTTTTCAATACACAAGAACACTACCTCATACACCAAGTTGAGGAGATTGAAATGTGTGGATCTGTACACACAAGGTCAATGTGGATGGTGGAGAGGCACTTGAAATCATTGAAGGTTTTGGTTAGACAAAGAGCACGTCCTGAGGGTTCTATGGTGGAGGGATATATGGTATATGAATCCATGGTGTATATTAGTCAGTATCTTCCTAAATTAGCAGCGCAAGCTATGCATGCAGTGGATTGCATTTGGGATGTGAACTCAATCAAAAAATTTGAAAGGGAGCAGTTGTTGGGGAAAGGTAGAATGAAGAAAGTGAGAGATAATTAAATTGTGGATATTTTTAATAAATATAAATTTTTCATTTTTTTGTGTATATGATCATACTCATTTAATATTTATTCTTTCATCATTTATTAATATTTACCATGGTTATAACTAATATTTAATATTGGTGAATTGTGATTTTTTTATCAGTCAGTTGCTCAAGATTGGGATGCACTACATTTATACATTGCAAACAATCTTGACTGGACGAAGGTATCGATTGATAGATGTAAATAACGTCATGGTGGTAGGTTATCATGGAAAGAATTGCCTAAATTCGTTAGGGAAGATCGTCGTAATGGATATTTTGATGTTACGCAGAGGGAAATAGATTTAGCATATTGTTTGTAAGATGGAAAGGCAAGCAAATTCACCCATTTTATTCAGTTATTTTATATTATATTAATGTGACTGTAGGTGTGTTTTTTTCATATTATACTTTCCAAGTTATATAAATTTGTTTATTATTAATTGACAATGCATATTTTACATGTTTGGCATATTGCAGTTGAAACACCACAAGGCTATGTGGTGCAATGGTCTTAAATTTCGCATCAAACAGTTGGATGAAACCAAAAAAACTTATGATATTGGGATAGTTGTAGTATTCCAGTTCACTAATGTTTTCTCTAGGATTGAAATTTGTCCACGAGAATCTAAAAATAGATACTATGGGTTTTAGAATGATATAAGTGAGTGTGACTTTAATTCCTTCAAATTAGTTTTGTTCGATGTCAAATGGTATAGGTTACGAATGCATGAACCTGAGGAGGTAACAACAGTTATTCAACATGCCAACGGATTTTCGATGATTATAACAACAGTTTTTGAAAAAACAAATGACCACTATGTTTTTCCAAGTCAATGTGAACAAGTCTTTTACTCAAAGGTTCCAAGTAAGAGGGATTGGTCATTTGTTGCCAGATATGATTCAAGAGGAAGACCAATAAAGTATATTGTAGACGAAGAAGATGATATTGAAGAAGAAGATTGTGTAGAGCTAGAGCAGGAAGAATATGGGTCGACAGATGAAGAAGACAAAGAAGATGAACTGGGCATAGGAGACAATGCGCCAGTTCTTGATGATGATATCGATGAAGATATGCTCAAAAATGACATTGATGATGATGATGATGATGATATCATCAATCCTTTCAACATTGTTTCTGAACCAGATGTTGATACATATGTTGAGTTGGATGATCAAGAAGAATATACAAAAGAAGGATGATACAAATGTTGTGTTAGTCGATGAGGTACATAACTAGTTATTTTAATCTGTATGAATTATTCTCTTTAAATAATTTTTTATGTGGGTTAATTACATGTTTTTAAGTTTTATTTCATTTTTGTTTCGGTAGTTTCTATGCATGATTACTATGTTGTTTTTTGTTTTTTTTCTATTTTATAGATTGGATATTGGGGAATTGAGAGCGATGTGAGGGGGGAGAGGGGCCATATGATCTTCCACCTTCATGTAGTTGGCCTTTTTTATAGGAGAATAAATTATTCTTGAAACCAAGAGAAGTTCATTCATTCATCTTTATACTCAAATATCACTCACAGACCCACTCTATATATTGTATCATCTCCTCCTCGTTTCGTTTTAATTTTTGGATCGATCAAATTTTAAAGGAAACAACTATTAAAAGACATTGTACTAGGGCTAGAGTACATGATGGGTAACAGTGACCTGTGAAATTTCAAGGGAATATCTGACAACAATTCTATAGAAGGGAAGTTCCATGTCAAATTTCAATATAGTTCCGACAACGATTCTATAGAAGGGAATGACAAATGATGACAATGAGAGGTGCAGCATGATGAACGTTGATGCAAATGTGGACGATATCAAAGATTATGTGGGGACATCATACATCCTTGAGTATTGAAACCCTCCCATACCTTCAAGGCATTCAAGGATTACAACCATTTAACACCCTCTTTCTCTCAGAGTGGTCAACACCATAATGAACACGATGTAGATCCAAAGGTTAGGGGAGATCCTGAATATCCTCAGATCTATGGCTTGCTTTACTTCACAACCTAGAAGTGGATCGAGATTTAAAAAGGGGATGACTACCACGATAATGATTAAATGAACACCAATTTTCGGTCAACCATCAAGTTACCAATCCGATAGGCACCTTCGATTCATTTAAGATGTTGCAATGTTCCTTTACCCCAGAGCTCCAGACTCCCAGAGTCCTGAATAACTTAGCTCTTTTTTTAGTGTAGCGAAGGGTTCCATGCTCTTGGTCCTATGTAACTTTTTCAAGCTCCAGAGGCTACACTCAAAACTCTTAGCCAAGATTTGGTTAAGGCCATGGGCATGATCCTGTGGTCTCTTGGACGACTAGTTTGAAGGAAGCGCCTTCCATTCACAGAACTCAAGTTCTATAATAGGGACAGGTATTTTCAAGGGATCAACATGACTATATTAGTCTCGTGGATTCTATCCCAAATCTATAAATGTGAAGTTGATCCTTAGGAAAACACCTTGAGGATTTTCCAACCAGCGCAACGGCCAAAAATTGTCATCTTACAATCATTCAAATGTAGTAGTTTACAGAAGAACAATAAGCATTATTACCATCAATTTCATGTGAGGCACATTTTGACACAATATCATACCATCACCCTCTTATATCCAGGAGGTACATGTATATCACAACTACAAGCATTTAAATCATGCATTTCAATTCAAATGCACGGGGTATATGAAATACTTATCTATTACAAGTTGCATATAGCCAACTGACTGTGGGTGTTATCCTCTCCACCCAACCATAGGCTCAGAGGAATTCACTTTTAGCACTCTAGCCACCCCCGTGCCAAGCCATGATATCACTAGGGAAACTTCTGCAAATTTCTCAAAGATCCTCTCTCTGTCACATCCTCTACGAGGTTTATTAGGTGCTCTCTCAGCATCAAGCTTGCGACCTTTTTCTCAGGTCAGGTTTTATGGGTTCTATTTCCAAACTCAAGAATGGTATTGGGGAGGTTACTCTCCTCCACCTTTCTCACAGTAGTAGAAGTCTCCTTTCTTCCCCATTGAGCTCATGGTATCCATGGGGTTTATTATATGCCTTCCTAGCTAGATTTCCTTTATGCAAGAGAGTCCCTTCACAACTACATTTTCCCTCGACGCCCTCTCCTTCCAACACCGATTTCTTTCCAACCAGTAACAATTTTGCAACCCCCTTTTTCTCTAGTCTGGGTTTCGAGTCTTCTATGCTCCAATTCAAAAATCTTCCATGATTTCTTTGATATTTATATTGCACGCGCTAGTGCATTCCTTTTAGTGATTCTCTTCCTCAGAGATCGAATTCCTCCTCTGGTTCTCTCCACTAACCAGAACAACATAATCCTTCAGTTTTTCTTCTGATTTAGAGAGCCTCACATGCTCTTCCTCTTTATGAATGGTATCGTATCTTCTCTTTCACACCCTCTCCTTTTTCCCCAGGGAGTTTCTATACCTATCATGTTCCTTTTGTCAGAAGGAACTTGAGTCAATCTGGGCCTACAGAAAACTGTGTTCTGTGGTACTTCGGGCTGACAGTTTTTTGTCTCCTCATCCAGACCCTTCATTCTTCCATTCATTGGGGTAGTTGATTGTTCAACCACCAGTCCTTCTTTCATTAACTAATTTTTCTTTGGGATTAGGATGAGGCTTATTATTTTATCAAGGAGAATTTGGGTCATTTGACATAATCAATCCTCTCTACAGTTTACTTACTCTTTCCTATAGTGATATCATGGCCAGTACTTCAAGGCTTCACCCCCACAATTATTTTTTGGAAATATAAACAATATTGCATTTACATTGTTCACATGTCATATCATGGTAATCATAAACAATGATTAATTACAAGTTGGGGGAAACAAGGGTATTACAATAAATTAGAGAAACTTTGAAATTTTGTGGCCAAAATTCGGATCAAGACTAAGCTCTGATACCAAATGAAGTGGATATGGTAGTCCACTTCATGAAAACATCATGAATACAAAACATAATTCCATATTTCCATAATAAAAAATATTTATTTACTATTCATTTTACATATTTACTTGACATCATATGAAATACAATAGGTGTATATAAATACGCATGGGGAATGATAAGTCATGTTCTTTCCAAAAGGTCATGACTTATCATTGACTTATAATTTATATTATAATTCCTATTTACATAATAAAAAACCTATAACATATTATTAAATAATAAGAAATGTAATATACTAGGTATATTACAAGTTTTCCCCCCTTAAAAATGCTTTGTCCTTGAAGCATAGTTATAAAAGACTTATATCTTTCTCTGGATTGTAATATTGTCTCTTGATTCTTCATTCTTGAGTTAGTGATCATTGATCACCTGACATGATAGAATCCTTTAAACATTGAGCAGAACTGTCAAATTGTAAAGGAGTCTGCCCACCCTAATTTGATCCTCTGTGAAACTGTGAGTTTACAGGGTTCTTAGAAAAAACTTGATGTATTTCGACTCCCCTGATATCTTCTACTTTGAGAACCACTTGTAGTTGAAGTAATATTCTTTGGAATATAAATCATTTTTTTTGTTGATACATTGATTGGTTGAAGTATTGAATTTTGTGATTAGGATATCGATAAGGCATCCTTGAAACTTGATCTTTATTTCTTATACTTGTAGTTTTTTTTATTAACTTTTGGAATTGAGTCTTCTTCATACCCCTGGCTTGTTTGTAATTAGACATTTGATGACCTATTTACATTAGTTGTATTTGCATCCTTTTCAGTCATAAGGTTGACTAGATCTATATTGTTCCTTTATCCATAATTGGGATGTTTATATCTGAAGAATTCTTTAGTTCCATAGGTTCAGTCATTGTCTCTTTATCAACCAATGAATCTTTATTGATAAGTTTATCTAACTCATTTTGTAGAAACTTCTTATCACTCTTTAACTTTTTAATTTATGTGGGTAAACTTCGATTATGAACCCTTAGGCATAAAAGTTCTTCCTCATTATCTGATTTTTCAACTTCAATTATAATATCTTAATTCTCTAGATTTTCATCTTTCATCTTTTTAATTTGCTCAATCAATTTTTTATTAAGGTTCCTTAAGCATGAGCCTTCTTCCTCTTTTTTGGTTAATTTCTCTTTGAGAGATTGATTTTCTTGTTCTGAATTTTTGTTCTCTTGTTTCTTGTCTTTTGACTTTCTGATTTTTACTAGTAAATTTTGATTATGATTTTTTAATCGTGATATTTCTTTGTCTTGTTCTAGTAAGTCTTTGTCCATTTTTTGTTTTTTGTTTTTTAGTTCTTCTATTTGTGTGATGAGTTCTTGATTTCTCTCTTTGAAGTAAAGATTATTTTTCTTTTTTAACCCATTAAAATATTTCTCCATCTCAATTTTCAACTGTAATTTGTTATTGATGTCTTTATAATTTCCTCGTTTGTCTTTTAATATTAGTGACTTCCTTTGTGATTTATATTGATATTCTTCCATAATAAATGATTTCCCACAAATTGGACAAAACCAATTCTGATTTTTAAAAATTGTCATACACTCAAACTCAATTTCACAAAAAGGGCATTTAGTCCAAAATTTAGATTTATATAATGAATTCATTGTTCACGTTTTTTTTTGTTTTTTTTTTATTATAAATTCAACATATGTATCCTTTATAAATATATGTTCCTCCTTTGAATAGCTTGAATATTACTTTGGTTTCCTTCTAATTTAATAAAAGGTATTAAACAACTTTAATAATTCCCTTTATCTTTTAAACCTGATCACTTTTATTTAAAATAACTTTGTAACTTATGAAAAGTTATCTCTTTTTTTTTAATACCCTCTCTTCTTACTTTTCCTTTATAAATATCCTTTACACAAGTTAATTGGGGTTGAATTAATATTACTCCAAATGACTTAGGTCATTGAATTTTTATTGACTTTTTGTTTTGGCTTCAATCTCAAGTGTATATAAAAAGTTGTAAAAAGTTACCACTGTGATTTTTTTTATATGGTAGGGAAATACCATGGACCAATGGTTCACCAAAACGTTGGGCCTCTAAACCACCAACAATAAAATTAGAATTTACTCTTCCTTCTTCTTTGGAAGTTTTTCTTTTAAAGCACTTTTTTTTCTTTTCTTTTTTATTCTTTCTTCTCCCTTTTTTCCTTTATATATTTATTTATTTTTCTTGATATATGGTACTAACTTCTTCTAGTTTTCTTACAGTGAAAGTATTATTTCTTCAACAGTATATTTTGAAGATATTTTTTTAATGGAAAAATGCTCTAACTTGGTCAAAGACGCGGATTTCTCAGAAAAACTATGAAATGATGGATTTGGAAAAAATTCAGATCGAGACTTGCTCTGATACCAAATGAAGTGGATCTAGTGGTCCACTTCATGGGAACATCATGAATACAACACATAATTACATATTTCCATAATAAATAATATTTATTTATTATTCATTTTACATATTTACTTGAAATCATATGAAACAAAATACATGTATATAAATACACGAGGGGAATGATAAGTCATGTTCTTTCCAAAATTTCATGTGATCCAGGTGGATATTGGTGGCCACCCACCTATTCCAATTGGCTGCTCTTGTCCGTTTTTGTTTAGCATGTTCTTCAGTACTTCTTTGTAATTGAGGGTTCTACACTTCTGGGGTTATCTGAATCCCTACACATCCTCTAGGTGGATACTAGTGGCCTCTCACCTAATCCAACTAGCTTATTTTGTATGTTTTTATGTCAGCACATCTGGTTGTACTTCTAGGGCCGTTTTGGGGTTATAAACCTTGTTTTTTTAGCTTTCCATAGTCAAAATATAGGCAGAGTCATATTTTGATGGTGGAATGTGTATCTCTCTGAAATACCTTTCCAACGGGCTATCACATGCCTAAAACAGAGGTCGTATGCAAAAATTACGACCCCAGCAAGTTGAGGTACCAACTTACCCATAGGGGCCCACATGAATTTTGGTGTTTCACCTTCTAGGGTTAGGTTTTTGGATGTCTAGGTTTTTGGAATTCATGAGTAATATCAAAAAGGCCTCTAGATCCTCATTGTAATGATTCTACTTGGATGGATGGGCATAGAAACCACATCTCTTCTCAGAGATAGCTACCACCATTCGAGAAAGTGTTTCAGTTCTGCATTTTTACAGTTTCAACCTATTTCATTTATTTAATAGAAGATATTGTTCACTTGATATCTGTGTTATTCTTCATATCTCAGTGTTTATTTTATTTAGTCTATAATCAGTTCATTCTGCTCCTAAATACATATCAATGGTATCAGAGAAATTTTCTCTTCATTTATTTTTCTTCCTGCATGTCCCTGACAAGATATGGGTACAAGAAGTTGGGACTCGAACCAATCAAGTCGTTGCAAGATTGGTAGCATCGAGACCGACAAAAACCCATGGGGGATGAAAAGAAAGATGATGGATCAGGAGATCCTATTAAAATTTTTCTCGAGGAAGCCCTCACGCAACAAAGGAAAGAAATGGTGGACAACTTTGCGCAAATCCATCGACGACTACCCATGGGAGAAGCATCTTCATCAAGCGGCCAATGAACCCTCTTCAAGGTACAGGTAAATTTTGATATTCCATTATTTGAAGGATTGATAGATGCAGATGTTGTAGATAAATGGTTGAATCTTCTCGAAGGGTATTTTTCGGTCTACATTTTTTTTTATAGGGAAAAAATCACTTTTTCACTCCTCAAGGTCGTCTCCCATGTTAAGGACTGGTGTGATTCTTACTCTGAGCAAAGGGCCATAGAGGAATCTGCAATAGTTTTGGTGGCCCCTACATGGGATTCATTCTGGGATGCTATTAAAGAATAATACTACTATGTTGGAAGCTATGAGGACCAATATACCAGATGGACCACCCTGCGTCAAGAAAGGGACCAAACAATACCATATTTCACTAATATTTTCCATACCCTGTGCACCAAATTGGATATCAAAGACTCTGAGCATCATCTGTTGCTTAAATACTGCGGTTGTTTGCAAAGATACATTCAAACAAAAATGGAGTTTCTGGACATCACCTCATTGGGAACGACTTATAGATATGTTGTTAAGATCGAGAAAAAATTTAAGCAGAAGAGGCGAGAGTTTGGACCTACAAAATCCTCACAGCCGAAGCAGGGCAAAGGCGGCCCAAACCCACACAACAATGGACTGAGTGAAGATGGTTTCTCTCAGGAAAACCAATCCAAGCCGCAACATAAGAAGGGAAATGAGAAGATGAAGAAGGACACGGGAAAATGGTCTGAGTACCATAAAATCCCTTGGAACGAAACTGAAGAATGTTGCTCCAAGCAATCACTTGTGGTCGAGATGAAGGCTTCCAAATTAGAGGTTGATTTTGATTCCAAATCAAATCCCAAAGGAGGGAAGCATATTATCGATGTTGAACCTAGTGCCATTGTCGCTACCACCAAAATCCATCCAAGCAAACTAGAAGAACCATATGAAGGGGAATGCCTCTTTCACTCACATATGTGGGTAGAGGGGGCTTTGCTTCATTTCATTGTCGATAGCGATAGTCAGAAGAACCTAATTTCAGCAAAGGTCTTCAAGCGGCTAGACCTGCCAACGACGCAACACCCGAAACCCTACACCATTGGCTATCTTCGCCAAGGAAGAGATATTTCTGTCAGCCAATAGTATCGTCTACCCTACGACATCAAGCCTTTTAAATATGAGGTATTGTGTGATATTGCTTCCCTTGAAGTTTGTGATGTTCTTTTAGGACAACCATATTTGTGGAAGCATCATGTTGTGTATGAGTTTAGACCTTGCAATGTTTTTATTACTTTGGGTAGACAATTGTAAAGGATACCAGAGGTAGCACCACCTACTGCTATTTATTTAATCTATGTTAAGCAGTGTAGTAAGGTCATTTCACAGATTGAGAAGTTTGTATTCTTTGTGATCCGTTCTCACAGTACGCAGAAGGTTGGTGCCACATCCATGGCCTCTACATAGAGCTTCTCTTTGTAGTAGAAGCAAGTGGATGGGATCATGATAGAATACAGATACATCTTGTCCTCACTCACCGGGGTACTGACACATTGTCAAGTCAAGAATCCAATTGATCTGACCTCCGATGAACCTATACCTAATGGATCAATCTATCATCGCTCACTGATGGAAAATGATGAAATCAGGCGTCATATCCAAGAGATTATTCAAAAGGGAAACATTAGACCCAACTCCTCCCCTTGCGGAAGCCTGATTGTAATGGTGCAGAAGAAGTATGGGACTTGGCTACTCGACATTGATTACAGATCCTTAAACAAAATTACAGTCAAGAACCAGTACCCAATTCCCAGGATTGATGACCTCCTTGACCAACTTAAGGGGGAGAATTTCTTCAGCAATATTGACCTAAAGTCTGGCTACCACCAGGTTCCCATAAAACCAACTGATGTTGGTGTTAACTCCCAAAATAGCACCGTCATTTTGGTTCATTGTGCGTTGTGGAAAGTGCCCACTTTCGACAGCTAAGGAGATCGTTTCATCAGTCAGCGCGCTGTTGAAAGTGTCGAATCTTAAAAGGTTCTTAAAATCAGTTCTCGGATGGCGCGTTGTCAAAGATACATGCTTTCAACAGCTAAGGAGGGTCTTCTACAAAGTGGCGCG
>ML782916.1:212698-237484 GCA_009831015.1 Picea engelmannii
ATCTGTCTGCTGAAGGAATCAAAGTAGACCCAGCCAAAATTGAGGTTATAGTTAATCTTCCCTCTCCAAAAACCCAGAAAGATGTGAGAAGCTTTTTGGGGCATGCTGGTTATTATCGTCAATTTATCGAAAACTTCACAAAAATAGCCAGCCCCATGTTTAAACTGTTGACAAAAGATACAGAATTATGTTGGGATAATCATTGTCAGAATGCCTTTGAGGATTTAAAAGCAAAACTGTCTATGGCACCTATTCTCAGAGGACCAAACTGGTCCCTTCTTTTCCACATCTCAACTGATGCCTCAGACACTGCTTTAGGAGGAATGCTTGGGAAAAAGGAAAACCAACAGAATTATGCAATCTACTTTACCAGCAAAAACCTTACCCCCCCTGAATTGAACTACACAGTAACAGAGAAGGAATTTTTAGCAGTAGTTCATTCCATCAACAAATTTCGTCACTACATTACTGGATATGAGGTTTTTGTACACACTGACCACTCTGCAATCAGATTCTTGATGAACAAACCAGTCACTACTGGTAGAATCACCCGATGGCTTTTACTGCTTCAAGAATTTAACATCACCATAGTTGATCGGCCAGGGAAAGAGAATGTAGTTGCAGATTTTCTTTCTCGTATTCCCCAAGATAGTACTGATATCCCAGTGAATGATAACTTTCATGATGAACATTTGTTTGTAGTAGCTGCCAAGACCCCTCGGTTTGCAGATACAACAAATTATTTAGCTACCGGAAGGTTACCAACTCACTTATCACCACCACAAAAGAAAAGAATTATCCAACAAAGTGCTTACTATTCTTGGGTGGGAAGTGATCTCTTCTATACAAGTCTTGATATGATTATTAGGAGATGTGTCCGGGAAGATGAAATTCCTGATATCTTTCAGGCCTGTCATGATGGGCCTTATGGAGGACATTTCTCTGACAAGTTAACAACATATAAAGTTTTGCAATCAGGATACTATTGGCCGACACTGTTCAAAGATGCAATGAAATATGTGAGAAGTTGTGACAGTTGTCAAAGGATGGGAAGGCCCACTGCAGCAGACGAGATGCCCTTACGACCACAAGTCGTAATTGAACCATTCGATAAATGGGCACTAGATTTTGTAGGGCCAATTGCTCCATTGTCATGAAAGAAGAAGTATATCTTGGTGTGCACAGATTTTTTGACCAAGTGGGTAGAGGCGAAATCCCTATATCAAGCAACTGAGAAATCAGTGATTGAGTTTATGTATGAAGAGATCTTTACTCGCTTTGGTGTGCCATGAGAAATTGTTGCCGACCAAGGTGCCCAATTTACTTCCAAGTTGATGAAAGAACTCACAGACAAATATGGGATCAAACATTGTAAGTCCTCTCCATACCATCCACAAGCCAATGGGCAAGTGGAATCTACAAACAAAGTTCTAGAAGCAATTCTGACCAAGACCATACACCTACATCATAAAGATTGGGCAGATAGACTTCCAGAGGCTTTATGGGCATACAGGACTACATGGAGAAATACCACTGGTCATACTCCTTACGAATTGGTCTTTGGTAAGCAAATTCTCCTTCCCATAGAATTTCAGATCCATACATTCCACCTAGCAGCAGAGTTGGGGTTGGATTTGAGTGAAGCACAGAAACAGAGAGTCATGCAACTTAATGAATTGGGAGAAATGAGGCATGATGCTCTTCAAAGGACCATCCTTGTGCAAAGTCAACGCAGCAAGTGGCATGACAAATACATCAAGAAAAAACATTTTCAACCAGGGGAT
Source organism: Picea engelmannii (assembly GCA_009831015.1). Taxonomy (NCBI): domain Eukaryota; kingdom Viridiplantae; phylum Streptophyta; class Pinopsida; order Pinales; family Pinaceae; genus Picea; species Picea engelmannii. Next base: position 214,483 of record ML782916.1, read on the forward strand.
TGGGCGCTACTTTTCGATTCCAAATACAAAACTTTCAAAGGGAAACTTACAACAAGATGCTTGGGACCTTATGAAGTAGAAACTATTTTTGATAATGGTTCTGTCAGGATTAAAACCATAGATGATTCTCAGAACTCCTTTGTAGTAAATGGACATCGATTGAAAGTGTACAATAAACCCTTGTCAAAAGATGATTTCTTACAGGAAGTGGCCAAGCAAATAGAACTAAAGATAGTAGGAGAAGAGTCTTCTCCTCCTGCTGATTTTTGATCATTCATATTGTTTTAAAATTCTGAAATAATAGATTTTTAGCAGAAAAAAAAGAAAAAGAAAAAGAAAAAAAAACATTTATTTTCTTTTCTTTGGATATGTTGATCTTTTATTTTCAGTTTTACAGGTTTTTCAGAGCAAGTACAGAACTGAACTTTATCACTCTCTCACAACAGGTAAGAAGGTAAGACTGTTTTATTTCATGAAATTTTCTTATCAATATAACTGACTTGTTCTGAAACAAATAAATTTGAGCTTGTTTGCTCCCTTTGACTGCTCATTAAAGTATGAAAGGGGCATTTATCAGGAAGGATTATTCTTTACCAGACTTGGTGAATTATTATGAGAAAGAAACCCCCCTAGAGTCTTCTTCTAGCATTTCCTCAGACTCTCCAAACATGAGGAAGCAATGAGCATGTACTAACTTGGGCTCATAAAATCCACAAGTAATTGATTACTTTTCCAAAAATTATGTCTGGAAGATTTCTATCTGTACTCACATTGGATGATGTGGAATACGTTAAGGTCCACCTTCCAACAAATCTCACTCCATCGACATCAGCACCTTATCTGGAGCAGAGATTAGAGATTATTTAGCACCCTAGACTCTGCATGCCTCAATGGCAAATGTCCTTACTAACAATCCTGGGAATACACCAATGTCTCTTGGTTGATAGATCCTACAGGTGACTCGACACCAACACCTCTATTCGTACCTATTAGGATGTGTTGTAGGTACCTTGAGGCCCATTAACATCATTGGTGGGTCATCTCGCATTGGTTAACGACATTCGTTAATGGCCAGTAATCCGATGATTTATGTTTGTGTTCGACTCCAGAACATTCATTCACACAAAATAGAATTGTACCATGAATTAGAAGCTTTGAAGCTGATGAAGACATGATTTCAGTTGATCTTTTTCAGGACAGAACAAAAGCCAGGTTCAGGAATCATCATCAGATAATTTGTTGTTATAGACAGGAAGTTTTCTCCACAGGATATTATTGGTTCAAATTTCTCTGCAGATTCCTGAGTGTTCCATCAGTACCAGTCAGTACCGGCACAGAGTTCATCAGTTACAGTGGTCATCAGAAGTACCAGAACAACTACCATTTTCGTGCCTTCAAATCCAGACTTGACTTCAAAAGAAAATTTCTACAGCAAGACTTGCATAACAATGGGGATAGGTAATTTAACTCAGGTATGCTTAGTTCATGTTGATTTACTGTATTAATTTGAATACTAATAGTTTGAACTAAGGATGCCTTGATTACTCCATAATGTTTCATCATTTCCACGACCTGTACCTAATGAACTAACCCACCATGACATTTCATATCATAAAAATGCACCACATTTCCGGAGCTGAGTTCGACATGACTCATATTTGATAATAATCTGCACTTATGTACGGCTATCATCATTTTTCCACACGCCATCGATCCACATGACAATTCAAATATTCTCCTTTGATTTTTCTCCCGACTCCATTCTCCATCACATTCTCCTCCTTCATCGCCCTCATCCAAATTTCGCTGCTCACCCATATACCTCCCATGTGATATCAAGTGTAACCATGGTGGCAAATCGCCATGAACCAGAGACATATGAAGACCTAGAGGTCCTTCCGGAGTATGAGGCAACCAGAGATATTTTTAAGAAAGCAGGTTGGGAGCTGTTTCTGAAGAAATTCGATGGATATAACGATGCAATTACGCTCCAGTTTGCTCTGCATTTTGAGGGTGGGTTCGCTAAAGCGGGTGAGCTCGAGTTCGAAGTCACGGAGAAGTTCATTTCATAGGCAATTCAATTGCCCACCACTAGCCAGATATGGACAAAGGGTCATCCTGTTGAAAAATAGCTCTGCACTCATCTTTTGAAACCACAGTACCAGGAAACACAGTGGTCTGAGGGAACATCGCGGTCATGGTTGGAACCACAATGGGCTCAATTGTTAGCCATCCTCCAACGTTACCTCACGTGTGAAGGATGGTACACCATCGTATTTCCCTTCCATGCTCGACTCCTATTACACTTAAAAGGTAATCATATGAACATACCCTTCTTTCTGTTGAAAAGTTTAAAAAAGATGGTCGAACAGGTACGGAAGGCCAAAGATTTTCGTGGAAGTCTATTTCATTTCAGTCTAGTTAAGATATTGATTAAGTCTGCACTATCCAAGAAGCAAGAAACGTGGGATATGTTCACTGTAAAAACCCTAGCCTCTTCCAAGTCTAAAGATAGGAATGTTAAGCCTGCTCCCCCACAGAAGAAGTTGAACGCTAGGAAAAAGAGGGTTAAAACCCCAACCAAAGTCTGTACTAACCCTGAGAACATACCCGATAGCACAATTGAAGCCAGTACTGGAGACCCTGATCCAGAACATGCTCATGGGTCTGAAGGAGTGGAAACCAATAACGAAATTGTGAAGAATACTACTCCTACAGAGGCACATGCTGAAATTCAGAGTTCTTCCCTAGCTGTTGAGAACATAATCGACGTGGAAGAACTGGCAGAGTTGACTGACAAACCTAGGAGAAATCCGAAACGAAAATGTAAAAGCACATTGTCAGGAATGGATAACTCTGTGCCCAGTTACCCACCACAGGAGAGGTTAGAAAGTGTGGCTGACCATGAGGAGGCTCCAGAGCCCTCTGAAATGACTTGGACTATGTCCCAATTAATTCGAAAGACTCGTAAAATGGATCGGCAGGCTACTGCGCCTAAAGGAATTGAGAAAAATGAGCCAATTTGAGTACCAACAGGTACCCCTGCTCGGATACAAATAAAGTTTACTCCTGAACCTAGTCCAGTTGACAATCCCGATCTAGTTGACACCTCTGAACTCAGTCCAGCTCATCCAGATCCAGTTGCAACCTATGAACGAAGTCCAAATGAGTTCACTCTTGAACTCAGTCCAGACCATAATTCCAATAGAGTTAACACCCCTGCTCAAAGTCCAGATGAGTTCACTCATGCATCTAGTCCTCAACCACAACCAGGACAGGATCAAACATTTGAAACCTATTGTGAAATTTCCTCCAGTCGATCCTTGAAACCAATGGTAGCAAGACTAGAAAGAAGGAATAACAGGTTGAAAGAGAAGCTACATGAGTACACTGTATTGGATCGACATATAAAAACAGAGAATGAACTCATGGAAGTCAGGGTGACTAATCTCTTGTCCAAAATTGACAGATTAAAACAGAAGAATAAGGGTCTTTTTCGAAGGAACAGAAAACTACAAAAGACTGCCAGAAAGCATATTATAATCAACCGAGTCCTCAAGAAAGAAATCAGAAATATGAAGAAACAGGAGAGGTTACAAATGTTGGTTGCAGCTGCTGCAACGCTCTGATTGCTATCAGTCTTTGACTTTTTTGTTTCCTGAGGACAGGCAAAGACTTCAGTGTGGGGGCATGTTGGTCTCCAGTTTTGATCATGTTTTTGCCTATATTATATCACAAAGACCCCCATTTCCATACCCAGTACCACTCCCTTTTGGCCTTATTATGACATACTGGACATCTCTTTACCACTCAATGGGGTTACTCAAGGTATTTTTACGTTTCAAGTTATTTTTATGTATTTTGATGCTTTAAATTAATATTGAAACTAATATGGCTTGATTTAGGTACTATTTCTATTTTAAAACAGGATTTGCCAGTACCAGGTACCAGCTCGTACCTCGTGGAGATACCAACGAAGATGCTAAAGATTCGCACGTTATGGCCAGAGTGGAGACAGTGCGAAATACATGACAGATGGAGTCATCGCTCATATGATGATTGAAGGCACAATTATAGACCTGAATTGTTGATACTTCATGATTCACACTTCGTGACACTATGTGTCACGAAGATGTGAAGACCGTTTTTTAACTGATTACGAGTTAATTTCGGATCTGGGATCCATTTGAATTAATGTATTTTTGCTCTAAACTGTTATGGAGGGATGATCTATATAAACAGAAGATCACTCCTAAGAACCAGTTAGATTATGTTATGTTATGATACACATTTCTGAATACAATTTGCGGTCGTGTTATGTTACTTTACTGTCATCTTATTTGAGTTAGCTTTCTGAGTAAATGGAGCATGAAGTATGCACAGTGTTTGCATAGAATGATATAGTTAGTTCTGGTTCTTTCTTTCAGCATTTGTACCTTTTGGTTGGGCCCGCCAAACAGGTTCAAGTCGCTGCTTTTCTTTGTCTTAGATTTAGTTTATTCCAGTGTTTTAGTATTTGCATGCATGATAGATTAAAGTTTAAGAATTAACTTGTTCAGAATCGTGCTTAATTATTCTTCAACTGTATCGTTTCCAGCATACTGATATCTGCTACGTTGATGAGTATTGAATGCATGACTGATTCCTGTAGAGTTTAGAGTATGAACTAGGTTTGCTTCGTTTTCAGTTTTCAATCTGCATATAACTTAGAGTTTGAATGTACTTTGTTCTGATTAGGATAGTTAGTGACTCTGCCTTGTTAGATAGTTAGGTTACTCTGCTTAGTTAGGATAGTTAGGTTGCAATTAAAATTAGAGGAAGCTTCCGGTGCCAGTAGGGTAAGTAGAATATTTCTTTGTTTTCCTGTATGGATAAATTTAGATTTATTTTCGATGCTTAGATTAAAATAATTTTAGGAAATACTTTTTCTGTTATGGTTTAGATAGAGACAGTGATGATTAGATGATTAAAGATAGTGGTAGATCGTCGTGAGAGATCACATTTTGAGTAGAAATAGAAGCACCAGCATTTAAACATAGGACTGTTTTCTATTAGGAGATGATAAGTTTCAGGATAGTCATTAGGATTCAGTTTCTCAGAGTGAGTCTGTGTTTTCTTCTAAAGATAGTTTTTAGATAAGGATTAGAATCTTACGTGCACATTCAGTGTAGCAGCTCGAAGTTTACTTACCCTGGTTTGACAATTTAGTGTTTCAGGTCATTAAAATCTTTAATATCGCAGCCTGACAGACCACCCTGCATCAAGAAAGGGACCAAACAATACCATATTTCACTAATATTTTCCATACGCTGTGCACCAAATTGGATATTAAAGACTCTGAGAATCATCTGGTGCTTAAATACTACGGTTTTTTGCAAAGATACATTCAAACAAAAATGGATTTTCTGGACATCGCCTCATTGGGAACGACTTATAGATATGTTGTTAATATCGAGAAAAATTTTAAGCAGAAGAGGCGAGAGTTTGGACCTACAAAATCCTCACAGCCGAAGCAGGGAAAAGGCGGCCCAAACCCACACAACAAGGGACTGAGTGAATATGGTTTCTTTTAGGACAACCAATCCAAGCTGCAACATAAGAAGGGAAATGAGAAGATGAAGAAGGACACGGGAAAATGGTCTGAGTACCATAAAATCCCTTGGAACGAAACTGAAGAATGTTGCTCCAAGCAATCACTCGTGGTCGAGATGAAGGCTTCCAAGTTAGAGGTTGACTTTGATTCCAAATCAAATCCCAAAGGAGGGAAGCATATTATCGATGTTGAAGCTAGTGTCATTGTTGCTACCACCAAAATCCATCCAAGCAAACCAGAAGAACCATATGAAGGGGAATGCCTCTTTCACTCACATATGTGGGTAGAGGGGGCTTTGCTTCATTTCATTGTCGATAGCGATAGTCAGAAGAACCTAATTTCAGCAGAGTTCTTCAAGTGGATAGACCTACCAACGACACAACACCCGAAACCCTACACCATCGGCTAGCTTCGCCAAGGAAGAGATCTTTCTGTCAGCCAATAGTATCGTCTACCCTACGACATCAAGCCTTTTAAATATGAGGTATTGTGTGATATTTCTTCCCTTGAAGTTTGTGATGTTCTTTTAGGACAACCATATTTGTGGAAGCATCATGTTGTGTATGAGTTTAGACCTCGCAATGTTTTTATTACTTTGGGTAGACAATTGTAAAGGATACCAGAGGTAGCACCACCTACTGCTATTTATTTAATCTCTGTTAAGCAGTGTAGTAAGGTCATTTCACAGATTGAGAAGTTTGTATTCTTTGTGATCCGTTCTCACAGTACGTAGAAGGTTGCTGCCACATCCATGGCCTCTACATAGAGCCTCTCTTTGTAGTAGAAGCAAGTGGATGGGATCATGATAGAATATAGATACATCTTGTCCTCACTCACCGGGGTACTGACACATTGTCAAGTCAAGAATCCAATTGATCTGACCCCCGATGAACCTATACCTAATGGACCAGTCTATCGTCGCTCACTGATGGAAAATGATGAAATCAGGCGTCATATCCAAGAGATTATTCAAAAGGGGAACATTAGACCCAACTCCTCCCCTTGCGGAAGCCTGATTGTAATGGTGCAGAAGAAGTATGGGACTTGGCTACTCGACATTGATTACAGAGCCTTAAACAAAATTACAGTCAGGAACCAGTACCCAATTCCCAGGATTGATGACCTCCTTGACCAACTTAAGGGGGAGAATTTCTTCAGCAATATTGACCTAAAGTCTGGCTACCACCAGGTTCCCATAAAACCAACTGATGTATGGAAGACAACCTTCAAATCTATAGAAGGTCTCTTCGAATGGTTGGTCATGCCCTTTGGATTAACAAATGCACCAACCACTTTCATGAGGTTGATGGATGATGTATTGTGACCCTTCACCAAATCCTTTGTGGTGGTATATTTGGATGAAATTATCATCTTCAATAGAACTGGGGAGGAGCACATGCGACATATTCAACAGGTTTTGAGCACTCTGTGGCAGCACAAGCTATATGCCAACTTGGAAAAATGCTCTTTTGGCATGAAAAGGGTCCAATAATTTGGCTACATTTTTTATTAGCATGGGGTACATGTTGATCCAACTAAGATCCAAGTAATTCGTGACTAGCCAGCCCTGACCACACTAACTGAGCTTCAGAGCTTCTTGGGACTGGCCAACTTCTACCGACGGTTTGTGTTGGGATTCTCCCATATTGCATGGGCCCTCGGCTAGGTGACCAAGGGTGGTGGTAGGGAAAATTTCATGTGGGGGAAGGAACAAAAATGAGCATTCGATGATATGAAGCATCTCTTGTGATCATCTCCAGTTCTCTCCTTGCACAATCTGCAACAACTATTCTAGATTGAGACTGATGCATCTGACTATGTTGTAGGCGTAGTTCTCACTCAACACGACCATCTAGTGGCATACCATAGTGATACACTCTCAGATACTGTCCAGAAATAACCCACCTATGAAAAGGAAATGTATTCCATTGTACAATCCTATCTTCAATGGAAACATTACATTATGGGAAAGGAGACAATCATCCACACCGATCACGAGCCTTTTCAATTCATACAAACACAGGGGGAATTGTAGAACGACCACCATCAAAAGTGGTCCACCTACCTACAGCAATTCCATCTCAACATCACGTATAAAACAAGAATCTAAAATTGTGTCGTTGACTGCCTTAGTCGACCTCATGTGGCTGCACTCACCACGGTGCTCCATTCCTATGGACATGAGGCATTTGAGTGGCCCAAAATTTATCAACAAGATCTGGACTTCGCCACCACCTATCAGCTCTTGGGTACAAGTGCAACTGTCACTGATTTTCACATTCAGGATGGACTATTATGCCATCTGGGACAATTTTGTGTTCATACAAGTGAGTGTGCAAAGATTACCTGGGAATCCCACTACAGTCAAATGGTGAGACATTTTTGTGTGGAGAAAACTGTGGTCGTTCTTCAGAAACATTTTTATTGGCCAAAACTTCAGCAGTTCGTCGGCAAGTATATCAGGTATTGCATTGCTTGTTGCATTTCCAAGCCATCAATCAAGAAGCAAGGCTTATACACCCCTCTTCCTACTCCCGAGAAGCCTTGGGAATCCATCTCAATGGATTACATGTCTCGCCTTCTATCCACCAAGAAAGGAAATGACTGTGTATTTGTGGTCGTCGATTGGTTTTCAAAGATGGCCATACTCATAGCCTGTAAGAAGAATATCACAGCAGCAGATACTACCAAGCTCTTTTTTGAACAAGTGTGGATCCATTTTGGGATACCACATACCATCATTTTTGACTGGGACAGTAGGTTCCTCAACACATTTTGGTCGAGTCTCTAGTCACTGTTAGACACCAAGCTCACTAAATCCACTTCTTTCCACCCTCAAACAGATGACCAAATAAAGGTTTTCAATTGGATGATTGTGCAAATATTATGCATGTACAACTCTAAGCATCCACGTATATGGGATGAGATTCTCCCCTATGTTCAACACAGTTACACCAGGGCTCTCCATATCTCCATCAACCATAGCCCATTTCAGGTGGGGTTGGGATTCCAACCCTTGGGTCCCATGGATGTTTCACTACCTCTTGCCACCACACAGATAGAATCTTCCCATGTTCAACATGAGACCGACAAAGCCACCAGATTCATTGAGTGATTCAGCACATCCGCCAACAGGTCTATGAGATTTTGTAGAAATCTAATGCTAAGTACAAGCAGCGCCATGATCAACACAGGGTACTGCACTAGTTTCAGGTTGGTGATAAAGTCTGGTTACATTTGAAGAAGGATAATCTCATGGGGACCCATCGGAAGCTTTTCCCACTTCGCTATGGTCCTTACATTATCACCAAGGTTGTGGGTAGCAATGATTTTGAGCTCAACACTCCACCCTTCCTTGGCCTGCACCCAGTGTTCAATGTGGACCTCCTTTGGCCATATTTTCCACCATTATTGGACACATCATATATCAAAGAACAACTGACACCAATATGTCTAAACCCTGACTACATGGAACAAGCATCCACTGATCATATAGTGGACACATAGGTCAAGGTCACTCACCAGTAGAGGATCTAGTTTTATCAGGTTGTCAAGGTAGGGTAACTCCTACACCAAGGAAAGTGGCTCACCCGAGGCCAAATATAGAAGAATTTTCCTCACCTAATGGGGGAACTCAACACAATGGATACAATTGATTCCTAAGGGGGGAGGATAGATCTAGGTGGATATTGGTGGCCACCCGCCTATTCCAACTGGCTCCTCTTGTCTGTTTTTGTTCAACATGTTCTTTTTTACTTCTTGTAATTGTGGGTTCTACACTTTTTGGGTTGTTTGAAGACCTACACATCCTCCATGTGGATACTGGTGGCCTCTCACCTAATCCAATTGGATTATTTTGTATGTTTTCATGTCAGCACATCTTGTTGTACTTCCAAGGCCGGTTTGGGGCCCTAAACATTGTTTTTTGGCTCGCCACAGTCAAGTTGTAGATGGAGTTATAGTTTTATAGCATAATGTGTAGTTCTCTGAAAGACCTCTCCAACGGGCTATCACGTGCCTAAAACGAAGGTCATATGCAAAAGTTATGACCCATGGAAGTTGAGGTAGCAACTTACCCATAAGGGGCCCACATGAATTTTGGCGTTACACCTTCTAGGGTTAGGTTTTTGGATGTCTAGGGTTTTGGCATTCATGAGTAATATAAAAAAGGCCTATAGAGCCTCATTGTAATGATTCTTCTCAGATGGATGTGCATAGCAGCCACATCTCTTCTCAGAGATAGCTACTACCATTCGAGCAAGTGTTTTAGTTCTACAGTTTTACAGTTTCAACATATTTCATTTATTTAATAGAAGATATTGTTCACTGGATATTTGTGTTATTCTTCATATCTTTGTGCTTATTGTATTCAGTCTGTAATCAGTTTGTTACGCTCCTAAATCCATATCATAGTGACTTATCATTGGCTTATCATTTACATTATAATTCCTATTTACATAATAACAAACCCATAACATATTATTAAATAATAAGAAATGTAATATACTAGGTATATTACAAACCAACAACGGTCCAATTTGTGGCAAATATCAAACGCATCAAGAAAGCAACGATGGTATGGGCTTCCCAAAAAAGGAAAAATGAAAAACATGCATCATTGGAGACTGAGGAAGAACTAAGTTCCATATATGAGTTTGAATATGGAGTTTGTAGTTCTATTGAGTCAAGGGAAGCTCTGTTACAACTAGAAAAAGAAAAAAAAGAGAAAGCTATTGGAGGAAAAGGAAGCGGTCTAGAGATTAAAGAGTAGGGATGCCTCGCTGGAGAAAGGTGATGAAAATACCAAATTTTTTCAAGCCTATGCAAAAGGGCAGAAGATTTCAAATATCATCTAGTGTTTAAAAGACATTCAGGGGAGGGATGTGAATTTTTTTGAAGGGTTATCAAATCTTGGTACTCAATATTATAAAACTCTTTTCCAAGCTGATTGAAGGGATAAATTAGCTGAAATAGTTAGAGTGGCGGGATATTTTATCCATTTCATTGAAGAAGAGGAAATCATAAATCTTATGGAAGAAGTTACAGAAGATGAAATTAAGGAGGTTATCCACAACTTCCGGAACGATAAAATTCTGAGGCCAGATGGTTGGCCAGTTGAATTATTTCTTGGGTTTTATGATTTATTGGGAGCTAATATTTTACAAGTTGTGGAGGAATCGAGGGAAGGTGTTATGCATGCGCCCTTAAAATTTAGCTTCATATAACTCATCCAAAAATCATACAACCCTCAATATTTTGAGGAGTTTCAATCAATTTCACTCTGCAATTGTATATACAAAATAGCAGAAAAAATCATTGCGAGGGGATTGAATCCCATCCTAACTTCATCCATATCTAGAGAATAATTTGGTTTTTTAGAAGGCAGATAGATACATGAAGCTATTGTGGTAGCTTAGGAATGAATTCACAGTATGAAGATGAAAAAATCAAAAAGGAGTGGTAATGAAGATCAAATTATTGAAGGCTTATGATAGAGTGAGATGGATTTATATACGCATGCTTCTCACCCATGTTGGTTTTGGGGTTCCGTTTATAAATTGGGTTATGAGTTGCATTTCTTCCACATCCTTTGTCGTTCTCATCAATGGATCTGCTTCCCCTTTCTTCCGAGAAGATAGAGGCCTAAGACAGGGGTTTCCATTGTCCCCGTTACTCTTTCTTTTAGTGGCTAAAGGACTAATCCAATCACTAGCCCATGCAAAGTCTCATGGACACTTATGGGGCATATAGATTTCACCAACCATGTATATATCACATCTTATTTTTGTAGAATATGTGTTGGTTTTTTGTGATGGAAAGAGGGGTGATGTGAAGGCACTACACAATTTAATGAATCTATTCTCAACGGTGATGGGTATGAAAATCAATGAAGGGAAGAGTACCTTATCATTCAATCTAATGGTGGAAGGTGAGATAAATATTTATCAATCTCTTTTCCCATTTGAAGTGAAAGATATGGACTTGGGACTGAAATACTTGGGATTTCATCTCAAACCAAATTGTTACTAAAAATACGATTGGTAGTGGTTATTAGAAAAGCTGGAAAATAGGTTATCAGTATGGTGTTTCCAATGGCTTTTGAGAGCAGTTCGTTCAATTCTAGTCAAATCCGTTTTCGAGGCAATTCTAGTATATTGGATGTCTCTTTCCTAGATTCTAAAAGGGGTCTTGGAAAAGATTCGAAGGTTGTGCTTTAAATTCTTGTGGGAAGGTTCGCACAAAAAACTTGTGTTGCCCTAGGTAAAATGGGAGGTTTTGGCAATACCAAAGGATTTGGGAGGTTGGGGTTTCAAAAACATCTTTCTCTTTTCAAAGGCACTTGTGGCTAAATCTGCTTGGATATTGATATTCACTTCTAGTTTATGGACCAATGTTGTTACCCAAAAATATATTCACTTGCTTTGTGTTTTGGATTGGATGAGGTTACCTTTAAAGAGATCTACAGCTTCTTCTATAATCTGGAAGTCCTAGTAAAATCCTTTAAGGTAGGTGGGGGGGAAATTTCATGGCGGGTTGGAAATGGTCAAAGGTGCACCTAGGGCCGGACCCTTGGCCTAGGAGTGGAAGATCACATATTTTGAATCCATATGTGATTCAAAGTCTTCAGGACCAAGGTTACTTTCACCTAAATCAGGTTGTGGACCCTACTCGGACCACAATTTGGGGTCAAAGAGTGGCTTGAGTTGGATAATTTTTGGTTAATTGGGGATGCAACCACACAATGGTCTACATATACATGAAATCTAAAATCATCTCACATCATAATTATTGAACGTGAAGAAGAGTTGATTTGGAAACATGCTCCTCTGGGAGTATACACCCCAAATCTTGGTTATATCCAATTAAATGTGGCCCAGCTTTTAAGAGAGCATCTTTGGTGGTGGAAAGGGATATGGAAGGTTCAGTATCTGCTCAAACCAAGAATTTTTATGTGGTGCTTAATTTCGAACAAATTTCCAACGTGGGATAAAATGAAGAGAATAAAAATTGAAGGGTCGGGGTGGTGCTCCTTGTGTAAATCCAATAGCAAGACAACCTTACATATTTTCCTAAATTTCCCTTTGTAGCTTTAGATCTAGAAGGGGGCATCATCGGTTTTAAATAAAGATTGTATCTGGAATGGCCCTACTATGGAGCAGGCTTGGAAGTCTTGGGTTTCCAACCCATCCTTTAAAAATATTAAATATTTACATTTAATTATTTGTTGGGGCACTTGGTTGGCTAGGAATAATGCCATTTTCGAAGATAAATTTACAACTCTTGACTATGTTGCGGTACGATTCTTAAGTATTCTCTCCTTTTTTTCCTCAAGAAAAGGATATGTGCCCTTAAATAATTTTGGCTAAGATTCAGATAGACAAATCCAAATCATGGGATTTTTTTACGGGGCTTCACAAAACAATAATCAGCTTTGTCGGGGGGGGTGCTATTCTATACCTCATTGAGTCTCATTTCTTTAAAATTTCAATGGGGTTTGGAAGAGGAACAAACAATTTTGTTGAAATAATATTTTCTGAGCTTGTGCTTCTCTTTGCTTTGGAAAAGGGGGTGAAACCTTTACAAGTTTTTGATGATTCAATGATAGTTCTTAATTGGGAAAGGAAATCACAGAAATGCCATAATTTGTAGCTCCTTTCCCTTATTGAAGAAGTTCACATGATTATGGATTTTTATGATATGGTTTGTGTTCGGCATGTATATAGGGAAATTAACATAGAAGCAAATTATCTATCTAAGGCGGGCCTTCGGCTGGATAAGGGAAATTGGAAAATAAATGAATTCAACTAGGAAGGCATTTTTGAATTTTTTCATAGACCTTTTATGAATGAAGAGCCTCCACATACTTAATTTCTTTCTCCACAAAGGTTTCATAAAGGTGCTACTTTCTGGATTTCTCTGGCAGAAATGTGCAATTATCACTTTAAGACAACAGTCTTTGGCTTATATTTTTCTGTAGAATTATGAGCTTTCATTTTTCTCTTATCCTTTGAATATATTGTATCATTTTAATTGTATTAGTTTTGGCCATGGACAATAGTCCATTATATTTTGGGATGATGTGCTTTGCACTTTTGTATGTAATCCCACTTTTTGAAGCTACATGCTACGCTGAAAACATGGTCACTCCATGTTTATACATAATGTAAAATTCTTTTCTCTTCAGATGAAATAAAATTTACGCTTTTTTCTGAGGGAAAAAAATATAAATTTCCAAACATTTTATGGTTGGTGTTTTGAGAATTAATAATATTTGTTAATGTTCCCACACTTTAATATAAGTATGAATCCTTAAATTTTTCCCACTCCTCAACCAAATTTGTGATTTTCAAAGAGGAAACACATGTTTTTGGTAGGAAACACATGTTCTCGGTAATTGGATCCACTCAAATTATATATTAAGCCTTACAAAAGGAAAATATTGGACAAGTTACAATATAACTCGTAAAATTTATATTGATATGAACATTAATATACATTAGTATGAACAATTTTATCTACAAAACTATGTAAAACATTAACATTTGTTGTAATAAAAGTTAAACAATTTTAATTTAACCTTCATTTTTTATCATCTTTTCTTACAAAGATATATTTAATACCATTTAAAAATGAAGGGAAAATAATTTTTTATATTATTTTTTCTTGTAAATAAATTATAATTAATAGCATTAAAAAGGATAAATAAATTTTCATATTATATTTTCTTTTAAGGATATGTTTAATATCTTCAAGAAAACATGTCCCCTCAGCAAGAAGTGTTAATGCAATCACGGGTAGTATTCCATGTCATGTATAGGACTAAGGTTAAATAGTACTCCCACATGACCTCATTGGAGGTTGCCTAGGTGATAACCACAAGAGACATTGGCTTTGTTGTGGATATTATCTAGGTTAAAACTACCTTTTGGTCTCAAAGTAAGACCTAAAACTATGTCTAATTGAATAATAACTTATCTTCCTCGGACATAAGAAAATAGGTTAATGACTAAAGACCCAGAGGCATCTGGCAAGAGTGAAAGTCTACAATGTTATGGATCACTAATGGGTCATTTCAAGTGGCATAACTTTTCTTGAATAATGGTGATGAGTCCACCCACATGTTAGATAATAACCAATAATAATTGTCCTTACTACTCGTTGAAAAGTGAGTTATGATAAATTTTACCACCTTCATAAAGGAAACAAAATATGAAAATAAAGAAAAAAAACATTTAAACTATCTTCTTCTAAATTTGTACTTTAAATGGCATGGGTGCATTGGAAAAGGATAACAAAACAACTATATTAATTTAAACAAGCATAAAATAGAAGCCCTAAAATGAAATCCATACATCTTACCATTTTAATGAATTATCGGAAGGAAGGTTGGGCGGGAGAGGTAAAATGAAATGGCTCTAAATGAAATATGATGAGCCTTTCATATTGAATGTGATGTTTGGACGAAGTAAAATAGAGGAGATGAAAGCTAGAAAAGGTAGAAAAACAACTTTATCATTCTATTGTAAGCTCTTGGCTCACCAAGGATGTTGTGCGTGCACCTTTGATTGTTGCAATGACTTTTTGGTATTTTCTATGTAGTTTGACATCAAGATTCTAAAAAAACAATCTATAAAAGTTTAGGGTTAATATTGGAGGTTTAAGTAGCAGCATGCATACTCATAGAAGTTCAAATAGAAAGTAGGCATACTGGAAGAAATGCCTTTTTCTCATCCACTCAAAATAAAACAAAATAATTATTACATTAGGGGTGTTAATATTTTTCCATTTTAAAACCCCAAGTGTAATAGTTATTTTCCATTATATACTCAGACATCTTTGTGATAGTACAATTTTGTCTCTCAACCACTCCATTCTTTTGTGGAGTGTAGAATGGTGAACTGTCTTTTGATTCCATGTTTAGCACAAAATTTATTGAATTATTTGAACATAATTACATACCATTGTTAGATCTAAGCGTGGTAATGTGAGACTCCTACTCTTTTTCTACTAATGATTTTAAATTTTAAAATTCATTAAATACTTCAGATTTCAATTTCAGAAAGTACACCCACATTTTCCTACTATAGTCATTAAGAAACAAAAGGAAATACCTAACACCAGTGATTGATGTCATGTTCATTGGTCCACAAATGTCTAATGGACCCAACTGAAGGAATCCATGTGCTCTCCAAGATTGTCCTTCATCAAATGGTCCTTGGTGTTACTTCTTTGCATGGAAAGCTCTATGTACACCCTAAATTTGTTTCTTGATATTAGGAAGTCCATCTACCAAATTCTCTCAAGCTAATTGAAAGAGGTAGGTCAAGTTAAAATGACAAGGCCGTTGATGCCAAAGTGTATTTATTTTTTATGCACTCTTAGTTGTCAATACATGTTCCCTAACATGTCCAAGTCAACCAATCTTAACAATTCATGCTTCTCCACACCAAGAGAAATAGTTTTATTGGTCTCTTTGTCAATCATGTAGCATTGTGGTTGCTAAAGTTGAAATCTAGTTGAGGGTTTTATTAAGCTCCATGTCTAGCACATAGTAAACATTAAGGAAAATAAACATTTTTCCTTGAAAGGAAATTTGCAAATTCCCTTTTCCAACTACTATGTATTCTTCACCATCGTTGAATATCACTAAATCCTTGGAGGAACAAACAGTATACTTCGTGAACCAATCCTTCATGTTGGTGAAGTGTCATGATGCACCCAAATTGTTGTATCAAATGAATGACCTAAGTTGATTTGCTGGTTCCTTGGACATGCATGCAAAGAAGGTTGATTCCTTCTCTTCTATATGTTTTGCAACATGATCCTTCTACTGAGGCTCTCCCTAGTTGGTTTTCTGATCAACGAACCTCTTTTTGTAGAGTTTCTTCATATGGCCCACCTTGCCACTGTGAAGACATGTAATGTTCTTCTAACTCTTGGTTGCATCTTCAAAACTTCCTTGATCTTTCTTCTTTTACCATTTTCCTTTTCCCTTTTCATTGGCTACAAAGGCTTGTTCTGAACCCTCTATTTCACTATTACTATTGAAATATTTCTTCCATATGTCCTCCTATAAGAGCATACTCCATAGCTCATCAAACTTCAGGTCAACAGTCATAGTGGTGATGTTCAGGGTCTCAATAAAGTTCTTGCAAGCATGTGGTAAGTTTTTCAATGTGATTACCACAATGCCCTTTTCTTCCATTTTTTCACCAATGGCAGACAATTATTCTTTGATATCCTTGATCTTGAGTAAATGCTTATGTAATGATGCACTCTCATCCATCACGATTGAAAACAACATATTCTTCAAGAAGAATGTTTTTCCCTTGTTCAAAGTATTATGCAACTCTTTCAACTTAGCAAATATATCCATTCACAGTTTATATAAGTGAATCTTATCTTGAGAATTTGTTTGGATTTCAAACTCTTATATCCAAGTACAATTGTGTTTATAAATGGAGATAATTTTTTTTCCAAGGGATTTTGCATTTGATTAGAATATGGTAATATTCCATTTATTCAATCGGTCATGTCTATTTCTTTTACATCTTTATGGTTCTTATTTGCATAATGTTTGGTTTCCTATATAATTGAAATCAAATAAATCGATATTCCTTATTTATAGGGTGGGTGATGAATTGGGTTTGGTGTAGAGGACGATGGGTGTTATTCAGGTTTTGGTTTTGATTGATCCATTTCATTCTATGATCTACACGAATTGTATATATACTTGGAAATTGGGAAATATTGATTTTTGTCAATTTGGTTGTTTGAGATGACTCCGGATTGTGCTTTCATTGCAGGTTTGTTTGATCCTCGGTGAATGTGTTTGCATCATTATTGCATTCCTTGCACTCTAATTAATTATGAATTATATATAATAGTAATTTTCTCATGTCGCACTGCATGGTTTTATTTTGATCTAGTGAATCTCTTGGATAAAATGAAATCCCATCTTTATTAGGAATCCATGCTCTTGGTATGGCTTGGTAGGTCGGCACAGAAAGATTTAATTTCATATCACAGCTAACCTACTTACAATTTTTCTCATAGTGTTCCTAGTATGAATATCCACTTAGTTAAACAACTAAAATGCTTGCACGAATTTTCGAACTTCAAAAACTCCTCACAAGTGCCAATCATGGTTTGAACAAAGGAAACCTTGGCAAGAATCTGCCTTTATTTTTTTTAGGATCTAGGTTCCCATGTTGAGTGAATATGTTGGCTATCAAGAGCTCATGGATTCAGGGCATATCTTCTAAACCATTTTGTATGCAAAAATGGTGTGATTATGTTGGAAGGGAATCACTTTCCAACACCTTGCAATCACAATGGGGAACCTTTAGACATAATCCACTTTCCTATATGTATGGTTAAATATAGTTTCTAGAGTCTAAGACATTGTGTGCTTTGGATATTTAGTGTACTAAGAGAATCAATGTGATTTCTTGTTGTATCATAATGTTTTTCCTAATCATCTTGATTTTGCATTAAGTGAGGTTCTCTATAGGTTACAAATCTCAAAAAACCTCAATACTTTCGCTCATTCAAGGATGGTACCCACCATAAAACCTGGAATATTTAGGGCACAAGGTGGATCAACAACAAGGCTCAAAGCCATTACAACAATATATTCATTAGAAGCTCAACATATCACGTGCGGGAACTAGGTGGGAGGGATAACAACATTCCTCTCAAGCACCCAAACTAAACCCAATTGAAACTTTGCATGAAGTTTTGTTAGCAACCTTTGTATTGTAAATGATGCCCAACTTACAGACTTTAGTTGCCTTCAACAATCAGTTGTAATAATTTTCTTCAATGTCTTGACTAGATGAGTCTGCTCTTTCTCATTCATAAGTTTATAAGCTCAACATATTTTGTCTAGCGGGGTGTACCTTATCTTCAAGATGCATTTTACTATGATATAATAGTTCACTATGATATACATGTTAGGCTAGTGTAATTGCTTTTTGAAAACAAGGGGCTGCAATTTTTTTCTCTCATTTTGCTCATGTGCATTGTGTATTTACTCTATTCTCTTAGCTTCACTTATTCTTGAACATTATGAGAATTTGATAATTTCAATGATTCTTTCAACTATGTAGGTTTGCTTTTGTCTTTATCGAAAATTTGATAAGAGGCCTTTCTAGAAAAGGAAATTATTATATCCTTTTTCAACAAATATGATCAGAAACATTCACTCTGCATCTCAATTTGGTCAGTCGTGTACAAAAACATGAATGCATGTTGTTCATCTCAAATGGTGATTGGTACTGATGTTTTCCGAAACCAAATAATTCTACATGGGTTGAAAAATTAATATATGTTATACAAAAATTTATTTGAATGCAGTAGAAGTCATGTGGAAGTATTCTTAGTTTAGAGCATAATTCCAGCTGCGAGTTTTGAGACTTGCACAATGTGAGAATCATTTTTCATGAAAAATAAAAAGTCAGGCAAGGTAAAAACAAGTGCATCCATTTGTTTAGCCCCTAGAAACTTGAAATTACTATTTATAGGTTGTTAGTACACCAAGTATTTTGATTTACTACCTTGGAAGGAAAAATGATGCATCCCTACTGAGAAGGCCAAAACCATTAAGCAGCAAAAGCATAAACAAGAAATAAACCAAGGAAAACAATCATAGAATTTAACACGGTGATTTATGTGAAAACCCAATATGGGGAAAAAACATGGGTCAATGATAATCGATATTCTTATTATTCAAGGGAGAATTATAATAGCCAACACATGCATACAACCATCATCTCCTCATATAAACATTGCACTCCATCGTATTGTGTCTCCACACCTATAGGGTATGCTAGTTATATAGGATCTAATAGATAGTTAGATGAACCGATTACAACCCGGTCCACTAGTTACACAATTTGTTCATTGAAGGGTGCATGCATGCATATTCTAAATTTAGTTGATGTGTATGCTAACGCATGGGAAATTAGTTGACACTTTTTCAACAATCTCCACCTTGACAACAATTTACTTGATATATCATGCCCGAATTAATTCATCACCTTTTCTGCAATCCAAGAGAATCCAAACACCATCATAGCTTCTTTAACAAAACTGGTTTCGTAAACATGTCTGCAGAATTCGCTTTTGTATGGACCTTTTCCAGAGCCACTCCCCATTCATCAACAACATGTCTTACAAAATGGTATTTAATAGAAATATGCTTCATGTTATTGTGATAAGATGGATTTCTATCCAAATGAATAACACTTTGACTATCGCATAATACTTTCACCTTGTCCTGCATCCTTCCAAACTCACCCAACAAGCCTTTTAACCAAAGCAACCATATATTTTGTCTCAGTAATGGATAAAGAAACTACGTTTTGAAGCTTTGACATCAAACTAATAGGTCCTCTTGCAAGAGTAAAGACATATCCTGAAGTGGATCTCTGTTTTTCCAAGCAACATGCAAAATTTGAATCTACATAACCGTAAACTGAATTAATAGAACCATCATGGATGATAGAATAATTACTTGTACCTATAAGATATTGAAGCACCCATTTCACTGCTTCCCAATGTTGTTTACCTGGATTTTACATGTATCTACTGACAACACCAACTGCATGTGAAATATCTGGTCTAGTACTCACCATCGCATGCATAAAACTTCTTATTGCATTTGCATATGGTACATGAGACATAATCCTTTTCTTCGTCATTACTAGGAAATAAACATGAAGAAATATTGAAATGGGAAGCCAAAGGGATTTGTATGGGTTTCACGTTATCCATGTTGAATCTCATAAGTATTTTCTCCACATACTTTTGTTGTGATAACCATATCTTGCCATTTTTCTTGTCTTTGTGTATCTCCATGCCCAATATTTGTTTTGCTACTCCTAGATCCTTCATATAAAATGCCCTAGCCAAATGAGCCTTTAACCTGTTGATTTCGACCATACTTTTGTTTTCCACAAGCATATTCTTAACATATAACACCAAAATAATGAATATGTCATTTTCCAACTTTTTAAAGTAAACACAGTGATCATATTCACTGCTTGTAAAATTTAGGCTCACCATGAAGGAATCAAACTTCTTGTACCATTTCCTGGGAGACTGCCTCAGACCATACAATGACTTATTGAGTTTGCAAACAAACCTCTTATTGTGATCCTGAACAAACCCTTCTAGTTGTTCCATATATATATATCCTCATCCAATTCTCCATGTAGAAACAATGTTTTAACATCTAGATGCTCTAACTCAAGATCAAGTAAAGCAACTAGTGCTAACACAACACGAACTAAAACAAGCTTCACAACTGGTGAAAATATTTCATGAAAATCAATACCTTCCTTTTTCGAATACCCTTTTTCTACCAATATTTCTTTATACCTTTCAACTTTATCATCAACTCCCTTTTTTAGTTTATAGACCCACTTGCAGCCGACAACCTTCATTTCCTTTGGAATTTATACCAAGTCCCATGTTTTATTCCTCTCTAAGGAATCCATTTCTTCTTTCATAGCTTCTTTCCATTTAGCACTTTCAGATACCTTAATTGCTTACTGATAAAAACTAGGTTTTCCATCAATAGAAACCAAAGCCACAGATGAAACATAATTGCCATACCTTGTAGGAGGATTCCTGACCTGTGTAGATATCCTTAGAGATGGTTGAGGTATATCTAAATTTTCCTGGATATTTTCTGCTTCTTCATCTTCTTCTTTTGGAACTTCTTCATGCTCCTCCTTTTCTGAAGATGCTTGAGTCTCTAACTGAATTTGTTGAACTTGTGGTACTTGTTCTTGTCTCACTTCAACATCTACCAGATCTAATTTTGTGAGAGAGGATTCATCAAATACTACATCTCTGCTTATGATGAGTTTGTGGGAAGTAGGATCCCACAATTTGTATCCCTTAAATCCATCATAATAACCAACAAATACATATCTCTTTGATCTAGGATCTAACTTAGAACGTTGATTTTTAGAAATACGAGAATAACCATCACAACAAAATATTTTCATATTTGAATAATCACATGAATGACCTATCCATACCTCTTTTGGAATCTTACAGTTTATCGTAGTTGATGGTGACTGATTTATCAGCTAGCATTTTGTAAGAATTGCTTCTCACAATTCTTGTTGCAACTTGGCATTATTGAGCATGATCCTTGCTCTCTCTAGAAGAGTCCTATTCATGCGTTCAACAACACCATCTTATTGAGGAGTATAAACTGTGGTCTTAAGTATTTCAATCTCAGCTTCCTTGCAACAGTTTTCAAATTCCACAGATGTGAACTCACCTCCATTATATGTTCTTAAACACTTGATTGGCCTATCAATGTTCTTTTCAACCAAAGCTCTTAATTGCTAAAAATATTAAATACATCATCTTTTCTTTTAAGTAAAAAGACCCAAACCTTTCTAGAGTAATCATCTATAAATGTCACAAAATATGACGATCCTCTAAAATAAATTGTAGGGGATGGTCCCCAAACATATGAATGAATGTAATCAAGGATACCTTTGCTTATATGTCTTCCTATTTTAAAATTGTGTCTACTCTATTTTCCAAAAACACAATACTTGTAGAAATTCAAATTTAGAAACTTTAAACTTGGAAGTGACTTACAATCAACCAGTACCTTAAGCCCTTTCTCACTCATATGACCCAAATGTTGATGTCATAAATGAACAATCACTTGCACCTGCATATGGTACCACTGCTTGATTTATTTCAGTTCTTCCTTCAAGGTGATAAAGGTTCATGATCCTCTTTTCCTTCATGACTACTAAGATACCTTTGGACACCTTTACTCCACCTTGAGTTGTACACACGTAACCAACAGAATCTAGAACTCCCAAAGATATCAAGTTCTTTCTAAGTTTGGGCACATGCCTCACATATGTTAATTTTATTATAGTACCATCATGCATTTTAATCCAGACACTACCAACCCCAACAATTTTACAAGAAAAAACATTTCCCATAAAAACAACACCATCATCAATAGATTGGTAAGTTGAGAGCCAATTTATATGAAGACACACGTGGCTGGATGCATGTTAATGGATAAATTCGTGAGTGCGGACACAGACCAATATCCCTAGATCCACCTGGATCTAGAACAAAACGAGACAGAATACTACTCTTTCCCTAGATCTAGATTATTGAACGAACTAAGAGAAATGGATAGTGGACATACCTTATGAACGCTCTCCTTAAATCTCTGTTGTTCCTCAATCCGCTTCGATGCTCTAGCGCCGTCCAATCACAACAGTACAAACCAATCGAAGTACAAGCAAATTAATATATTCAATACCTAGTCTATACATGTGATCAAGGAATCATGTAATAAGATGACATCATCATTGTGGGAAAGGGACATATTCATGTATTGAATTAACTGAA
>ML782916.1:258364-284713 GCA_009831015.1 Picea engelmannii
AGGAGGCGCTAGGAACAAAGAGTTAGATTAATATTGAAGGAGGATAGAAGAAATGGAAAATATAATCTTGGGAGATGCTGAAATAGATTCAAAGTTAGAGGATGAGCTTGAAGAAGAGAATAGTTTTGAGGAAGTAGACCCAGTAGAAAATTTGATATCTTTTCTAAAAGACAGAGGTAGTGTAAGGGTGGAAATTTTATGTTATGATGGCAGTATAAAATCCGAGACTCATTGAATAGATAAGAGAGCTGGAAATATATTTTGAGTATTAAAATATTTAGGACCCCAATCGATCTCAAATCACCATGACAAATCCAAAGGGTCATGTTGCATTCTGGTGGAATATTTTATAGAAGGGCAGGGTAGAAAACCGACATGAGAGGATTATAACCTAGAGGAATATGGTGAGAAAAACCTCGAAGAAATTCCTACCTGTTGATTATCAACAGAATTTGGGCAAGCAGGGGAAAAAGGTAAGGTTAAAAGAGACATATGTTCATGAATATACTGAGGATTTTTTCAAACTGTCGCTTAGCTTAGGGATAAAGGAACCTGAATATCAAGGAGTGGTGAGATACGAGAATGGGTTGAAATATCATATTCACGATGAGATGAGTACTCATTAATTTCGTAATGTAGAAGAAACCTATCAATTTGCTTTGAAGGTGGAAGAAAATATCGATAGAATTTTGCGGTAGAAGTTATAGGGAAAAGAAACTAGAGGCAAGTGCAGAGCAAGTGATGTTAGAAGTGGTGAAAAGAAAGATGAAGTGACTAACAAATAGAATACAAGAGGAGAAAGAGGCAAATGATTTGGTAGAGGTAAGCATGTGATCACCTATTAAAGATGCAAAATAGAAGGTCACAAGGCATCAAAATGTTTGTAGAGGCATAATACATTGAGGAGAAATGAGGCTAGAACAAAAGTTACCCAGGAAGATGAGGCAATGGTTGTTGGTAGAAATGTGAAAGTACTTTAGCAAGAACAAGAGAGAACTTGATGTTTAGAAGAGTGCTACTTAATCCTGAGACAAAGATAGCAAAATAAACTAAGAAATGAACTAGTTTTTTTTAAACTAAGTGCAAAATTTAGGATATGTGTTGTCAGCTGGTTATAGATGGTGGAAGTACAAAAAATTTAGTATCCACAGAGGCAATGGAGAAATTAAAATTAAAAATTATTCCACATCTGAATCTATATCAGGTTTCATGGTTGAAAAGAGGACAACATGTGACTGTGTGTAACATCCCCCGTTACCAACACTAACAAAATTATCTGATACCACTTTCTAACATCCCCATATTATAGTTGAGTAATTCCACTCCAAAAATCTAGTGCGTAGATTCTACACTATAACGTTAATTTGTGTAGAAACATGTGAGGTAATGCGCACGATACCAGGTTGTATCACACCATACAAATTTTCCTCTTCAAACATTAGTTATAACAAAGGAATTAACACATAATACAAATACACACACAATCATTTAGAGTACACAAGTATTACTACTCATGTAACCACCTTAAACACATGATTACTACTGCGACCGCAACCATTCAATGTTCACACAAATTTTATTCTCCTTGT
Source organism: Picea engelmannii (assembly GCA_009831015.1). NCBI lineage: Eukaryota > Viridiplantae > Streptophyta > Pinopsida > Pinales > Pinaceae > Picea > Picea engelmannii. Next base: position 259,954 of record ML782916.1, read on the forward strand.
GTGTAGACTATTTTCCGATGCGCACAACGAACCCAACCTCTTGCATGCACATAAATTCTAGCCTGGCATCAGAAACTCATGATTATTATTACAAAACTAACTAACATGAATAATTAATAACCTTCATACTCTACATGTGTGACAACAAATACTGAATAACAACATCACACTTTACATGTGCAAACAACATGATACATATTAACGACAATTGATCATATGCAACATCATACAAGAAATAAACCCATATCATACATAAGTAAATATGCACACAATAAATTAGACAAGAACATAAAGGAAAATTATCTTTTATAAAGAGCCACCAACTGTGCACAGAGCTCAGTCCCAACCATAGACTCTGTTACTCATAAGCTTTCAGCAATAGGTCACCCCTAAGTTGGGGCTTAAATTGCTCCAGGGAAAATAATTTCTAATGCCAAGGTAAGGTCTGATAATCAACAGAATTGCTTAGTCCAAGGTGCCTAATTGTTGTAACTAGCCTACAGTCTCTCATTCCCCACATGCTTGTCCCACCCTAGGAAGTGCACCCCTTCTCTGCTCAACAATCCCTCGACTTCCCCACTTTCCTTCCGAGGCTTTAGCAATAGGCTGAACATGAAGTCTCAGAGCCCTGTAACTAATGCCCAATGCACTCGGGAACATTTCCTATCAAATATTTCACCTAGAGAGAATGCTCAGGGGCCTAAAAAATTACCTCTTCAACAACAAATATCTCACTTGGAGAGAATGCTCATGGGCCCAACAACCTGCCTCTTCGACAACAAAAAATCTAGTTACTATATGGAAACCTCTTTCCAAGTTTTTCTTTGCATATAAGATAATGATTTTTCCCCATTCAGATGGTCTGACCCCTCCATAAAAATGAGTGAATCCCTCAGAATACACTAAGGTTCAACCATATATTTTCATGGTCATAATTAGACACTTGTCACCTTCAGAATTATCTTTAACATCTTGGTGACTTGTTCCCATCCCTAGGGAACTTAGGATAAATAAATATCCATAAATTATACTTTTCTAAAATATTAATAAAATATTCCCTTGGACTTAAGCCTGCTTGGCTTAGCCCCTCTCATAAACTCTTAGCCCCCTTTCCTTCTTCGGTGGAGTTTATCCCCCTATCTCTTTTCGTCTGATTGGTCTACGCACAATGATGTGATTTTATTAATAATTTGAGTGTGATTACATTTTACAAGGATGGGTGCATTGACCTTTTTACATCCCAACTCACCAGCCCAATAACCACACAGGCTCTCTAGCCTCAAATACACACACACACACACACACACACACACACACACACACACACACACACACAAATATATATAACTCGGTCCGATGCACACTTCAAGGTAATCCTCGTGCACTTACTCATGTGAATGCAACACTATGGAATGTGTGCACCCTTCCATTGATGCACAATCCTCGCATACCTACTTAGGTGTGCACAACACTGTGGAATGTGCATGCTCTTTCTTTGGAAAACAATCCTTACGCGCAAAACTAAACCAAAATTTGGTGCCAATGATTCACCAACCTATATGTACATTTACATTTCATTTACAATTTGGGTTCGGATTAGGGGTATTACATTTCCCTCCCCCTTATTTATACACTGTCATCGATGCATTATATACAGATGTACATACAAAAAATTCAAAAGTATTAAAAATATGTGGGTACTTTGCTCGCATAGCATCCTCGCGATCCCAAGTTGCATTCTTAGGACCGTACTAGGTCCATTGGACCTTTCTTATCCCCATGGCTCGATTTTGAAGCTGTTTGATTTTCTGGTCTAATATGCAAACTAGTTGCATTCGAAAATCACCTCCTAGATCCACCTGAATCGCATTCCAATCAATGACATGATTAACATCATGTACATACTTTTTGAGCAAAGATACATGGAAAACATTATGAATACACAAGGATGAAGGTAGTGAAAACATATATGCAACATGACCAATCCTCTCTAGGATTTCAAATGGCCCACAATAGCATGCTACCAGCTTAGAACAATTTCCCAACTTCAAGAAACCGCATCTTGCGTTTACTTTCAAGAACACATGGTCACCCGCTTTCAACTCTCTATGGGTTTTTCCTTTATCTACACAACATTTCTACCTATCTTGGGCAGCCCTTAATTCTACCTTATTTTTACCATTGCTCTTCCATTTCCCTTAGAAAATATGGCCCAACCACTGTGTGGTCTGCTTGGTTGTCCCAACTCACTGGTGTGTTGCACTTTCTACCATAAAGTGCCTCAAATGGGCTCATATTTAAATATGCTTGATATCCAATTTTGAAATAAAAATCTACCAAATGTAGGTAGTCTTCCCATTTTGATGGTTTATCCATCACATACATCTTGAGCATATCTTCAATCACCTGATTTACTCTCTTTGTTTGTCCATCTGACTCAGGGTGATATGATGTGCTAAAGTTCAGATTTGTCCCAAATCCTTTGAATAGCCCTTTACAAAAATTTGATGTAAACTTGGTATCTCTGTCAAACATAATTTTCTTAAGTACACCATGCAACCTAGAAATTTATGTCATGTATATATAAACAATGTTGTCTTCCTTGTGAGTTGACTTCACTGGAATAAAATGGGAAGCTTTAGTAAGCTTGTCCACTACCACCATAATAGGATCATGTTGCTTGGTTTTTTTGGGAATATTAGTAATGGAATCCATGGTTACAACTTCCCACTCCCAATCAAGAATGGGAAAAGGCTATAGAAAAACAGCTAGGTGTTTGTGCTCAACCTTGAACTTTTGACATTCAAGGCATCTAACAATAAAATCAATAACTTTCTTTTTCATGCATGACCAATAGTATTGTTTTTTGATCACTGCAATTGTCTTCTGGTAGCCTGGGTGCCCAACATAAGGAAACTTATGCATCTATGATAATAACATATTTTTCAATTCCTGATCATTTGGCACATAAAATCTGCACCTATACATGAGGATTCCATCCTCTTTTATCTCATAACCTTCAAATTTTTGTTACAATTTACCTTGCTGTAATTTTTCCTTTATGTTCACATAAAACTGATCTGATTTGGCCACCTCTAAAATAATATCACTCAAATATGATTTGTACATGCTAATGATTGTAGAATCCATCTCATTCACCCTCCTGCTGAGTGTGTCAACCACCTTGTTATATTTTCCTTTGATATGCTTAATATCAAAGTCATACTCACTGAGGAATTCTAACCACTTTCTTTATCTGGCATTTAGAGTTGGTTGACCAAACAAATATTTCAGACCATTGTGGTGTGTCCTCAACTCAAATATTCTTCCCATGAGATAGCGCCTCCACTTCTTCAAGGCATGCACTATGGCTTCCAATTCCAAATCATGAGTAGCATAATGCCTTTCATGCTCTTTTAATTTCCTTGATTCGTAGCACACCACACACCCATTTTGACTAAGGAATCTTGCATCAAGCCCTTCCTTGCATGCATTTGTGAACATAAAGAAGTCTTCATTAGGATCAACAATTCTAAAAAATGGCGCACTTGCCAACAAATTCTTCAAGTGTTGAAAACTCCTTACACAATCCTAAGTCCATTCAAATCACACACCTTTCTTTTGCAAGGATGCAATTGGATATGCAATCTTAGAAGCCCTCAATGAATCTTCTGTAGTAACCTGCAAGTCCCATGAAGGATCTCACCTCTATGACATTCCTTGGTGTTGGCTATCCTTCAATGAATTTTATCTTTTTTGGGTCCACAACTATCCCTTCCTCTAAAATGATATGACCTAAGTAATAAATTTGCCTCTGGTAGAATGAGCACTTGATCAAATTTGCATACAACCGATGTTCTCTCAATAATTTCAGCACCATCCAGGGCTGCGTAGGTACATTTCTGCCCATGTCTTCAACTATTGCATCTTGTTGTACATTGTGAACAATCCTCACTTTTTCACCTTTCTAAGGGAAATCTATGTACATGTGGTATCCCCCACAACCCCAACATTGAATAGGTGGCTACCTTGGTCTTTTCTCTATTGCCTCTGTCATTTTTGGCTCCTTGGCAGTTGGTTGTCCTTGAGAAGTATTTATGAAAAATGGTGGCTTAGTCCCCTTCTTCCTCTGTTCCATATTTCTTTTCTTCTTATCTTCCCAAGCCTTTTGGAAATTCAGGCTTCCCCTTTGTTGATCATAGAGACATTTAGCTCAACTTATGGTTTTCTCCAATGTCTTTGGGTCATCATATTGTATCTTGTCATTGATAAATGATGGCAGCCCACTCATGTACCTCTGAATTTTAACTTTATCATCCTTGACGAATGCAACATATTTTAGCAGCTCTAAGAATCCTCTTTTATACTCATTTATTGTCATACTCCCAAGCTTGAGTTAAAATGATTCCTTCATTTTCTTGTCATAGTATCGCTTGGTTAAATATTTATTTTGAAAATACCTTTTAAACTCCCTCCAAGTAACCTTCTTCTCAACAATGTGTTGCTCTTGTACTTGTTGATTCCACCACATTGATGTTTTTCTCTTTAGTTGATAGATGGAAATTCTCCTTTCTACATGTGCAGAGTAATTATGCAGCTAGAAATACTTTCTCATGCCCAACAGCCAGGTCTTTGCATATTCCTCTTTCTTGTGCTCACCATCAAAGGTAGGAGGCTTGATCTTATTCATTTCTCCATATAGCTCATCCACCCCAATCCTTCTCTTATGCTTTCTGATAGGAGATGGACTTGAGATACTACATGATTTCCTAGATGAATGGTTTGATGAGTGGTGATGATTCCTATCAACACTTGTTTTTCTTCTCTCATCATGAGACCTGCGACTTCTTGACTTGCTTGACTCTGTCTCCTTATCCATTTTATTTTCTATTATGTCCAAGATTTGCATCAACTTGATAGTGAAGCCATATTCCTACTTCTTGGCTTTCATAAGCCTCTCATTATCATCTTTTTATCTTTGGACATATTTTTGCAGTCCATTTATGGTTTCTACCAAGTTTATGTGCTCCTCCTTGCCTTCTCTATGCTCATTGGATTCTGTACTATCAATACCCATACCAATATACAAACCCCTAAATTCATCATCATGGTTGTAATTTATCTACTCATATTCCATGCTTTTGACTCTCTGCATTGATTATGTCCTGATCTAATCGTTGTTAATTATACAAAATGTGTACGCAATAATATTTGTTAGACGAATTCAGGCAACAAATTCATGAAAAATATGCACAATTTTGTTAGAATCATTTCTTCTGATTTCTTGGATGATTTTAACATCCCATTTCAAAATTTCTGGGTGAATAATTGGACTCCTTTGTCCAAAACTTTCCCATCGACCGCTCCCTTAAGAAATTCTAAGTCTTTCGTAGTTAATTATGGTCATTTGGAATTCACCCAAATACCCTTTTTCTCTTTCTTTCTTCCTTCTGAAGATCCTGCATGCACTGGTATTCAACACATACCAATGCACGATGTAAATATTTAACATATACATCATGTATTAGTATTACACATGCACCACCATTTTTTCTCTGCACAACCCAAAATTTTAGTGTGCCCACCCATGCAACATTGTTTTCTGCACAGTTACAGCGCCATAGCCCACAATGCCAAAATTTAGTGCGCACACTTGTGAATTCTTATTTTACGTGCACCATGGTCACGTTGTAATTCCAAATTCGGCCACTTTCCAGTCATAAATTTTACCTTAAGTAGATACTCATCCCATGTAGGATCAGTGTTGAAGCTGGAGCTTTGATACCAATCTGTAACATTCTATGTTACCATCACTAGAAAAATCCTTCGATACCACTTTGTAACATCCCCAGCTTACTATTGAGAAATTCCACTCCAAAAATCTAGTGCATAGATTCTACACTATAATGTTAATCCATGCATATAATCACTAGCCCAACAACCACACAGGCTCTCCGACCTCAAATACACACACACACACACACATATATAACTCGTTTCAATGTGCACTTCAAGGTAATCCTCACGCACTTACTCAGGTGCATGTAACACTATGGAATGTGTGCACCCTTCCCTTGATGCAAAATCCTCGTGCACTTACTCAGGCATGCACAACACTGTGGAATGTGCACACTCTTTTTTTGGAAAACAATCCTTGTGCACTACTCAGGTGTGCGAAAAAATGAACCAAAATTTGGTGCCTATAGTTCACCAGCCTATGTGTACATTTATATTTTCATTTACAATTGGGGTTCGGATTAGGGGTATTACACCGTGATTGAGCAATGCTTGTTAAGTTTTTAGATTGGAAATTTTAGTGAGAAAGTATTGTGTGATATAGTAGAGATGGATGCTTGGCACATACTACTTGGAATACCATGGATGTTTGATAGAAAAATTTTCCGTGATGGAAGGAAGAATACTTATGAATTTTTAAAGGATGGAAAGTGGTACATATTGGAGCCAATGGTGGAGACTCATTTAAGTGGTTGTGATAGCAATGAAAATGACATCAGAAATTTTTGTAGCAGTAATTGCATTATGATGTGTTCAACTGAGAGAGTAGAAAAATACCCATTTCTATTTGGCCTTAATGCCAAGACAAGTTCCATAGAGTGGAAAAATTAACTTTGTGCTATTAGAAAAACAAGATCGCAGAGAAATAAAATAAAACAAATGCAAAAATAAAACAATGAAGATGCACAGTACAATAGAGACACAAATATATGTGGTTCACCCAGTGTGGGCTACATCCACCAAATAAATTTCTAGGTCCTTCCTTTATTATTATCCAACGAATGAAGGGATACAACCTAAAACTCAACCATTGTAACTTCCTCTAATTTCTCTCACAGTATCCTTTCTCAGAATACAATATTCACACACATACACAACTGCAATACAATTCCCTCATGAAAAGAGGGTTGTCATCTAGGGAAAAAAACCATAACATAACTTCTACCATTAGATCTTCGACCTTATAATGAACGATCCATATTGACTACGAAATTACAATATTTTACAAGGCAATTTTTCCCAAAACTTTTCTACGGGGAAGCTACTAGCGAATCACTTGCCAGGGGGGGGGGATGGAAATAGTGGGGGGGAAAGCCCCTGCACACCCCCTTGTCAGGAAATGGGATCCAAGAACTATTGAAACAAACCTTTGAATCAAGAAGATAATCAGGCTCCACAACCAACATGTGCCACTGGAAATTCAACCTTTGTTGAATGACTTCAAAGAGATTGTTGGAGATGATATACCAATAGGATTACCTAAATTGAGAACTATATCACATCAAATTTATTTGATACCAGGATCAATACTACCAAATAAATATCCTTTTCAGATGAATCCAATAGAGAGTGAGGAAGTGAATAGACAGGTGCAAGATTTCCTTGACAAAGGACTGATCCGAGAGAGTTTAAGTCCCTGTGTTATACCTACATTATTGACACCAAAGAAAGGGGATGAAGGGAGAATGTGTAAGGATTCATGAGCTATCAAAAATATTACTATTAAGTACAAATTTCCCTTACCAAGGATGGATGACCTTATGGATTATTTGAGTAGGGCCAAGTACTTTTCAAAGATTGATTAGAAGAGTGGGTATCATCATATTCAGATAAGGGAAAGTGGCGAATTGAAGAAAACGTTCAAGACGAAGGATGGGTTGTTTGAGTGGATAATCATGTCCTTTGGGTAAATAAATTCCCCTAGCACATTCATGAGAGTTATGAATCAAGTATTGAAACCATTTTTGGGAAAGTTTGGTGTCATGTACCTAGATGCCATTTTTATTTTCATTAAAAGCAAAGAAAAACACCTGTAGCATGTGAGAAAAGTGTTACAATGGTTGAGAGAAGAGAAAATGTTGATAAATTTGAAGAAGTGTATGTTTATGAGGAAGGAATTAGTGTACTTGGGATTTGTGATTTCCAATGAAGGCTTGAAGATGGTTTATAGAAAGGTAAAGGATATTTTGGAGTGGCCAACACCTAAGTGTACATTTGAAGTGAGAAGTTTCCATGGTTTGGTGATCTCTTATATGAAATTTATCCAAAATTTCAATGAAATTTGTGCACCACTTACTTAATGCAAGAAAAAGGGGATTTTCAAGTGAACATCAACGACCATGAAGTGATTTGAAGAATTGAATAAAAAGGCATCTGAAAAACCAGTTTTGGCACTTCCACATTTCAATAAAGTATTTCAAGTGGATTGTTATGCAAGTGGCTCAACAATTGGAGCAATTTTGAGCCAAGAAGGAAAGCCGATTACATTATTCAGTGAGAAATTGAATGATTCTAAGAAGAAGTAATGTGTTTATGATCCACAATTTTATGGTATTGTACAAGATTTAAAGAAATGGAGACATTATTTGCTACCGAAGGAGATTTTCTTATTTATTGATCATAAGGCATTGCAACACATAAATACTCAAGGTAAGTTAAATCGAAAGCAATCCAAATGGGTAGAATATTTGTGAAGTTACTCGTTTGTTTTGAAGCATAGGTCTGGAAAATCGAATAAGGTTGCAGATGCACTAAGATGGAGAATAATGATGTTGAATATTTTGTTAGTTGAAGTTGTTAGCTTGGAATGTATGAAAGAGTTGTATGAAGAAGACGTAGATTTTGAAAAATCTTGGAAAGCATGCAAAACACCTTGGAGCATTGATATAACACCATATTTGGATTCCCACATCCAAGATGTATTTAAAAAAAAAAAACAAATTTTGTGTATTCCATGGAGCTCATTGCGGTTGAATCTTGTTAGAGAGATGCATATCGAAGGTTTGGGTGGACATTTTGGTGTTGATAAGAACACAACATTGGTAAATGAAATATACTTTTGGCATGGAATAAAAAAAAATGTGAAAAAGTTTGTTGAGTGTTGCAGAATTCGCCAACTAGTAAAAGGAAAGAGTCAAAACACATGGTTATATACACCACTATCGGTACCCGAGAGACCATGGGAAGATATAAGTATGGACTTTGTTTTGGGACTGCCTAGATTGCAAAGCGGTCATGATTCCATGATGGTTGTAGTGGACCGATTTTCAAAGATGACACATTCCATGCCATGCAAGAAGACCATTGACGCTACTAAAGTGGTTGTTTTAATTTTCAGAGAGATTGTATGGTTACATGGACTGCCAAGAAGCATCCCTTCTGACACATATACGATATTTCTTGGACACTTTTGGAGGATACTTTGGAAGAATATGGGTTCCAAGTCATTATACAGTTCTACATAACATCCACAAACATATGGACAGATCGAGGTGGTTAACTATATCTTTGGGAATTTCTTGAGGAGTTTGAGTGGAGAGAAGCCAAACCAAAGGGAATTTGGTTTTGGCCCAAGATGAATTTGCTTACAACAATTCAATTAACATATATGTGGGAAATAGTCCATTTAAAATTGTTTATGGAATATCATTGAAAGGAGTTTTTGATTTGGTTAAGTTACCAAAGATGGAGGAAAAAAGGAGTGCAAATGCAAGTGAGTTTGCAAAGAGCATACAGGAAATGCATGAACATGTTAAGAGGAAGATACATGAAATTAATATTAGATACAATCAGGGAGAAGATTTGTGAAGAAGGAAAAAGGTTTTTGAAGAAGGAGAGATGATAATGGCACATTTGAGGAAGGAAATATTCACCATAGGTATGTATAGTAAACTCAATTACAAGAAAATTGGACCATGTCAAATTTTGAGAAATATTTCTGATAATGCATATAAGTTAGAGTTGTCGGAGGATTTTGACATTTCTCCAATATTCAATGTTGTTGATTTATACAAGTTTCATGAGGGAGAAGAGCGTGATGAAGAAAGTACCTTGGTTAAATGGAAGAAACAAATACCTGTTGAACCAACTGAAGAATTAGAGAAAACCTTGGCAAAGAGGGTTAGCAAAAGGACCCAAAATAAAGAATATTACAAATATCTAGTTAAGCGGAGAAACAAGGGTTCTGAAGATGCATTGTGGTTTTATGAAACTGAGTTAGCATGACCATGAGGATCTTCATAATTTGTATAATCTACAGTTGCATCCAAATGAGATGGAGCTCATGTTTTTCTTACTAAGGATGTCTAATTGTGGAGCATGTTTGGCCTTAAGAAATCTACATCAACCAAAAACATTTTAATTTTAAGTTAGTAAATTGTAGGGTGAAATAAGTGTTGCAACTCTTATTACTGTGACATCAATATTGTAACTCTCATTGTTGTAACTCACATTTTTGCAACATATGTGCTATAACACTATTGTTGCAATACATGTCTTGTAAAACACATTGCAACACCAATGGTGTGACTCCCATTGTTGTAACACCATTGATACAATACCCGTGTTGTAACACACATTGCTGCAACACCAACGTTGCAACTCCGGGAGAGTGGAAATTCTATTAGAGTGTTATGAATCATGACTCCAAGTGTCTTACAAGAATTTTGTGACAATTGGTGGACCAACAACGTGATGGAAGGAAAATCACTTGAAATGATTAAGGAAGTTAACCACTACAATTGTCCAATTTTCTAATGCACATTTGGAAAATGGTTGAGAGTTTGGATTATTGTAACTTCCCAATGTCCAACGTATTTTGGATGAGGAAAACTAGAAATAATTGGGGAAGTGGGACAATTGGGGAAAAATTGTTCAACTTCCAAGAAATGGGAGGAGAAAAAGGAAAACAAAAAGAGGGTTCGAGAGTTTGGTTCATGTAGAAACGGATAGAGGAGAGGAAATGGAAAAAGGGATGTCTGCAGAAACAATAGAGCATAGGAAGGGATGACAATTTTGGAGGTGCAATGTGGAACAATGAGAAAACTCTCCAATCATTGAGTCTGAATGAGAACTGTGCTAGATTGGCTGATAATATAATGAGACAGTGAGAAACAATTTTTATGTCTGGTTAATAAATAATCTTGAGTCCTTGTTTAATGGGGTTGTCTCTTGTTTCCATTTTCCCTTTGACTATAATTTCTCTTAGAATTCTTTAAGTTGTTAAAGTTTTGTTAAGCTAGTACGTTGTTAGTTGTGTATTTTGTGGGGAGAAACCTAGATTTGTGGTTGCTTGAGTACAAGATCGAGCGTGACTGCACCATACAGGCTTCAATTTTTTTTGAAAAATAAACTTTATCCCCAATAATGGCACCAAAATGGTACCTCCCCAACTCACACTTAATGATAACATCAATGATCCCCAAGGTGCAACATGAGGTGGAACTACTAGGACAATCATCATCGTCATGCAAGTAACCTATCATCTCATTTTTGGTTGACTCTTCTCAAACTAGAATGGAGTATATCTAGCAATAGGATTACTAAAGCTATAATAAATGAAGCTCAAAGGTGATGTGAAGAGATAGCTCTAGCAAAAGAATGTTTTTTTGTAGTTTTAATGGTAAGAGAATGATGGAGGGATCAAGATATTAGTGCCAATACATCAAGGGAAAGCATATTCAAGAGGTCGATCCAAGAGGGAAATATCAATAAAGGGTTAAGACTACAAGGGCTGCAACATACATGCCACAAGAAGGACTTAGGATTGCTGAAAACAATAATAAAGGAAAACTAGGAAGGATTTAAAATGCCACATCAAAACTTTTCCAATGAGTTGTGCCTTACCCTAGAGAATTAACCATGCAACCATTCATGTAGATGCAAGATAATAATCCACAAAAAAAACAACAAAGGGTCAAGGGGAGAGAAATTCCTCACACAAAAAACCATTCCAATATGATAAATGTATGTTTCACCAATGGCCAATCAATAGCATGTACTAGAAACTCTACAATCATATGCAACAATAGAAATCATTATAACAATAGCCACACATTGATAGGAAATAAATCCTTACACATCACATATGCTCCAAGAAAGATATATCCATTAAGCTACAAGGAGGGTAAACTCCAAAAATCCAACCATGAGAAATAATGAAGAGAACAAACCTGTATATTGGTTTGAACTCCATCTTCATGTACAATAGAAAAATAATAATATCTAGGGTCAAAACCCTAGATATATTCTAGGGAGGAGTAAAGAGACAATATCCTCCAACAACTAACTAATAATACATCATATAAGAATTGGTGGTCAAGCCACATGTACAAGTCTCTAATAAAGATGCTTTGTGAAGGTAGGACATCTCCATCAAAAGGGAATGAGAACAAGTCAAATATCCAACGTGTAGTCCCCAAGTGTAGCACTCCCATAACAATAATCCTCAAAACATGCAATGAGGCCCTATAACTAAGGTTTGAAACCTCCTATCTCTCCTCCAATGTGGGATGTGTAGCTCTCCAAGGTGAGACTTCCTCATCAAACATAGATATAAGTGAAATAAGGATCCATGAAAGTTATACATCCTCAACAATAAGTATAAAAATAACCATAAGAAACATCCACAAGAGAACGTCCTCCTTCATCCATGGCATATAAATATAAAACCTCATCCCGAGGTGTGTAGTGTAACTTCCTATAAGAAATAAAAGGCATGTAGTGTAACTTCGAAAGGTGGAGCTCTCCATCAATGATCAAGAGTAATGCAATCAACAATCCCTCAAGAGTGGAGACCCTCAACAATAAGCATAGACATAAGTGTAAGAAACCTCCTCATGTGGGTGTGTGGATTCTCCAAGGTGAGACATACTCATCAATGGTATAGAAAAATGTGCAATTAAGAGTCTTCCATGGTGGAAATCATCTTCCATGAGGGTTTGAGACATGTCAAAACCCTAAATATGACAAGTGTGATATTTCCAAAAAAGAAAACATATGACTAATGAGGAATGAAAGAGTGCAAAAATGGTGGTCGATGTCCTCCTCAAATCAAGTGTTAAGAAGGTGAATCTATGAAAAACAAGGCACCAAATCCATGAAGAAAACATGTGGAATGTTCTCAATTATCTACTAACTCTGTGAAGAAAGAGGGTGGCCTCACATCTAATAATAAAATAAGACCATCCCTCATTAGTGTTGATACCAATATATCTAAACCCTGACTACATGGAACAAGCATCCATTGATCATATAGTGGACACACAGGTCAAGGGCGCTCACTAGTAGAGGATCTAGTTTTATCGGGTTGTTAAGGTAAGGCAACTCCTACACTAAGGAAAGTGACTCACCCGAGGCCAAATATAGAAAAAGTTTTCTCACCTGATGGGGGAACTCAACACAATGGATACCATTGATTCCTAAGGGGGGGGATAGATCTAGGTGGATATTGGTGGCCACCCACCTATTCCAACTGGCTCCTCTTGTCTATTTTTGTTCAACACGTTCTTTTGTACTTCTTTATAATTGTGGGTTCTACACTTTTTGGGTTATTTGAAGACCTACACATCCTCCATGTGGATACTGGTGGCCTCTCACCTAATCCAAATGTATTATTTTGTATGTTTTCATGTCAGCACATCTTGTTGTACTTACAGGGCTGTTTTGGGGCCCTAAACATTTTTTTTTGGCTCGCCACAGTCAAGTTGTAGATGGAGTTATACTTTGACAGCGTAATGTGTAGTTCTCTGAAAGACCTCTCCAATGAGATATCACGCGCCTAAAACGAAGGTCATATGCAAAATTTATGACCCATGGAAGTTGAGGTACCAACTTACCCATAGGGGCCCACATGAATTTTGGCGTTACGCCTTCTAGGGTTAGGTTTTTGGATGTCTAGGGTTTTGGCATTCATGAGTAATATAAAAAATGCCTCTAGAGCCTCATTGTAATGATTCTTCTGAGATGGATGTGCGTAGCAGCCACATATCTTCTCAGAGATAGCTACCACCATTCGAGAAAGTGTTTCAGTTCTACAGTTTTACAGTTCAACCTATTTCATTTATTTAATAGAATATATTGTTCATTGGATATTTGTGTTATTCTTCATATCTCTGTTCTTATTGTATTCAGTCTGTAATCAGTTCGTTATACTCCTAAATCCAGATCATAGTGACTTATCATTTACATTATAATTCCTATTTACATAATAACAAACCTATAACATATTATTAATTAATAAGAAATTTAATATACTAGGTATATTACAAACCAACAACGGTCCAATTTGTGGCAAATATCAAGCGCATCAAGAAAGCAACGGTGGTATGGGCTTCCCAAAAAAGGAAAAATGAAAAACATGCATTATTGGAGACTGAGGAAGAACTAAGTTCCATATATGAGTCTGAATATGGAAGCTGTAGTTCTATTGAGTCAAGGGAAGCTCTGTTACAACTAGAAAAAAAAAAAGCTATTAGAGGAAATGGAAGCGGTTTGGAGATTAAAGAGTAGGGATACCTCGCTGGAGAAAGGTGATGAAAATACCAAATTTTTTCAAGCCTGTGCAAAAGGGCGGAAGCTTTCAAATACCATCTAGTGTTTAAAAAACATTTAGGGGAGGGATGTGAATTTTTTTGAAGGGTTATCAAATCTTGTTACTCAATATTTTAAAACACTTTTCCACGCTAATCGAAGGGATAACTTAGCTGAAATAGTTAGAGTGGCGGGATATTTTCTCCATTTCATTGAAGAAGAGGAAAGCATAAATCTTATGGAAGAAGTTACAGAATATGAAATTAAGGAGGTTCTCCACAGCTTCTGGAACGATAAAATTCTGGGGCCATATGGTTGGCTAGTTGAATTATTTCTTGGGTTTTATGATTTATTGGGAGCTAATATTTTACAGGTTGTGGAGGAATTGAGGGAAGGTGTTATGCATGCACCCTTAAAATTTACCTTCATATAACTCATCCCAAAATCATACAACCCTCAATCTTTTGAAGAGTTTCAATCGATTTCACTCTGCAACTATATATATAAAATAGTGGAAAAAATCATTGCGAGCGGATTGAATCCCATCCTAACTTCATCCATATCTAGAGAATAATTTGGTTTTTTAGAAGGCAGATAGATACATGAAGCTATTTTGGTAACTTAGGAATGAATTCACAGTATGAAGATGAAAAAATTAAAAGGAGTGGTAATGAAGATCAATTTATCAAAGGCTTATGATAGAGTGAGATGGATTTATATACGCATGCTCCTCACCCATGTTGGTTTTGAGGTTCTGTTTATAAATTGGGTTATGAGTTGCATTTCTTCCACACCCTTTGTCATTATCATCAATGGATCTGCTTCCCCTTTCTTTCGAGAATATAGAGGCCTAAGACAGGGGTGTTCATTGTCCCCATTACTTTTTCTTTTAGTGGCTAAAGGACTAAGCCGATCATTGGCCCATGCAAAGTCTCATGGACACTTATGGGGCATATAGATTTCACCAACCCTGTATCTATCACATCTTCTTTTTGTAGAAGATGTGTTGATTTTCTGTGATGAACAGAGGGGTGATGCGAAGGCACTACACAATTTAATGAATCTATTCTCAACAGTGACGGGTATGCAAATCAATGAAGGGAAGAGTACCTTATCATTCAATCTAATGGTGGAAGGTGACATAAATATTTATCAATCTCTTTTCCCATTTGAAGTTAAAGATATGGACTTGGGATTGAAATACTTGGGATTTCATCTCAAACCAAATTGTTACTGAAAATATGATTGGTAGTGGTTATTAGAAAAGATAGAAAATAGGTTATCGGTATGGTGTTAACATTGGCTTTCGAGAGCAGGTCGGTCAATGCTAGTCAAATCATTTTTGGAGGCAATTCTAGTATATTGGATGTCTCTTTCCTAGATTTTGTAAAGGGGTCTTGGAAAAGATTCGAAGGTTGTGCTTTAAATTATTGTGGGCAGGTTCACACAAAAAACTTGTCTTGCCCTAGGTAAAATGGGAGGTTTTGGCAATACCAAAGGATTTGGGAGGTTGGGGTTTCAAAAACATCTTTCTCTTTTCAAAGGCACTTGTGGCTAAATCTGCTTGGATATTGATTTTCACTTCTAGTTTATGGACCAATGTTGTTAACCAAAAATATATTCGCTTGCTTTGTGTTTTGGATTGGATGAGGTTACCTTTAAAGAAATGTACAGCTTCTTCTATAATCTGGAAGGTCTAGTAAAATCCTTTAAGGTAGGTGGGGGAGGAATTATATGGCGGGTTGGAAATGGTCAAAGGTGCACCTAGGCCTGGACCCTTGGCATGGGAGTGGAAGATCACATATTTTGAATCCATATGTGATTCAAAGTCTTCAGGACCAAGGTTACTTTCACCTAAATCAAGTTGTGGACCCTACTCGGACCACCATTTGGGGTCAAAGAGTGGCTTGAGTTGGATATTTTTTGGTTAATTGGGGATGCAACCACACAATGGTCTGTATATACATGAAATCTAAAATCATCTCACATCATAATTATTGAATGTGAAGATGAGTTGATTTGGAAACATGCTCCTCTGGGAGTATACACCCCAAATCTTGGTTATATCCAATTAAATGTGGCTCAGCTTTTAAGAGAGCATATTTGGTGGTGGAAAGGGATATGGAAGGTTCGGTATCCACTCAAACCAAGAATTTTTATGTGGTGCTTAATTTCGAACAAATTTCCAACGTGGGATAAAATGAAGAGAAGAAAAATTGAAGGGTCGGGGTGGTGCTCCTTGTGTAAATCCAATAGCAAGACAACCTTACATCTTTTCCTAAATTTCCCTTTGTAGCTTTAGATCCGGAAGGGGGCATTGTCAGTTTTAAATCAAGATTGTATCTGGAATGGCCCTACTATGGAGCAGGCTTGGAAGTCTTGGGTTTCCAACCCATCCTTTAAAAATATTAAATATTTACATTTAATTCTTTGTTGGAGCACTTGGTTGGCTAGGAATAATGCCATTTTCGAAGATAAATTTACAACTCTTGACTATGTTGTGGTACAATTCTTAAGTATTCTCTTCTTTTTTTCCTCAAGAAAAGAATATGTGCCCTTAAAGAATTTTGGCTGAGATTTAGATAGACAAATCCAAATCATGGGCTTTTTTTACAGGGCTTCACAAAACAATAATCACCTTTTTCGGGGGGGGGGGGCGCTATTCTATACCTCATTGAGTCTCATTTCTTTAAAATGTCAATGGGGTTTGGAAGAGGAACAAACAATTTTGCTGAACTAATATTTTTTGAGCTTGTGCTTCTCTTTTCTTTGGAAAAGGGGGTGAAACCTTTACAAGTTTTTGATGATTCAATGATAGTTCTTAATTGGGAAAGGAAATCACAAAAATTCCATAATTTGCAACTCCTTTCCCTTATTGAAGAATTTCACATGATTATGGATTTTTATGATATGGTTTGTGTTCGGCATGTATATAGGGAAATTAACATAGAAGCAAATTATCTATCTAAGGTGGGCCTTCGGCTAGATAAGGGAAACTGGAAAATAAATGAATTCAACTTGGAAGGCATTTTTGAATTTTTCCATAGACCTTTTATGAATGAAGAGCCTCCACATACTTAATTTTTTTCTCCACAAAGGTTTTATAGAGGTGCTACTTTCTAGATTTGTCTGGCAGAAATGTGCAATTATCACTTTAAGACAACAGTCTTTGGCTTATATTTTTCTGCAAAATTATGAGCTTTCATTTTTCTCTTATCCTTTGAATATATTGTATCATTTTAATTGTATTAGTTTTGGCCATGGACAATAGTCCATTTTATTTTGGGATGATGTGCTTTGCACTTTTGTATGTAATCCCACTTTTTGAAGCTACATGCTACACTGAAAACATGGTCACTCCATGTTTATACATAATGTAAAATTCTTTTCTCTTCAGATGAAATAAAATTTATACTTTTTTCTGAGGAAAAAAAATATAAATTTCCAAACATTTTATGGTTGGTGTTTTTAGAATTAATAAGATTTGTTAATGTTTCGACACTTTAATATAAGTATGAATCCTTAATTTTTCCCACTCCTCAACCAAATTTGTGATTTTCAAAGAGGAAACAGATGTTCTTGGTAGTTGGATCCACTCAAATTATATATTAAACCTTACAAAAGGAAAATATTGTACAATTTACAATATAACTCGTAAAATTTATATTGATATGAACATTAATATACATTAGTATGAACAATTTTATCTACAAAACTATGTAAAACATTAACATTTGTTTTAATAAAAGTTAAACAATTTTAATTTAACCTTCATTTTTTATCATCTTTTCTTACAAAGATATATTTAATACCATTTAAAAATGAAGGGAAAATATTTTTTTATATTATTTTTTCTTGTAAAGAATTTATAATTAATAGCATTAAAAAGGATAAATAAATTTTCATATTATATTTTCTTTCAAGGATATGTTTAATATCTTCAAGAAAACATGTCCCCTCAGCAAGAAGTGTTAATGAAATCACGGGTAATATTCCATGTCATGTATAGGACTAAGGTTAAATAGTACTCCCACATGACCTCATTGGAGGTTGCCTAGGTGATAACCACAAGGAACATTGGCTTTGTTGTGGATATTATCTAGGTTAAAACTACCTTTTGGTCTCGAAGTAAGACCTAAAACTATGTCTAATTGAATAATAACTTATCTTCTCGGACATAAGAAAATAGGTTAATGACTAAAGACCCAGAGGCATCTAGCAAGAGTGAAAGTCTACAACGTTATGGATCACTAACGGGTCATTTCAAGTGGCATAACTTTTCTTGAATAATGGTGATGAGTCCACCCACATGCTAGATAATAGCCAATAATAATTGTCCTTACTACTCGTTGAAAAGTGAGTTATGATAAATTTTACCACCTTCATAAAGGAAACAAAATATGAAAATAAAGAAAGAAAACATTTAAACTATCTTCTTCTAAATTTGTACTTTAAATGACACAGGTGCATTGGAAAAGGACAACAAAACAACTATATTAATTTAAACAAGTAGAAAATAGAAGCCCTAAAATGAAATCCATACATCTTACCATTTTAATGAATTATCGGAAGGAAGGTTGGGCGGGAGAGGTAAAATGAAATGGCTCTAAATGAAATGTGATGAGCCTTTCATATTGAATGTGATGTTTGGACGAAGTAAATAGAGGAGACAAAAGCTAGAAAAGGTAGAAAAACAACTTTATCATTCTACTGTAAGCTCCTGGCTCACCAAGGATGTTGTGTGTGCACCTTTGATTGTTGCAATGACTTTTTGGTATTTTTTGTGTAGTTTGACATCAAGATTCTAAAAGAACAATCTATAAAAGTTTAGGGTTAATATTGGAGGTTTAAGTAGCAGCATGCATACTCATAGAACTTCAAATAGGAAGTAGGTATACTGGAAGAAATTCCTTTTCCTCATCCAATCAAAATAAAATAAAATAATTATTACATTAGGGGTGTTACTATTTTTCCATTTTAAAACCCCAAGTGTAACAGTTATTTTTCATCATATACTGAGACATGTTTGTGATAGTACGGTTTTGTCTCTCAACCACTCCATTCTTTTGTGGAGTGTAGAATGGTGAATTGTCTTTTGATTCCATGTTTATCACAAAATTTATTGAATTCTTTGAACATAATTACATACCATTGTCAGATCTAAGCGTGGTAATGTGAGACTCCTACTCTTTTTCTACTAATGCTTTTAAATTTTAAAATTCATTAAACACTTCAAATTTCAATTTCAGAAAGTACACCCACATTTTCCTACTATAGTCATTAAGAAACAAAAGGAAATACCTAACACCAATGATTGATGTCATGTTCATTGGTCCACAAATGTCTAATGGACCTAGCTGAAGGAATCCATTTTCTCTCCAAGATTGTCCTTCATCAAATGGTCATTGGTGTTACTTCTTTGCATGGCAAGCTCTATGTACACCCTAAATTTGTTGCTTGATCTTAGGAAGCCCATCTACCAAATTCTCTCAAGATAATCGAAAGAGGTAGGTCAAGTTAAAATGCCCAGGCCGTTGATGCCAAAGTGTATTTATTTTTTATGCACTCTTAGTTGTCAATACATGCTCCCTAACATGTCCAAGTCAACCAATCTTAACAATTCATGATTCTCCACACCAAGAGAAATAGTTTTATTGGTCTCTTTGTCAATCATGTAGCATTGTGGTTGCTAAAGTTGAAATCTAGTTGAGGGTTTTATTAAGGTCCATGTCTAGCACATAGTAAACATTAAGGAAAATCAACATTTTTCCTCAAAAGGAAATTTGCACATTCCCTTTTCCAACTACTATGTATTCTTCACCACCGTTGAATATCACTAAATCCTTGGAGGAACAAAGAGTATACTTAGTGAACCAATCCTTCATGTTGGTAAGTGTCATGATGCACCCGAATTGTTGTATCAAATGAATGACCTAAGTTGATTTGTTGGTTTCTTGGACATGAATGAAAAGAAGGTTGATTCCTTCTCCTCTATATGCTTTGCAACATGAGCCTTCTACTGAGGCTCTCCCTAGTTGGTTTTCTAATCAACGAACCTCTTTTTGTAGAGTTTCTTCATATGGCCCACCTTGCCACTGTGAAGACATGTAATGTTCTTCTAACTCTTGGTTGCATCTTCACAACTTCCTTGATCTTTCTTATTTTCCCATTTTCCTTTTCCCTTTTCATTGGCTACAAAGGCTTGTTATGAACCCTCTATTTCACTATTACTATTGAACTATTTCTTCTGTATGTCCTCCTGTAAGAGCATATTTCATAGCTCATCAAACTTCAGTTCAACATTCATAGTGGTGATGTTCAGGGTCTCAATAAAGTGCTTGCAAGCATGTGGTAAGTTTTTCAATGTGATTACCACAATGCCCTTTTCTTCCATTTTTTTTACCAATGGCAGACAATTATTCTTTGATATCCTTTATCTTGAGTAAATGCTTATGTAATGATGCACTCTCATCCATCACGATTGAAAACAACGTATTCTTCAAGAATAATGTTTTTCCCTTGTTCAAAGTATTATGCAACTCTTTCAACTTAGCAAATATATCCATTCACAATTTATATAAGTGAATCTTATCTTGAGAATTTGTTTGGATTTCAAACTCTTATATCCAGGTACAATTGTGTTTATAAATGGAGATCAATTTTTTTCCAAGGGATTTTGCATTTGATTGGAATATGGTAATATTCCATTTATTCAATCATTCATGTCTATTTATTTTACATCTGTATGGTTCTTATTTGCATAATGTTTGGTTTCCTATATAATTGAAATCAAATAAATCGATATTCCTTATTTCTAGGGTAGGTGATGAATTGGGTTTGGTGTAGAGGACGATGAGTGTTATTCAGGTTTTGGTTTTGATTGATCCATTTCATCCTATGATCTACACGAACTGTATATATACTTGGCAATTGTGAAATATTGATTTTTGTCAATTTGGTTGTTTGAGATGACTGTGGATTGTGCTTTCATTGCAGGTTTGTTTGATCCTCGGTGAATTTGTTTTGCATCATTATTGCATTCCTCGCACTCTAATTAATTATGAATCATATATAATAGTAATTTTCTCATGTCACACTGCATGGTTTTATTTTGATCTAGTGAATCTCTTGGATCAAATGCAATCCCATCTTTATTAGGAATCCATGCTCTTTGTATGGATTGGTAGGTCCGCACAGAAAGATTGAATTTCATATCACAACTAACCTGCTTACAATTTTTCTCATAGTGTTCCTAGTACGAATATCCACTTAGTTAAACAACTAAAATGCTTGCATGAATTTTTGAACTTCAAAAACTCCTCACAAGTGCCAATCATGGTTTGAACAAAGGAAACCTTGGCAAGAATCTGCCTTTATTTGTTTTAGGATCTAGGTTCCCATGTTGAGTGCATATGTTGGCTATCAAGAGCTCATGGATTCAGGGCATATCTTCTAAACCATTTTGTATGCAAAAATGGTGTGATTATGTTGGAAGGGAATCACTTTCCAGCACCTTGCAATCACAATGGGGAACCTTTAGACATAATCCACTTTCCTATATGTATGGTTAAATATAGTTTCTAGAGTCTAAGACAGTGTGTGCTTTGGATATTTAATGTACTAAGAGAAACAATGCGATTTATTGTTGTATCATAATGTTTTTCCTAATCATCTTGATTTTGCATTAAGTGAGGTTCTCTATAGGTTACAAATCTCAAAAAACCTCAATACTTTCACTCATTCAAGGATGGTACCCACCATAAACCCTAGAATATTTAGGGCACAAGGTGGATCAACAACAAGGCTCAAAGCCATTACAACAATATATTCATTAGAAGCTCAACATATCACTCGAGGGAACTAGGTGGGAAGGATAACAACATTCCTCTCAAGCACACAAACTAAACCCAATTGAAACTTTGCATGAAGTTTTGTTAGCAACCTTAGTATTGTAAATGATGCCCAACTTACAGACTTTAGTTGCCTTCAACAATCAGTTGTAATAATTTTCTTCAATGTCTTGACTAGATGAGTCTACTCTTTCTCATTCATAAGTTTACAAGCTCAACATATTTTGTCTAGCGGGGTGTACCTTATCTTCAAGATGCATTTCACTATGATATAATAGTTCACTATGATATACATGTTAGGCTAGTGTAATTGCTTTCTGAAAACAAGGGGCTGCAATTCTTTTCTCTCATTCTGCTCATGTGCATTGTGTATTTACTCTATTCTCTTAGCTTCATTTATTCTTGAACATTATGAGAATTTGATAATTTCATTGATTCTTTCAACTATGTAGGTTTTCTTTTGTCTTTATCGAAAATTTGACAAGAGGCCTTTCTAGAAAAGGAAATTATTATATCCTTTTTCAGCAAATATGACCAGGAACATTCACTCTACATCTCAATTTGGTTAGTTGTGTACAAAAACATGAATGCATGTTGTTCATCTAAAATGGTGATTGGTACTGATGTTTTCCAAAACCAAATAATTCTACATGGGTTGAAAAATTAATATATGTTATACAAAAATTTCTTTGAATGCAGTAGAAGTCATGTGGAAGTATTTTTAGTTTAGAGCATAATTCCAGTTGCGAGTTTTGAGACTTGCACAATGTGAGAATATTTTTTCATGAAAAATAAAAAGTCAGGCAAGGTAAAAACAAGTGCATCCATTTGTTTAGCCCCTAGGCACCTGAAATTACTATTTATAGGTTGTTAGTACACCAAGTATTTTGATTTACTACCTTGGAAGGAAAAATGATGCATCCCTACAAAGAAGGCCAAAACCATTAGGCAGTGTAAGCATAAACAAAGCATAAACAAAGCACAAACAAGAAATAAACCAAGGAAAACAATCATAGAATTTAACACGATGATTTATGTGAAAACCCAATATGGGGAAAAAACATGGGTCAATGATAATCGATATTATTATTATTCAAGGGAGAATTATAATAGCCAACACAGGCATACAACCATCATCTCCTCACATACACATTTCACTCCATTGTATTGTGTCTCCACACCTATATGGGTATGCTAGTTATATAGGATCTAATAGATAGTTAGACGAACCGATTACAACCCGGTCCACTAGTTACACAATTTGTTCATTGAAGGGTGCATGCATGCATATTCTAAATTTAGTTGATGTGCATGATAACACATGGGAAATTAGTTGACACTTTTTCAACAATCTCCACCTTGACAACAATTTTTCTGATATATCATGCCCAAATTAATTCATCACATTTTCTGCAATCCAAGAGAATCCAAACACCATCGTAGCTTCTTTAACAAAACGGTTTTCGTAAACATGTCTGCAGAATTCACTTTTGTATGGACCTTTTGCAGAGCCACTCCCCATTCATCAACAACATGTCTTACAAAATGGTATTTAATATAAATATGCTTCATGTTACTGTGATAAGATGGATTTCTATCCAAATGAATAACACTTTGACTATCACATAATACTTTCACCTTGTCCTGCATCCTTCCAAACTCACCCAACAAACCTTTTAACCAAAGCAACCATATATTTTTCCTCAGTAATGGATAAAGAAACTACGTTTTGAAGCTTTGACATCCAACTAATAGGTCCTCTTGCAAGAGTAAAGACATATCCTGAAGTGGATATATGTTTTTCCAAGCAACCTGCAAAATCTGAATCTACATAATCGTAAACTGAATCAATAGAATCATGGGTGATAGAATAATTACTTGTACCTATAAGATATTGAAGCACCCATTTCACTGCTTCCCAATGGTGTTTACCAGGATTTTACATGTATCTACTGACAACACCAACTGCATGTGAAGTATTTGGTCTAGTACTCACCGTCGCATACATCAAACTTCTTATTGCATTTGCATATGGTACATGAGACATAATCCTTTTCTTCATCATTACTAGGAAATAAACATGAAGAAATCTTGAAATGGGAAGCCGAAGGGATTTGTATGGGTTTCATGTTATTCATGTTGAATTTCATAAGTATTTTATCCACATACTTTTGTTGTGATAACCATAGCTTGCCATTTTTCTTGTCTTTGTGTATCTCCATGCCCAAGATTTGTTTTTCTACTCCTAGATCCTTCATATCAAATGCCCTAGCCAAATGAGCCTTTAACCTGTTGATTTCGACCATACTTTTGTTTTCCACAAGAATATCGTTAACATATAACACCAAAATAATGAATATGTCATTTTCCAACTTTTAAAAGTAAACACAGTGATCATATTCACTTCTTGTAAAGTTTAGGCTCACCATGAAGGAATCAAACTTCTTGTACCATTTCCTAGGAGACTTCCTCAGGCCATACAATGACTTTTTGAGTTTGCAAACAAACCTCTTATTGTGATCCTGAACAAACCCTTCTAGTTGTTCCATATATATATATATATATATATATATATATATATAGAG
>ML782916.1:308782-321527 GCA_009831015.1 Picea engelmannii
TTCTAATTGTTCCTTCAAGCTATTAATGGTCTTTTCAAGCTTGTAATTCTCTTCTTCACAACTACTCAATTCACCTTTTAGTATTATGTTTGTGTTTCTAAGCTTGCTATTTTCATTTTCAACATGCTTCAACTTTTCAAGATGCTCATCTTCTTGTTCACTCTCTGCATTGTCTTTGTATCCCCAAAAGGAATCAAGGTTGGTTTCTTCAACTAGATCTTCTTCACAAATAATTTCTTCTTCTTTAGAATTCTTGTGATAATCATCCTGGGTTTCTTGGGTTATGAAGAGAACTTCTCCTCCATCATTATCTTCTTCATCACTCGCATCTGAGGAGATGTCATCATCCTTGGAGTAGAAGCTCTTTTTATTGTTGAGACTTCTCTTTTTATACTAGCATTTTTCAACAATATGTCCTATTCTACCATAGTTAAAGCATTTGAGAGGAGACTTACCTTTGTATCTTCCACTTCCCTTTTGAAACCTTCTTACAAATTTTTTTATTTCTTCATCAAGGTCGTTATCCTTGTCTTTTGTCTTCTTTATGGCTTTAAAGGCTACTTCATTGTTTGGCTGGTCACTTTCTGTACATGTTCTCATTTCATATGCTATAAGAGACCCATGTAATTCATCCATTGTCATTTTGGTCAAGTCCCTAGTTTCTTCAATGGCAGATACCTTAGCATCATACTTCAAGAGAGTTTGTACAACCAATGATTCATCAAGCTCTTCACCTAATCCTCTGATAGCATTAACAACTTCATCAACTCTAAAAAGATAGGTTGCAATATCTTCCTTTTCATTCATATTCAAATTTTCAAATTCTGCTCTATGTCGTTGAAGCTAGACCTGCTTAAATTTTGGATCACCTTCATAGATACTCTTGAGTTTGTCCCATACCTCTTTAGCAGTGTTGCAGCCCATCAATTTGCTAGCAATGGTTGGTTCCAATGCTGCTAGAATAACATGTTTGGATTTTTAATTACAACTCATAAGCTTCTTCTCATTTGGATCAGTTGGAGAATTATTTGGGATTACATAGTCATTTACAACTGAGTACCAAATGTCTACTCCCAAAGCCGTTAGGTAAGTTTTCACTCTATCAATCCAGTATGCATAATTTCTTTCATCAAATTTTTGAATCTCATTTGAAATGTGCTCATGGTCATCCATCTTTGCTCAGAATTTTCCTCCCAGTGGTTAAACTATTCTGAAGGCAACCTGCTCTGATACCAATTGTTGATACTTAGAACACATCACCAAAATACTTGATCCTCTCTTGAAATCCAACCTTCTTTACTTATGATTTCCTCTTAAATTCGATGTGTATATCAAATGAATGTATAATGATATTTATTTATACCATTTATGTCACTTCCTTTTAACATTAGGGCCAACCTGACACTTTCTTATTTTGTAATTTTGTTCTTTAATTATCTTCAGGTCCTACATGTTCTTCCTTCTTCAATTCACTTTGTCATCTTCAAAAAATCATTTCTCCTCAACCATGAGGATCCACGTGACTTGCCACATACCACCGGAAACAACATGATGTATACTATCCATCCATGGGTGTTTTATATGCATGTGCATTTTCCTTCATGTCCAAATACCTTCATCAATCTTGCGGTCCAAAACCCATGACTAGGGTTGACATCAATGACAACAACCAATCTTCCAACATCATTTCAATATCATATTCTTCTCGCTCAAGTGAGAGACAAGTCTGAAATTTTCTACCTATTAGGGTTATTGGCTCTTTTTACTCATGCGCTATCTCTTAGAGGACAATGTGGATCATTCTTTGCTGATTTTTGGATGAATTTGTTGCAATTAGGGATTTCTCTTGTCATATCTTGGTGAAGTAAGTAAATTTATGCAATCTCATTTCATCTTGTTGAACGTTTATGGTAAATTTTACTTGTTCATATTGAATATATTTGCTTGGTAAAACCCTAAGAGAGGACCTTAAGTTCTTCCTCCTCTTACAAGGTTAACTTCATCCATAAGTTTGTGAAGGAAATCCTACATAGGGTTAAACTCATAAAGCCCTAAAGTGTTATCACTTTAGGAGTTTGATTCTAGCTTCTTGATGATAACTTAATTCAAGAACTTAAGAAGGGAGAAAAGGTTGCTAGAGCCCAAAAGTGCTTGCACTCTAGCAATCATTATCTTTAAGGCTTTAAATCTAAGGCCCTAATGTGCTAGCACCTTAGATTTCAAACCCTACCTCTTATATCTTACTATTATCATCTCCAAAACAAATTGTATTGTTGTTGTGAAGGACTCCATAGCCCCCTTGGATGGGGTGTTAATTGTCCACCAAGTGCATTAATGGAGGTCATCCTCCTCTGTTGCCACATACCCACTATCTCGACCTCCAATGTTTGGATTTATGAGCTCAGGATGTGGCATTAAAAAAATGAGCATGGGAAACTTTCCATCCCCAACTCAAGGTTTGCAGAGAAATAATCTCCATCGCAGTTGAATACAAGGCACAGTCTTATTTTTTCTTATGGAATTATCTTTCCTTTTTATGTTCTAGAACGATGGATTTTTGGTGTTTTAGTCTTCCATCCTTCCATACTGCTTGTTCTTTCCTTTCCGCCCTATGTATTGAAATTCCTGCATTCGGCATTCCCCTCTCTCGAATTTTTCTCTCTGCATCTGACTCTCCCCCTTTTCTTGCCACTAATGTTGAGAGAAAGGGGACGATCAAAAAGGGGTCCGACTTATTATCGTTATATGGAAAATCTAGCTCAAAATTTTATTTCTTCTTCTCCTCCTCCCTCTCCTAGTCATTCCTCATCACATCGGATCTTGGAAACGATGGACGATGTTGGTAGGGTTTTAGCTTCCTCTCAGCAAGCCAAAGCAGGGCCCTCAACCTCTAGTGCTCCCAACGATAGCAATCCTCTAGATAGGGCCTCCATCCATGTTGTCAGGGGTGAATGGGATCCCCCTGAGGGGCATTGGAGATTCCCAATTAAGGAAGAGATTCCTTCAAAAATCCATGAGCCAAATTCCATTCATCCCCGGGAAAATTTGGTAGCCAATTATCCAAGAAGAGTGAACATTGTGCAGCGAAAACTCTTGGATGATCAACTCCAAATGATTTTTTACTTGTGAGGGGCGGTGGAAGACCAACCATTTAGATAAGAGGTTATTCTCAGAAGGATGGACGCTCTTTTTGACACTCTTTCAGGTGAACCTGTTTGTTCGAGATTCCCAACCTGTCGACAGCCATATGTAGTGGTTCTGGAATGGTGCGAGCCACCCTCGAACATGGATGAATCGGGAAATTATGGATAATAGTTTTTTTATCTCATGATAGTTATTTTTTTTCTTGGTAGATGCAGGACCCTGCTATTATCTAGGATTTTTGTTTGATATTTTTAGACTTTCAGAAACTCTATCTCTTAAAATTCAGACAATGATGAACTTCTTAAAGGGCTCATGGTGTCGGTTCTGGTTTCCACTTTACTGGAAGGCCAAATACCAAACCTTCCACAGTTATGTTACATGTATGGATTGAGTTTTTGAGGTAATATCAAACTTTAGCTTACAAAAAAAAAAGGACTCCATAGCCCAAAGGCACTAATATACATGCTCTCTTGTGATGAAAATTTTCAAACAACTCTCTATTTTCATTCTCTAAATATTTTCACTAACTTTGCTAACTCTAACCTAAGCTAACTTACTAATTTACTTGTTGTTGTTGCAAAATTTTGCTGCAACCACACCAACATACACTAATTTGATGCATGCATTGCTCTAATAGTGGCCAAACATACTTAGAAATTGCTTGGAACAACTGAATAATAATCTACTGGATATGTGCCATGTTTTCCTTGTCAATTAATGTGATTCTGAACTCTATTGTTTGTTGTTGTTACTAATTTGTATTTGTTGTTATAAACTATCATAATGCTGCAATTTCATAACAGTCTTATTAACTCTCGTTGTCTAGTGTCCTAAAGAGGTGTTACTTGCTTACTTGTTCTTGGAATTCATCACATATATGTTATAAGTGTTATTTTCCTAGGAAGGTAATCAAACCACCATTTACCTCTTATTAGTCTCTGTCATAGGTATAGAGGTACTATAGCGATCGATAATTCGTTGACTACATATTAGTTTGTCCTTTGACCAGAAATATTTGCATAATACCTATTGTTGGAGCTAGGGAATTAAAAGCATATATTTGTATATAATAAAAAGTAGCATATACGTACTGATCTGATTGGATAAGAGATTGGAGGTCTTATTTCCGTCTTCACTATTCCCAATGTTTTATATGGAAACATATCCAAAAAATTTCTCGTATACAGTCTTTTTGAATAATATATTTTTCCTATGTATTGCTTGAAGGTGGATTAATGATAGCATTAGTTCGAATGTTTGTGTTATCATTTTTTTCTAGCTTAATATATCCGTAATTTTTTATTTGTACTAATCATATTGAAATGTTTTGATATCCAAGCTTTACAGTGATTGAGAATTCCAAAGTTTATAACGTCCTTGCCGCATGTATTTGTATTGAAATGTATTGACACTTATTTCGAGATGCCTCAATAGGCCTGACAGCTTAAATGTTTACATGACACAAGGTCCTCCAATAGGCCTTACAGCTTAAATGTTTGCATACCGCGAGGTCTTTAGACAGCCTGACAACCTTAAATATTTATCTAAATACTCTTCTCGGAGTACATTTTCCTCGAAAATTTCCTCACAATCTTACAGTGAATTTGCACAGTGTTGTTGTCCACTGCTTGTTGAATAGCCATTGTATGTTTCATCCTTATTATACCTTTGCAATGAAATATCGTCATCATTGAAGCTACATACATTGTTCACTGGTTCGGTGAGTGCTTCTTCTTCGTTGGTTTGTTGGTTGCTGCTTGTTATTGTTTCATTCTCGATTCGACCTGCGCTTCTGCATTTCGTCGTTTCATAGTAAGTTTCCATGCCATACTTTCATTTTTCATTCCTAGTTTGTTGTTTAATGTTTGCAGTAAGAATGTTGTTCAATGTTTGTAGTAAGAATGTATTGACACTTATTTCAAGATGTCTCAATAGGCCTGACAGCTTAAATGTTTACATGACGCGAGGTCCTCCAACAGGCCTGATAGATTAAATGTTTGCATACCGTGAGGTCTTTAGACAGTGTAACAGCCTTAAATATTTATCTAAATACGCTTCTCGGAGTACATTTTTCCTCAAAAAATTCCATATAATGTTACAGTGAATTTTCACAGTGTTGTTGTCCACCGCCAGTTGAATAGCCATTGTATGTTTCATCCTTCTTCTACCTTTGCAATGCAATATCATCATCGTTGAATCTACATACATTGTTTACTGGTTCGGTGAGTGCTTCTTCTTCATTGGTTCGTCGGTTTCTACTTGTTTTTGTTTCATTCTCGATTCGACCTGCGCTTCTGCATTTCGTCGTTTCGGTGTAAGTTTCCATGCCATAGTTTCATTTTGTATTCCTTGTTTTTTGTTTAGTGTTTGCAAGTAAGAATGTTTGATTATTTGTAGTGGCATGTTCGTCCTATGTTTCTGATTCCTTCTGTGCTTCGGCTGCAGTTTTGTAATCGTTGGAGATACATATGTTGTTTACTGGCTCGGTGGTTCTTGTTGGTTCGTTGGTTCGTGGGTTGTTGGTTCTGTTTGTTTGGCTCGTGTTTACACTTTATGGATTACATGTGAAATTGCAATATCCACTATTTTTTTGTTAGAATAAATCATATTCAGGGTACATTTATAAACCATGTATGGTCAGATGTGCGCACGATAAAATTTGTGTTGTACTTGAGCTGTGATATGTACAACCAAGATTCTGCAAGATTATATTTCGATGTCTGGAAGCATGTCTGGGTAGTTTTCCATGGAAAACCAAAAACTTGTATTGTGGGCACAATAGTCTGTGTAGAGGATAAAGAACATGCATTTTCATCAGTGGAAGCATATCTAGATAATTTTCCACAGAAACCTAGAAATCGTTTAGCTACGACCATGCAATTTTGTAATATTTTGTGGCTTCTAATATATTTTGGGCAAGGAAAAAAAAAATACACGTTTACAACTATGGATGGAGAAGTGCAAAGGTTCATGTTTATGCCTATATTCTAGACTATTTGTTGAGTCTCTTTTACTATATGTACATATTTATTGTTCTCCGGTGCATACCAGCTTCCATTCATGTTCGTTGTATTTTGTGCGTTCCCACATTCAAACAAACAAAATAGTTGGAGAAAACGACGGATTCTTGATTGCATTAATTGAAGAGGATATAGAAAGGTGCATGCTTGTACTGTTATTTCATATCGCATTGTTTTGTACTTCATTTATTTTCTGTATATGTGTTCACTTAGTTTATTATATTTACATGTTGCGTGCCTTCCTACATGGTAATTTGTGTTCATTACATGCCTTCCTACATACTAACTTGCTTCATGTCTGTTGTGTTTTCATTGCATTGCTACATTTAAACAAACAGAGTGGTTGGAGATGACGATGGGCTCTTTCGCGGGTGAATAACCATGTTTCTCTTTCTTTTACATGTTTGTCTTCATTATAAGTTATCTTCGATACATGCCTTCCTTCATACTAACCTACTTCATGTTCATTGTGTTTCCGTTGCATTGCTGCATTTAAACAAACAGAATGGATGAAGAGGATGATGGACTCTTTGGCGGGTAAATAGACATGTTTCTCTTTCTTTAAGATGGTTGTCTTCATAGTAACTTGCCTTCATGTCCATTGCATATTCATCGTTGTTGCCTTGCAAAAACCAGGTTGCTTGGACAGGAAGATGAATTGTTCTATGCAACAGCAGAGGCTTATGTGGTAAAATCTTCTAAAATGTATACCAACTATGCTGGTAAATTAAATATACAAACCGGGTGGGGGCATATAATATTAGAATTGAAAATGATGGCTTGGAAGCAATGGGCCTTTCTGCCCTCCCTATTTCTACTTTTTCCATTTTCTATTATCCCTTTTGTTTTCTAATTCATCTGCTTAGTGTTGTTTTCGAAAATGCCTTGGTGCGCTCGTTGGTGGACTAACGGTTTCACATCTATGGTCGTGCTTCTACCTTATTCTATAGTTACCCACTTTTTTGATTGCGGGTGCTGGGTTGGAAGGTTCAATATTTCTCCCCTGGCTTCTGGGGGTCCACAATATACATATTGGTCGTGGTGCCCCGCCCTTATGCCTTATTTACTGTTAAACATTTTTCCAGTTAAAAAAATCAAATGGATACAATTTTATGGTTATTTAGTCCTTCTCATGGACAATATACAATGCATATGCTTGTTTAGTCCTGATGTTCATTTGCACTTGCTTGCATCAGAAAAATTTGGACTAGTGACATGGACATGAGCAGTCAGTCATCCCAAACATCAGCAGACCAACAAGGCCACATGTAAAGATGCATATGCTCTACTCTTACTATGTTTACCAAACAAATATCATCGACTATATATTCATCTATGGCATGGTGAATATGTTGATTTCATCTACAATACACGGTTTGTAGTTCACAAGAAGTATCAATAAGTACAAGAGAGACGTCGAAAGTGGTGCATGTTCCGCAGACTATGAGGTGTGGTTGCAAAAATATGGCTCCATAGTTCATCTAAGCTATGTGTGTACTTGTATATTTATGCCAGTTAAAGAAGAATACCAAAAAAAAAAAAAATGCACAGTACCATTCACTTTAGTTTTCCTATTCAAAAA
Organism: Picea engelmannii; assembly: GCA_009831015.1. NCBI lineage: Eukaryota > Viridiplantae > Streptophyta > Pinopsida > Pinales > Pinaceae > Picea > Picea engelmannii. The sequence goes on from ML782916.1 coordinate 316,529, forward strand.
ATGTCACAGGTCTAGAGTTGTAACATCCAAAGTACTATCAATAGAGGGCTTAAACAATCATCGAACTGGACAAGTGTTCGTCGGGGACATAATGGTCATCTATAGCACCTACTTGGACAAGGCAAACAAAAGTAGATCCATTATGCATGCTGACATGACAAACAACGAGGCCATGATGACAGTGACACTGACTATTCGTCCACAACTTGTCCAGAAACATGCAGAAAAGATATTTTCGGGTAATGGGATATCCATTACAAATTTTAATATATTGCCCAAAATAGTATATGACCGTGGTGATTTTGATCAAAATATTTCACTCAACGAAACAAGTATTGTGGAAAAAAAATTCATTGTTTGTTCAGAATATCATTTCGTCTTGGACTCAACTATCAACCAGCTTGCATAGAGCACTGACATTTACCCAATCGGGACGATTTGCGCAGCTATCACACTGGCGAGAAAACTTGGCTCGCAACACATTCTCCATATAAAGGATGGAGAGTCGGACAACGAAAAGGCAATGGTACTGCTTTTCATATTCGGTTTTGTCCTTTATTTTCGCATGTGCATATATCTCAGGTAAGTTACTCAAATATTGCATTGTTCGTTGTTGCAGCTGCAATTGTTCGATACGTATTTAAATCTATTTTTGTCAATGGAGCAGCAATTGCATAAAGGGCAGATTCCACTTATTGTCTTCAAAAATATAACAAAGAAAAGGGATGTTAGAGAAAGGATCTTTCAGACAACCTAGGCAACGTTTGTAGCAGAGTTGCGATAAAATATAGTACAAGATCTAAATAAAATATCTAGCTCTACAAATGTTGTGCGTATACATCCACAAAATCATCCTCACTTTTCTTATAGAAATAGCCTTGAACAAATTTTTGCGGCCTGTTTTATTTATTTTTTAAGGGGAGGGGGGGTGCAGTTGTGTATTATATTGTTTAATGTATTAATTCCTATGCTCACATTCCCAGGTTGAAGGTGTTTTAGTTGCATCCAATGTGTACTTGACCCCCTTTGAACCTGTATGTGCAAAATGCAACTCTCCTGCTTCTACCTCCACTTAAATAAGTGATGATACAATTGATTGTCTGTGATGCGGTGAAAAATGTCCATAGATATATGGAGATTGCGTCAATGTTGTCATCTGAACCGTGGGAAACACAACCATGCATTGTACTGTTAGGTAGCCTCTATTAGAAAATGTGCTTCCTAAGTTGGCAAAGTTGTCATATGAAACGTATCTATAGAAAAAAGGCAAGCAGTGTCTACATGCTACGGGACCTTCGGATACACAACAAATTCACCTTAAATGAGGAGAATGAAATTTTTCATATCGACTGAAGAAGGGAAAAAACATATATATCAAACTTTGTCAGGAAACGAAAATACCCCATGTGTCTCTGTAATATTTCTTCAACATCCATATGAATGTTCGTCGAAATCGACTAGTTGGGATTGCACGCGCATAAGATTGTTCGGTCCAAAAAATGGGAAGCATGGTAGCGAACCCCATATATCCCATAGCCCCAGTTATTTTCTACTAGGAACATATACCAGATGCAAGAGAAAATGAATGAAATGACGTCTTTTCTTTGTATATCAAATTGTTTGGTGCAAAGGTGGATGCGTCATGCTCTATGAAACCTTGTGGGAACTTTCTTGCGGCCTGTTTGAAGTTTAGTTGGTTCTTGGTTGTCTTCTTCATCTATCAATTTGTATATCGCGTAACTCCAACTGTTGTTTGGAGGACACGAAACAATAGAATTGAATTTTTTAGCCATCTAGCCCGCAAATCCACCTGATAATTTCTATGTTGTTGTGACGCAAATGTAGTATGTGGCTTGTTTTAACAGTTTTCCTTGATCGACGAACTTGGTAAAATTAATCTCCTGGAATAATTTGAAATCAACGAATATATACTATGTGAAGTGCAATTGTGCTATCATATCAACAAGAGGCCCTTAAAATTCAAATTGGTCGTTGTTTTAGCATTTTTCCTTAATCGTTGAACTTGGTAAAATTAATCTCCTAGAATAATTTGAAATCAACGAATATATATTGTGCAAAGTGCAATTGTGCTATCATATCAACAAGAGGCCCTTAAAATTCAAATTGGTCCTTGTTATGCTTGCAATGATATAATTTTAAAAAACTTTCTTTTGTTTCCTTCCTTTTTTTTTAAATAAGTGATTTAACATCCTTTGATAATTTTATGCAATTAAATTGTACAATATCAATATTTAATATTAATAATTTAGTATTTGAAAATAATGTTTTTAGATAATGTTAGATAGGATGACCATCCGTAAACAATCGCAATCTTGAGCCCGCTAGTCCTGGAGTCTTTCTGTCAATTTGTATGTCGCGGAACTCCGAGTGTTGTTTGGAGGACACGAGACAATAGAAGTGCAATGTTGCGCCAGAGATCCCGCAAGTACGCCTGTCAATTTGTATATCAGAGAATTATGGGTGCTACTTGTAGGACACAGAACAATAGAGGCTCAATTTTGAGCCCGCCAGGCCGAGAACCCGCGATCCAAAAAGTGGCTAAGTATGGAATGAAGGATTTGTGCATGCTATATAAAACATCATGTCCATACTTTATAAAAGTACATGTTTACTATGTATTGCTCGTTTGTCGAAAAATTTCTAGGTGTGAAAGTTGGCGGATGCACGTGTTCAGATTTCCACTTACTTTTATATCACTAGCCCGACCAAATTGTACAAACTTTCTTGTCTAATTAAATTCTTCAATATCAATATTTAATATTAATAATTTAGTGTTGAAAATAATTTTTTTAGATCATGTTAGATAGTTAATAGGGATTACCATCCGTAAACAATGGAAATCTTGAACCCGCCAGCCCTGGAGTCCATCTGTAAATTTTTATATCACGGAACTCCAAGTGATGTTTGGAGGACACGAAACAATAGAAGTGCAATGTTGAGCCATCCAGCCCGTAGTTTCGCTTGTCAATTTGTATATCGTGGAATTGTGGGTGCTATTTGTAGGGAGAGGAACAATAGAGGCCCAATTTTCATCTCCCCAACCTGAGAATCCGTGATCCAAAAAGTGACCAAGTATGGAATGTGGGATCCATACATGATCTATAAAAATTTCATGTCCATACTTTATATGAGTACATACTTAGAATGTATTACTCATTTTTCGGAAAACTTGTAGGTGTGAAAGTTGGTGGATTCACGACTTCATATTTCACTTACATTTATATCACTACTACATATTGAAAATTTTGTGACGACCACTTGCAACGAAAGTACTCTTTCGTCGCAACATGCAAGAGAAAAAGTTCAATTTTTCTAAATCCACCCTGTATTCGTTGCTATCTCGACGCAAGTACTTTGACTAAATTAATATGGTCAATGTTCGTCGCAAGAGCGATGCATCTAGTTTGTTTAAATTAATATGGTCAACGTTCGTCGCAAGAGCGACAACTGACCAAATGTTAAAATTGACCGTTAAAAATGACAAATAAATAGGTAAAAAAAAGAAATATTTGTAGGTCACGGTTGTCGCAATTACGACGATCGTGACCTAAAATTGGACTATAAATATTTGACGATTTAAAGATGTTGCGACAATCTTGCTATAACAATGACGGTTCCGAAAGGGTATTTTTGTGTGGAAGAATGTCGCAGAATGTTGTTAGAGGTGGGGGGAAAAGTATAGCGGGTGAAAAGGGTGATGGTAGATGTTATTGCCCTTGTAAAAAATGTTGCCTTAGACGTCTCGTAAGAATTGTAATAGCAACAGCTACAAAACATTGTAGGAAATATGGGCACATTGACGGCGGATCGAATGAATATCGTCCCATGGTAATTAGCTATATATTCATTATCTTTTTTTATTTTGTCAATTTTATATAAAATTATATATATGTATATATATTGTTTGAATTTTTGTTATAGTATACACTAATTTTGCATGATAGTTTGTAATTATAAAGTTAGAGTTTCCCTCTAACTTTCCGCAGAATATTGCACCAATTATTGGTAGAAATCATGTTGTACAAGCTGAGGAACATCATCGTGACCAAGCAAATGAGGATCTCATGGAAGAAGATGATGGGACAAATCAAGTTAATGATCCCATGGAAGAAGATGATGGGACAAATCAAATGATCCAAGATTTGTTTTCGCAGTCGGATGAGAATGGGGAAAATGTTGGTATTTATGATGAACCTCTATTAGAAAAGGCAAATAAATGACTTTATGAAGGATCAAGAGCAAATCTTGTCTCCGCTACATTGTTTCTAAACTTAAAGGTTATGAATAATTTTTTGAACACTTGTATGACACAGATACTAAGGTATGTAATATGTTTCATCTCATATTATACATAAATGTTGATTTTTTTCTTTTTTTTTAGTGTTAATTATTGTGTAAAATAAGAATGCAATTTTTATGATTAATATTCTTACATTAACTAGTTATTTGTTATGTTGTAGATTTTTAGGTGAATTTTTGTTACCATCGTCAAATATTTTACCTCGCACATATCGAGGTTTGCATGCCATTATGAAATACAATGGAATGGATTATCAAACTATAGATGCATGTCCTAATTACCATATTATATATTATGGACAACATGCTTCGAAAAAAGAATGTTCGCAATGTCTTATCAGTAGATATCGAACCGATCAAGTAACAAAAAGGGCGCATCGAAAGGTTCTTCATCATATTCTCATAATTCCACGTTTGCAGCAATTGTTCAGGTGTGAAAGCATAGCACAATTTATGGATTACCATGCACGTAAAAGAAGTGGAGATCGTGTTCTTCGAATGCCTGTCGATGGTTCTTCATTTAGGGAAATTGAGGAAAAATGGGCAGATTTCAAAGATGAACCTCGTAACGTTAGGCTTTCATTGGCAGCTGACGGTGTTAATCCATTCGGAGAGCTTAGGTCTATTTACTCAGTGTGGACTATTTTTGTTATCAACAATAACATTCCTCCTTGGATGT
>ML782916.1:379578-410991 GCA_009831015.1 Picea engelmannii
TGAACAGACAGATACCCAGAATGAGAAGTCGGCCCAGGCAGTTAGCCAAAATTAGTATAAATACAGGAGGCCAGTTCTCATTCTGGCAGGTAGTCTCAGAATTGCAGAGCAGCACTTGTGCGCACTGCAGTGCCCAGTTTTGTGTGCAGGTTTGAGGAGAGTTGTCGATGCAATTGTTGCAGCTAGCAGTTATGTTTTGGCTTGGAATATCTCTTAGCTAGGGTTTGGACTATCTGATCAACTCTTGTTGGTGCGTTATCCTTGGGGAAAGGTGTGCTACCCTTTGTTTGGCTATCTAGCCTAGGTTTTGCTTCCGGAGTGATTCTCTGTCAAGGTTAAGGTGCTCGGAGGGTGGCTTCGGCCTATGGTTGGGTGACAATAGAGATATTGTCAATGGTAAAACGATCACATCCATTATATTCTAACAGATGGTTTATTTAATTCATATGGCAGAAAAGAGATGAAGTATAAGGTTGACACTTAACAATGGAGGATTCACCTTTCCATAGGTCCCCCTTTCATTTTCCCCTCTAGTGGAATCCTTGCCCCCCTCTTTCTCTACATAGCCATCTTGGGCCATTATATTACATTCTAACATTAATATTTACATAGTTTAATTTTACCATGGTAGCCTACCACATGGTCCATTTAAATACATTTACATCATGTGTGTTTATCCATTAATTGGTTAGGCCTTGGCATTGATCTCACACTAGAAATCATTTACATAATTTGATCGAATGCATGCCAGTGGTCAAATTTGGGGTAGTACATCCCCCCCCCCACTTGAAATAGCTCAAAATTTAGAACAAAAATGGGTATTCCTCTTTCATGGAATCCTCCAGCTCCCATGTAGCTTTAGTGAGACCAAAATGCTTCCATTGCATCTTCCCCTATTCGATGGATTGGTTCTAGAGAAATATTGCTTTCTTGTCAATGATGTGTAGTGGTTTTGTTTGGAACTCCCCCTCAGTCTCCACCTAGATCACATCCCAATCAATCACGTGGTTAGGATCATGTGCATATTTCTTCAAGAACAAAACATGGAAAACATCACGAACTTTAGTGTTATGAGGCAATGCAATCTTATATGCAACTAGATTTATCCTATCAAGCACTTTAAATGGCCCACAATATCTTGGTGCCAACTTGGCACAACTTCCAAGCTTCAAAGAACTATTCATTGGCTTTACTCAAAGGAAAACATGATCTCCAACATGAAATTATTTATGCACTCTATCTTTGTGTGCATAGCTTTTTTCTTTGTCTTGGGTTGCTTTTAAACTCTACCTAATTTAGCAACTTCTCATTTTATTTCCTTAAGCATTTCCAACCCAACCAAAATTATATTTACTATATTATCCCATCTCACTGGTGTCCTACATATTTTTCCATAGAAATTTTCAAATGGACTCGTCTTCAATGATGTATGATGCCCATTGTTATACGCAAACTCTAGAAGGTGCAAATAATCCTCCCATATGGAATATTTATCCATAACTTATATATAATTTTTTGTGGATATTCCATTGGAATAGTTTATCACAACATATCTCAAACTATTATGAATTCTTACATTTTGCAATATGTTTTCTTAGATCCCAGAATAGTTAATTACTAGCTTTGCTTGAATTTATGAAATAAGTGAATTACTAAAATGAAAGAAATGAGCAAAAATATGCACACCATCCACAAAAGTGAACACAAGATGTATATTATGAAACCCAACATGGAAGAAAACCTATCTAGAAGGTGAGGCCTATGCTCTACTCTCTTTTCTTCAGTTATGGAAAGCAAGTACGAAGAAAGAGGCCCTCACTATGGAGTTTCCTTTGACACAGTGGCATGGATGGCTAATATAGAATATCATACCTCCTCTTTTATGCTCTCAAAATACCACTCCTTGAATGATCTACTCAATTATGGAACAAGTACCATACAAAATAATGGAACCCTTTCTCCTCGTAGCAGCCCAGTATTTGACATAGACCGATAGCCATATAGGGTTGGGTTTTGACTTCCTCAACCCTCAATTAGTGATAAGGTTTGGATCTTTTAGAATTTTCTTGAAATCACACATGTGTATAGCCCCATATGTTTGAGTAATGGGGGTTGATGTTTCATCCACTCATACCATGGTAGTCAACAAGGTAGGTTAACTTGTGAGAGTCATAACTTTTTCATATGAGCTCTGATTGAGGAAAGGTTTGCACTATTGGAAAGGTATCAGAGTGTATAACACCATCAAGGGTGTGTGCATGTTTTGGACATTGTAACATAAAAAATAATGTCATTTAATGCCTCAAGATCACTTGAGAAGGTTCTAAACTCCAATTTTTCCAAATTGGGACTGCCACTAAAATGGCCTTGCAAGTCGATTCCTCCATTTTTTTCCATCCAGAGAGTACCAAGATAGATGAAAAATTATATGATGATCCAATACGAATCAATAACATCAATGAAAAACATATATTCAATCACTTGATTTACTCTTTCAATCTTCCCATTTGTCTATGGATGATAAGCAATACTTAAATTGGGTACCCAAGTTTACAAAAAACATCTTCCAAAAGTTAGATGTAAACATAGTATCCCTATCGAACATAATTTATTTGGATAACCCATGCAATTTGAATATTTCTTTCTTAAATATTCTTGAAATATCATCAATATGAATCAAATGTGTTTCTTTAAATAACTTATCCACCACAACCATGAGAGAATCATGTTGCCTTGATATAGTTGGTAACCCTGCAATAAAATCCATAGTTACTTTCTCCCATTTTCATTTTAGAATTGATAAGGGTTGCAATACACATGTTGGATGTTGATTTTCAGCCTTAACTTGCTAACATTTTATACATTTGATGATGTATTCAACAACAACTTTCTTCATCCTAGACCAAAAGTATTGATTTCTTTTTGTAGTAATCTTTTTATGGTAGCCTATGTTGTTTTTATTCATATGAGATATGATCGATATATTATTACAATGATGAGTGTTCCATATATAGGGAACATATGGTGACCATCCATGAAAGGATGCGTCCCTTGAATAATCAATAACTATTTTTATTATCATTTACTTTATTATATATGATATTTAGTAATAAATAATCATATTATTAATTAGTATTCTAAGAGAATGTCTTCCAATGTTGTCCAAACATCAACACTCCCTCTCAACGAGGGAGACATTCTGCATCATGCCAAGCTTGTCTCTGAAGTATACAAACTTCACCCTAGACTCATGGCACTTGTCTATCGTTCTTTGGAGACGTCTCTCTCCCACCTGAACTGAGGAGAAACTCCTTATTGACTCTCTCTAAGATCAAGCTCACTTTGGGTCCGCATGTAATATCATATAGCATCTTGAGTTTTTATCATTCCTTGTCAAATCACCATGACTAGGACAAAGACCACACCAGGATATTTCACCACAAGTAAACACATGTGAGTGAATGTCATCCGGATGTTAGCTGACACATGGAAAAAACACTTCAAGCACCTTGAGTCCATATTATTCCTTGTCGTGATAAAGGAAGGACTACGTCGGAGCCCATTTACCACAAGTGAACCTTTATGATAAATGTATCCTATCTCCCTTGTTCTGTAGCCCAATCTAGGAGAAGTTATGCCCGATGTTGAAACATCGACACTCCCTCTTAGCTAGGGAGGTATTTTTCCATAGTAGTACACAACTATTGTCCAGAGACACGCAATCTCTGCCAGTGGTACACAACCACCATAGTAGCAAACGTTTTTTCACACATGGCACTCCCATGTGGACTTTTAGAGGCTACTCCCTCTAGGAACATTTAGGGTCAACTCCCCATAGTGTGTGACGTCAAGGGTCAACTCCCCATAGTGTGTGACGTCAAGGGTCAACTCCCTTGACATGTCCTCATGTGTTCTCCACATGGGACGTTGGGATATAAGCCCAAATGCACTTATCCCTTCTCAAATAAGTGTCCCACTTATCCCTTCTTGAATAAGTATCCTCACATATCAACCCAACTCAATTCACAGAGGAGTACGATCTGGAGAAAGTTTGTCACACATGGCACTCCCATGTGGACTTATAGAGGCTACACCCTCTAGAAACACTAGGGTCAACTCCCATAATGTGTGATGTCAAGGGTCAACTCCCTTGACATGTCCTCATGTGATCTCCACATGGGACGTGTCCTCATGTGATTTCCACAAGGGACGTTGGGCTATAAGCCCAAACGCACTTATCCCTTCTCGGATAAGTGTCACTTATCCCTTCTCGTATAAGTGTCATCACAGATCAACTCAACTCAGTCACAGAGGAGTACGATTTGGAGAATGTCTTAGGAAGTTGCAAAAATCAACACTCCCTCTCAGCAAGGGGGTCATTCTCTGCCAAGTCTGTCACAGAAGTACTTGAACTTCATCCTGGTTTGGTAAGAATATCAACAACCTGCTCATCTGTAGGAATGTATAGCACCAGTACTTCCTTTCTCTACACCATGTCTCGGATTTAATGGTACTTTATCTCAATGTGGTTCAATTTGTCATGAAACATTGGACTATCTAAGATCTTCACATGACTTTGGTTACCATAATGAATAATGGTGGAATCCAGCACAGGTTCGGATAAATCTGCAAGGAGCTTGCAAAGACACACTGCTTCATGGACTAACATACTTGATGCAATGTAATATACTTATGTTGTGCTCAAAACCACATAAGTATGTTTCCTGCTACACCAGGAGACCATGGAAGATCCCAAAGTGAAGCAACACATGAAGGTGCTCTTTTTGTCCACTGCGCTCCCTGCCCAATCAGAGTCAATATATTCCTGCCATAGCATATCAATACTAGAAGTATATCTCATACCATGTCCAACTGTGCCTCACATATATCTCAACACATGCTTCGCAGTAATCCAGTGTGTTTATCTCGGCTGACTCATAAACTGGCTAAGTGCACTTACTGCATAGCTAATATTTGGTCTGGTGTTAACCAGATACATCAATTATCTAATCAATTGTATGTAAAGAGTCGGATCAATTTCATCAGAATCAGAAGAAGACACAATTTGTTTTGATTTGTCATGAAACACTGGATTCGCTGAGAGCTTCACACAACTCTGGTTATCACAATGAATAACAGTGGAATCCATCACATGTCCAAATAAATTTGCAAGGAGCTTGCAAAGCCACACTGCTTCGCAGACTGCCACACTCAATGCAATGTACTATGCTTCTGTGATGCTCAAAGCCACAGAATTTTGTTTCTTGATACACCAGGAAAACATGGTCGATCCCAAAGTGAAGCAACACCTGGAGGTGCTCTTCCTGTCCACTGCGCTCCTTGCCCAATCACAGTCAATATATCCCTGCAATCTCATGTCAATACTAAAATTATATCTCATACCATGTCCAATTGTGCCTCGCAAGTATCTCAACACATGCTTTACAACAATCCAGTGTGTCCTAGGTTGACTCATAAGTTCATTCACTACATAGAAAATATTTGGTATGGTGTTAACCAAATACATCAATGATCCAATCAATTTTTTGTACAAGGTCGGATCAATCTCGTCGGAATCGGAATAAGACACACTTAGTTTCTTCCAATTCATCACCAATAGTGTATCCATGGGCTTACAGTTCATCATCCCAAACTTCTTCAATATCTAAACTTTGTACTTCCCTTGACTCGTGAAGATATCATCATTTATCTACCATGCCTCTAGTCCTGAGAAGTAGTGCATCATACCAAGGTCCTTCATCTCAAAATCAAAGGCCAACACATACTTTCATTCAACAATAAGGCTCTATGTACCAGTGAGGAATAAATCATCAACGTAGAGGACCAAAATTAGAGACTCGCCATTAACAATCTTGTAGTACAGGTTGGGATCAACAACACTTTTGTTAAAGCCCAAACTCATCAGGTTTCCATCAATCCTCACATACCAAGCTCGAGGTGCTTGCTTGAGTCCATATAGGGCCTTCTTCAACTTGCACACATGAGACTCCTTCTCATGTATCACGAAACCATATGGTTTCTCAATGTATACTTCTTCCTCAATCTCTCCATTGAGAAAGGCTTTCTTTACATCCATTTGATGTACTCTCCAACCCATGGATGTTGCAAGGGAAATAATCATTCGGATAGAAGTATATTGAGAAACATGAGAAAATGTCTCCTCGTAATCTATTCCCTCCACCTGAGAGAATCCTCTAGCAACAAATCTCATTTTGTGCCTCTCGATTCTCTCGTCAACTACATTTTTGATCTTGTAGATCCATTTGGAAGTCACTGCAAACTTCCCCTTAGATCTCGGAACAATATCCCACACATCATTCTTCATGATGGATTGATACTCCTCCATCATGGCATCTCTCCATACTGGATGACTATTTGTCTCCTCATAATAGGAAGGTTTAGAATCAATGATGTGGCTCATAGTTGCGGCATAGCACGAATATCTCTGAGGTATCTTGCTCTCTCGAAAGGTACCATCTCTTTTTGTCTCTCAGTCAATCTATCTCTGACCAGGGATGTAGATCTGGTATTCCTTTGAAGACTCAATGTACCCCACAAATGTACACTTTCTACCTGAAGGGTCTAGCTTGGTCCTTTTCTCCTTAGGTACATGAATGTATACTGAACACCCAAATAACCTGAAGTTTCCAACCTTAGGATTCACTCTGGTGAAGGCTTCCTCCAGAGTCATGCTCCTCAAGAACTTATGTTCTGAACATACACTACAGTCATGGATGCCTCTGCCCACAGAAACATAGGTAAATGTTGATCATGAATCATCACCTTGACACTCTCAACAGTAGATATGTTCTTCCTCTCTGTGACCCCATTATGTTGAGGGTTGTGAGGAACGGTGTACTCCCTCTTGATCCATGCCTCAAACATCTCTAGGACACATCGAGGTTCCCTCATGGAACCAATGTCCCCCAAGAAAAATCGAGGTTTCCATGTGAAACCAATGTCTTGGTTCCTTCATCTAGTAATCCATTGATTACTCTGCAATCAACCAGTAGCATACTGCTACTACCATTCCATTGGTATCTCAAATCATCCACCACATTCTTTATGACTATGCTGCAATAAAACAGTATCACACTGCTACTACAATGTCGTCCAATAGTACACAATTGTTTCCATGTCATAGTAGTACACAACTATTGTCCAGTGGTACACAAGCATTGCAATAGTCTCACGACTATGTAGCAATCCACTTGTAGCACATAGATACTAGCATGTTGTCCAGTGGTACATAACCACTTCCATAGTCTCCATGACCATGTTGTGATGTTTCTCCTCTCCCAATAGTCTTATTCACACCTATCCACCTCGCATGGTGTAGGAAAGACTACGACCATAACCTCATTCACACCTAGCCACCTCACATGGCATAGGCAAGGCTAAGCTTCAAGTCTTATTCACACCTAGCCACCTCACATGGATTAGAAAATAATTGTACCCAACTGAGCATTACTCCCTCAGTCACCTCACATGATTAATTAGGGAAACCCTTGTCCAAATGGGTTAATTGGCTAGAGGAGAGAAAACACCACACCTCCCTCTTAATGAGAGTGGACATTCTGCATCACGCCAAGCTTGTCTCTGAAGTACTCATACTTCACTCTAGACAATGACTTGGTGAGAATGTCTACTATCTGCTCATTCGTGGATATGTACTTGAGCTCCACAGCTCCTCTTTGCACCAAGATATCAAGTGTTCTTCCCCAGTAAGGAACAGATCATCAACGTATAGTACTAGAATCAGAGATTCATCACCATCAACCTTATAGTAAAGGTTGGGATCCGCAACATATAGTCTTGCTCATATTTGGTGCTTCTTAATTTTGATAATTTCAATTTTCTCATGCACTCATTATGTAGAAACTTTACTTTCGTAATGATGTTTTTTATTCTAAATAGAAACTGCAAAGAAAATATTGTGATATGCCATCCATGGTCGTCGTAGCGTCCAAAAGAGTGCAGCACTGGAATAGGCTTTGTGTTGTTTTTATTATTTATCTAATTAAACACTAATAGAATGGAAATTGTGTTCTCCATTTATCTTCACTATCCACAGACGGACAGAAGTCCATCATCAACCCCTGCACTGCAATCATCAGTTTTCTTGGTGGCCTATTCTTTGAGTTGGATCGATCCAGGTTCATTCTTTAATGGAAAAATTGGAAGACCACCCTTTCTTTGTTTCCAGGTATCCCATGGTATTTTTCCTAACAATCATTAGTCTCAGCTTAGTTCTAGTGAAACTTGATGGATGAGGAAGGAGTCATATTTTTCACTCCCACAAAAATAACCTAACCTATTGATTGGAGAAAATCCATCCAAATTCCTCATTGTCTTTATTTCCTCATGCACAACCTCTCTCGTTGTCCATTATGTTATTCTGGAGCGTTCAATCATGAGTGGAAGTAGAAGCATGAGAAACTCTTGTTTAGAACCTGATCCTCTCTCTCATCTTCATCAAATCGAAAGCAATATCGATGATATCGCCAATCGTATGAGCGCTAACTTCGTCCTAATTGACTACATGCTTAAGGAGATGTGGGGTAGGCTCAAAGAATTCGAGTGGAAAATTATGAAACCTTATCACACTATGACGAGGTTGGGGACCAAATTTGAAGAAGAGAATTCAAGCCCAAAGAATTCACACAGCTAAAACAAGAAGAAACTTTCTTTCAGGATCCTGGGCCCTCTTGTGAGGGAGTTAGCCCAGTCCTGCTCTAATACAATGTTGTTTTTCTTCATATGAGATATGATCAATATATTATTACAATGATGAGTGTTCCATATATAGAGAACATATGGTGACCATCCATGAAAGGATGTGTCCTTTGAATAATCAATAACTATTTATTATTATCATTTACTTTATTATATATGATATTTAATAATCAATATTCATATTATTAATTATTATTCTAAGAGAATGTCTTCCGATGTTGTCCAAACATCAACAACCTAGATGTTAATAATATGGCATTTTATTTATCTCATCCATGAAAGTTCTTCTCAAACTTGAAGAATTGGGAATGTACATTCTATTTTTGTAAATAAGAATTCTATCATTATCCAATTGATAGCCTTCATACTTGTTTTCTACTTTCTCCTATGGTAATCTATCTTTTACTTGGATATAATATTCATCTTCAGCAAGGGAGTCAATAACTCTCCTCTTCAAATATGATTGTCAAATACTAATAGCTTCCACATGCATTTTCTTGACGAATGCATCAACAACTTTGTTTTCTTTTCCTTTCAAGTGCTTGACCTCAAAGTCAAATTTGCACAGAAATTTCATCCATCTAGCTTGTCTGGAATTTAAGTTTGACTCCTCAAATAAATACTTAAAGCTATTATGATCAGTCCTAATCTCAAATCTCTTGCCTACTAAATAGTTCCTCTGCATATTTAGAGCATGCATTATTGCAATAAGTTCCAAGTCATGAATTATGACAGATTTTTTCTTGTGTTCTTTCAATCTTCCTTGACTCATAACATACTACATGATTATCTTTCATAAGAACTCTATCGAGTCCTTATCTACAAGCATTTGTGCACACTACAAAATATTCATTAGAATTTTAAATCTTCGGGATTGAAACAATAGTAAGAATATTTTTCAATAACTAAAAACTTAACTTGCACTATTATGTCCATTCAAATTTGATCCCCTTTTCTACAAAGAAATAACCGGGTGTGCAATCTGGAAAACCCCTCAATGAATATTTTTTAATAGCCACCAAAACCCATAAATGATTTAACATATATTACATTATTTGGAGTAGGTCAATTTATTATGGCTTCAATCTTCTTTAGATCCATAGATATGCCCTCCTCTTGAATAATGTGTCCTAAATAAAGAATTTTATTTTGATAGAAGCCATATTTGTTTAATTTTTCATAGATATTATGCTCTCTTAGAACTTGCAAAACCATCCTCAAATATTCATCGTGTTCTACTTCATTCTTAGAATAAATTAGAATAACATATAGGAAAACAAGTCCAAACTTTTCCAAGTACATGCTAAAAATACTATTCATGTGACACATGAATGTAGTTGGTGCATTGTTGAGACCAAATGGTACCTCCACAAATTCAGTGGCCATACCTTATCCTTAAGGCTATCATATGAATGTCTTCTTCCTTAATTCTCACTTGATAGTAACTGGACCTCAAATTAATTTTTGAGAAGACTTGTGTTCCTCTCAACTGGTCAAACAAGCCATCAATTTGAGGCAATGGATACTTGTTCTTCACTGTGACTTTGTTCAACTACCTATAATTAATGCACAACCCAAGAGTTCCTTGTTTCTTTTTCACAAATAACACTAGTGCTCCCCATGGAGATACACTTACCTGATTGTATCCCTTTTCCAACAATTCTTGCAACTGTGTTTTCATCTCCAATAATTTTGTGGTACTCATTCTAAAAGGAGCCTTAGACACTTGTGCAAAGCTTGGCACAATATCAATGGTGAAATCAATATCCCTCTTTGGAGGAAGTCCTAGCACTTCATTAGGGAATACATTATTGAAGTCGTGTAAGACACTACAATCTTCAAGCTTGAAGCCTCTATCTTTTGTTGCATCTAATACATGGATTGCATACAACTGATACCCTTTCCTAAAACATTTCTTCAGTGGTAATTTTGAAATCTGCCAAAAAGAAATTCTCTTTGGTATACTCCTTATTCTCCTTGATTTTTCATTTTCATCAATGGAATCAAAAGTCTTGTTGTAGCAATCAAGTTTAACTCGATGTGTTTCTAACTAGTCCATTCCAATGAGGATATCATAAAAACCAAGTGACAAAACATTCAAATTTTCCCATGTGAAGAGACTATTTATCTCTAACAAGCATCTCTCTACCATTTCACTAACCTTCTTGTCAATTCCCATGGCTAGTTGAACTCCAAGGATTACTATGCTTGCATTTCTTAAAAGCACAAGTTTCTGACAACTCTAGGAGTAACATAATTGTGACTAGATCCAGGATTATGAAAATTGGGAATAGATTTCTTAGCAACATTACCTTAAACTTCAACCACAATTAGTTGGTTATTTATTTGATGGTCTTCTAGTGCAGCGAGATCCTAGGAACAATCCTTGCTACATATTCAACAGTTGTAGCCTATTGAATGTTATGAACATTATTGGCATTCCCCTTTATATGTGGACAATTTTTGAGCAAATGGTCTTCTCCACATCCCCAACATTGAATAGGTTCCCTTGAATTCCCTACCAACTCAGTTAGCTTAGTCTCACTTTCTATTGGTTTTTTCTGTTAATTTTTATAATAACGAGACATTAACCCTTTCTTTCTCTGATTAGACTTCTCAGGGATTATTATCTTTCCATGTTCTATGGAGTTATAGCTTATTTTTATTTTGATCATACTAGTACTTAGTCTTTCTAATGGGCTCATCTAGATTTTGAGGTTCATCAAACTCAATTTTGTCTTTATAAAACTAAGTAATCCATTCAATAAATGTTGGATCTTTACCTTTTCATCTATGATGTACTTAGCATATTTCAACAACTCCAAGAGTTTATTTCCATATTCATCCATGCTCATTTGTCCCAACTTTAACTCATGAAATCCTTTGATTTTTCCATCATAGTATATGTAAGAGAGATACTTTTTTTAAAGTACTTCTTGAACTACTTCCAAACTATCTTTCTCTCACTACTATTCTTAACTTGCTTGAGATGCTCCCACCATATTGATGCTCTACCATTTAAAATAAATGCGACCACTTTGGCCTTTATGTTGCTAGAGTAAACAAGACTTAGAAATACTTTCTCATCCCAAGAAGCCAAGCCTCAACTTCTTGTCCATATTTTACCTCACCATCAAATGCAGTGGGTCTTACCTTTTGAAATTATCCATGTAGGTTGTTTTTGAAATGTTTCTTCTTCTTCTTGTACCTATGAAAATAATACCTTGAGTTGTTGAATGAGTCCTTAGAAGCATATGACTTACTAACAGAGGATTATGATAGTTTGTACATCCCATCTCTAGAGGTTCTTATTGTACTATGGGATCTCTTATGAGTATGACTCCTAGAGATTTTTTTTCTCTTACCAGCATTGTTGAATTTTGTCCATGATGCAATTTCTTTTGCATGTATTCCAAACTTTGAAGCATGGATATATTTAATTGGTTTTGCTTTTCCTGGGCCTTGATTAACTTTTCCTTTTCAACTCTACAACTTTTCAACTCCATTCTTAGAATTTTCATTGTCTTTGCAATATCCAGATGGATCACTTCATTTATACATCCATTAGACTCTATCTCTACATTTGTAGCCTATAGATTTTCACCCATTGCATGTATCTCAAATGTATAAAGGTCTTGCATATCCCCCATGATGACAATCTTCTTAACTTGACTAAGACCAAGCCTTTAATAATTTTCTATCTCGAATGCTAACCTCTAATTGTCTATGATATGGTATTGTATCGGCAAAATGTGTTCATATGATTACATTGTTAGACACATTTTATTCCTATAATTTGTAGAGTTAGATAAATTCCTCCCTTAATGCATTTTTTACACATTGAAAAATTTCCAAATAAAGTCTACAACCCATTTTCCCCAAATTCTTAAAAAAAAAAAAATCTAAAGCATTCCTCYGTAATGTAAGTCTTTAGGTTTAATTCATGCTCCTGAAATATCAGTCATTAGATGGATTCCATCATGGGAAATATCCACAATTTGTGGCTCTTATATCTCCTATAAACCCTAACAAAGAAGAATCTCACTAAAGTMTCTAAACCATTGAATTGATAATAACRTTTATGATTGGCTAAAGTTAASGATTTGAATCATTATTGTGATTTTCCAGGTGATAAATTCCATCRGAATTTTTAATCTCTCTGTAAACAGATATATACGAAGAACGATAGATTTTATAAAGCTCTTTGAATTTCAAAGTTAGTTTACCATTTGCAATTAACAATTTTGTATTCAGTGAAGAGCTTACAGACTTCTCTTGTTRCATGCAGGCTAATTTTATCYYCTTAAGGATTATGGGGCCACGAAAAGTTGCACGGAAGCCTGATGGATCAGATTTCAGAACATAGCAGAACGCTAAACCGGTTTGGGAGCCTGATAAACTAGGAAAGGGACCAAATATGGCAGGGAAGGGCTAAATAAATAGAAAAATCCCCAAAGTGAGAGATCTGGAATCGCGTGTCCTTTTGATTTGGACGGCTTGGATTTACTTCGGGACTCCGGGCTTCGGGCATTCCGAGATGCACAACAAAAAAAATCCCCGAAGTGAGAGATCTGGCGTTGCGTGTCCTTTTGATTTGGAAGGTAGAGATTTACTTCGGAACTCCGGGCTTCGGGCGTTCCGAGATGCATAACACCACAAAGTCTCGAAGTGTTGAAGTCCTGAAGTGACAAGAGAATTCCATGTCAACCGGGCCCATACTACTCCAAGAGAACTTCATGCTTCACAATCCAAAACTCTAGAAGTGTCGAAGCACGTGGAAAACATCATTTGAGACACTGGGCACACTCATCATCCATGACACATGGCACTCATTTCTGGTCATTTGGAAGCATCATTCACCCATTTCCACGTGACACATGTCACCCTTCTCTCCATGACATGTCAGCACAATGACGTCAGGTCACCAAGTCAGATTCGGGAGATCATCCTCCAGGAGGTATTCATGCTCAGTATTTAAAGCTCCTGAACGCCAAAATTAGTGCCATCTCTAAAATTGGTTAAAAGGATTATGGATTTGGCGGACAAATAAACTTCAGCATGGCGCTAAAATAGCAGGATTACCCAGATCGCAAATTGCAACAAGATCAAAGGCTGAGAGCAATTGCGGGGGGTGAAGTTGCACGGGGTTTAATTTCGAAGGGTGGTCCCGCAATTTAAACTGTGGTTTTCTCTCGAGGGTACGTGGCATCACCAGGTGCATTGCGGGGCGAAAGGTGAGTTACCTCAAAACTACTTCCTTGCGCCCCCGCAAAATAGACCGTTAGAATCCCAACTCAACACATGTCCTCCACCCACTCCACCTTTCACTCTCCAAACTATCACACCCTCCACGCTCCTGATACCGTCCACCTCACCACCTACATTATCGCATCCACTCATCCCACCTCCTTATTGGATACTTTTCCCCACATCATCATGTCCATAGACATTTAATATTCCCTGTGACAACCAAGACATGTATTCCAAACAACCAAGATAGTATTCCAAACGATTGAGGTGGCCTTAATGACATGTGTACTCAGCCCAGCGGACTAAAGGAAATGAGTGCTTCTACCAACAGACGAAGAGAAAGAGAAAAGCACCTGCAAAACTCATCGATATTCACATGTTGTTGTTTTATTCAGATGTATGTTATTTTAGTTAAATATTGTAAGAAGTCCAACGGTTTTCAATTGTGACAGATTTTGTATAAATACATATATTTGAGATTGACACAAGGTTGCTTCTTGCCGAATGTAATAGAGAAACTCTCTTTTTGAGTATTAATACAAGTGCAGACATAGATTCTAATTTTCATTCAATTTAAGTTATGTGTTTCCTTTGTGTTTCCATTTCCCTGAATTTATTTATGTAATTCCTTGAAGAGTGATTGGTTGCAATTTATTATTACAACTATTGTGATCATATTATACAAGCAATTCATTCGGTAAGCAGTTTTTCCTCTGTATTTACTGTGAGTAAAATAGACCTACAATCTGCATGAATTATTGCATTCTATATCATGTTCAAGGGTGCGTTCTCTACTTTTCTTCCACTGCAAACAAGGTGAGACTCATATGTAATTGATGCATGGTTTTGTTTAACAGTTTCGTAACTCTTTTCCACACCATTTGATATTATAATTGTGACTCAGATAACGAAATACGGCCTCTATATTTTCCTATTATTAATTTCATTTAAAGATCATTTCTCATAAAACTAAAGGTAGGGATAGCACTCATTAAAACATTTTCTTTAAACACTATTGATGTCTGAAATTACTCTTTGAGCCTTAGGATTAATCTCAGAAACAACATATTTTTGGCGTCATTGCCGGGGACGGAGAAACAAAATATTTTTTCCCTGGGAAAACGATAAAGTTAAATTTTGGTCTTTGATGGTGAACAAAGATTGAATACGTGAAAAGGTTCATTTTTTCACCTGGCAACTCCTTGATTCGAAGACTCCACATGATTCACTAGCGACTCCACTGGTTTCGAGATGTCAAGTTCTTTCGTTGCTCGGATTGCTACGATGTTTGCTCCTTTAGACTTTACGAATGTTTTTGGTTTTCCAAACATTGTTCTTGATATTAAAGAATGGGGAGATTATCTTCCTAGTTTTAGAGAGGATATAATCCTACACAACATTTGTTTGAGTTTCATAAGCTTATGGATCAACTGGATATTCATCAAGAAGATGTTTTGATGAAATTGTTCATGTTTAGTCTAGGAGGAGATGCTCCTCATTGGTACAAGTCTCTTCCTCCTTCCAGCATCTCATCGTTGAAATCATTTCATGCTTCCTTCCATAAGTATTGCATGAGGATCCATCCAATTGATCTTCTTTTTGAAGACTATTGCAATTTAGATTTCATAGAACAAGATTGTAAAGATAATAAGTTTGTTGATGAAAAATCAGAACATGATAGCAGTTGTGGTCAAATATATGAAGAAGAATTTCCAGAAAAACAATATCTCCTTCAAACGGATCAGGAAAATTTATATGAAGAAGACTATGAAGCAAATCAAGAAGAGGTTTCTTGCAGCAGTAAGAATGAAGACGACATGATTGCAAGCAAAAAAGAAGAAATCCTTACAAACCCTCCAGTCTTTCAAGCATATCAAAGATGGGATGATGAATCTTTTGTTGATCTAGATCCCTGCGAAGGCCAATGGCTTATTGAATACCATAAGCAATCAACTCTTGGAAAATATGATTTTGGCAATGACACTCTAAGTGCATTTGTCATTATACCAAATGTTCATAGTAATAACTGTCATGATCAAACTACTGTTCTAAATTCTCACTTTGATCAAGTTGTTATTATTCAGTCATCATTACTAGATCATCAAGAAATGGAGGTTTTTGAAAGTCAAAGTTCAGAAATTTTATATAATTAGCCTGTTTATGATGAGTATCCAGACGATGAAGAAGAGCATATTTATTTCCCAGCATGCATGGAAACATACAATAGTTCTCCTTTGTTTGATAATTTTGATGAATGTGATCTTGAATTCGATGAGAAGCAAATCATTTCTTTTCTTCAAAGGGTTCACTTCAGTAGGAAAATTATCAGTTGCACTTTAAAAGCAATTAGCATGTGTATGGAAGTGATGAAGAAGATTCTTAGACAAGCGATGAAGGAGAAAGGGAGGGGTTACTGGAGAAATTGATCACTTCTTCTTGTTTAGCAGCTATTGAGCAACATACTAGTGAGCCTCAATATGACATTATCAAGCCTAAAAAAGAAATAATCAGTAGTGGTGAAAGTGTGCAAAGGAATTTCATACAGCCTGGTCAGAAGGAAGAGGTATTGGTTGATTTTGAAAATTCTTTATCTTTTCATGATCCAGTAGCCGTTTGGTTGGAGTATTTTCTTCAAGAGTTCCAAAATGTTGCAGTGTTTTGGGTGCAACCAAACTTCAACAGTGAATGCAAACTACCTATTCATTCTTTGCTGCAAAAAAATTATTATCTTTGCATTCCTTCATTTAGAAGGAAGCAAGCTATGTTAAGCAATCCACTATTTGCATGGCTCCATTGGAAATTCCATATTACTTGATCAATGAAATTTCACTTGATTAGTGTAGGGCCAATTTATATAAATAAGTTGTCCAAATCAACATTTCATTTCAGCATTCTAGTTCAACGTTTTATTTCAGTTCAATAGTTCGGTTCTCAGTTTGGTATCCAATATGATTCAGTTTTTAGGCATTATGACTCCATAGCCCAATGACAGGGTTTAGAGTTTGACAGGGTTAATTTTAGGTCGCGGGAAGATGAAGGCATGTGGTATATTGTTCTTGGTGCTTTGCAGAATAGATCTTGTTGAACAGGAGATGAGGCTCAAGAAAAAATCAACACTCGTCTTTTTGTCTTTTCGATTTCTCTAAAAAGCAGGTGATAAATAAATAATGTTCCTTGTTGAAAATCCAAAAGAAAAATAACGTAAGAGTCCCTATTCTTCTTTATAGTCTGAATAAAATCAATTGAAATGAATGCAAAGGGATTTTTTGTCACGATAATATTATTACCTGACCTAAAAATCAGAGAGATATAAAATTACAACTTAAAGTATCATACTGATAAATTCTAAATCCGTCTTTGAATTAAAGATAAAATGATAATAAACAAGTTGGAAGGAATTCTGAATTAAATACACAAACTTATGTGGGATTGGGATTTTTGTGTCAAGTTTTTTGAATCCTCATTTGGTTACTTTTGTCTATACCCAAGTTCTTATCCACTTCAGATTTCCTTTATCCTTGCTTAATCTTCATAAAGAGAAATAAGCTCACCTTGACTCCGAGAACTCAAAAACATATTTTCAAAACAAGGTTAGGCGAAAATCTTTATCCTCCTTTGATTTAAATTGAAAAAGTATGTCTAGGCTAATCCTAATAATTTTAGCTCTTTTATCAGACTTTAAATTGACTAATTCGCTCAAGGTTGATCCCTGAAAATATTAATATTCCCGTAAATTTCTCCCCTATAGGCGAAGGTGTATTGAAAATTGGAAGAGAGTTAGTTTCAGAGTATTCTCAAAATTGTTGACAGACCTTCTTTTCAAAATTTTAATCAGATATCATCCCTTGTATGATACATACAGATTGATTTCCCCCACTTCAAAATGTTAAAATATAAGACAAATGGTGAAAGGAAATTCATAATTCGATTGCCCCCATCTAGTCCAAAAGAGATGATGAAAGGAAATTCATATAATGATTTCCCTCATCTCAGCAAAAGTACAAAAGTACTGATTGAAGTGGTGAAAATAAATTCAATGGGAGAAGTGGATAACTTCACCGGGGTACTGAACAGGCTCGCTGGAAGTGAAGAAATATCTATGATATCTATAAGGTTGTCATACATATCCATATAACATACTTTGTCTTCTAGTTCTCTTTCCAGTGAGATTTACACTCTGAACCAACTGGGGACTCCCTAAAATAAATGGTTACATCGTCTTAACCTTGATGCAAACGAAGTCAGTCAGAGTATGATATTTCAGTTAAATCTATTTTGATTATCTTAAACAATTCTTGAATCAGTTTTAAGAAAAGGAAATTTTAAATAACCTAACTTAAGAGAAAATAATTGAGTATGTTTCGAAGGTTCTCGATATTTTGTTAAGTACGTTCTTCTATGAATGATTAATCCTTGAATAAAACGGGAAAATGTTTTTCCAAAAAAAAAATGACTCTATTTACCCAATAAAGGCACTTGGTCTATTGTTCTTTCGTGCCTCACAGGGAGACACAATCCCCAGATGGAGCCTATGTTGGAACACGAATAATTTTGAGCTTTTGAACTTGAGATTTCTGCCCCCTTACATTCAAAACCTCCGAACGTCGAATCATCGAATTGATAATAACATTTATGATTGGCTAAAGTTAACGATTTGAATCATTATTGTGATTTTCCAGGTGATAAATTCCATCAAACTTTTTAATCTCTCTATAAACAGATATATACGAAGAACGATAGATTTTATAAAGCTCTTTTAATTTCAGAGTTATTTTACCATTTGCAATTAACAATTTTGTATTCAGTGAAGAGCTTACAGACTTCTCTTGTTACATGCAAGCTAATTTTATCTCCTTAAGGGTTATGGCGCCACGAAAAGTTGCAAGGACGCCTGATGGATCAGATTTCAGAACATAGCAGAACGCTAAACCGGTTTGGGAGACTAATAAACTCGGAAAGGGACCAAATATGGCAGGGAAGGGATAAATAAATAGCAAAATCCTCAAAGTCCTAAAACCTCGAAGTGAGAGATTGGCGCTACGTGTCCTTTTGATTTGGACGGCCTGGATTTACTTCGGAACTCTGAATGTAATAGAGAAACTCTTTTTTTGAGTATTAATACAAGTGCAGACATAGATTCTAATTTTCGTTCAATTTGAGTTATTTGGTTCCTCTGTGTTTCCATTTCCCCGAATTTATTTATGTAATTCCTTGAAGAATGATTGGTTGCAATTTAGTATTAAAACTATTGTGATCATATTATACCATCAATTCATTCGGAGAGTAGTTTTTCCTCTGTATTTACTGTGAGTAAAACAAGACCTGTAATCTGTGTGAATTACTGCATTCTATATCATGTTCAAGGGTGTGTTCTCTACTTTTATTCCACTGCAAACAAGGTGAGACTCATCTATAATTGATTCATGGCTTTGTTTAACAGTTTCGTAACTCTTTTCCACAGCATTTGATATTATAATTGCGACTCAGATAACGAAATACGGCCTCTATATTGTCCTATTATTAATTTCATTTAAAGATCATTTCTCATCAAACTAAAGGTAGGGATAACACTCATTAAAACATTTTATTTAAACACTATTGATGTCTGACATTACTCTTTGAGCCTTAGGATTAATCTCAATAACAACAGGTGGATTACGGTTTAATGTTTCACGACCTTTTACAATTCCTAGACTTCCACTAAACACAAATCCCACAATGAGGCATGGTGCTTTCTCAATTATTGCACTAGTAAAGGTGTGGTTTCTAAAGCCATATCGCGTGACTCTACAATCCACTTACCACCATTTTCCTAAACTACATTTCATTCTATGCACCGATCCAAATATATAGTGTATATCTATTGTGAAGGTTAAAAGTGTTCAAACTTTAAGATGTCTCACACCTTCCGCACAATGTCATGTAGTATCCCACCCAGACACTCAGTGCCTATCCAACAATTGTGGAGGTCAAACACTATCAAAATTTAACATGCACCTCACCCTCTACAATCCTAAACCCTTTGAACACGTGGTGTTTCCACAATGATTGCAATTCCCAAACTTCAAATTTCCATACCACTCATCGACACTTTGCAATACCACTTACCAACAACTCAATACGACCCTTCTATATATTATAATTGTTGACCCTACCTAATGGACTCCACTTGGACCTTCCAATCCTACTTGTCATAGACTCTCCCATGTGGCATAAAAAATTCCACTCATTAACCCCAAGGTTATCTTGCAACTACTCATGACTTTTCCTCCAAAAAAATTAAGCCCTCGAAAATTCCCTTTTTATTCCCAAATTGACATTTCGCCTTCAACCATGTCAATTACAGTTTGGACACCATGAATTGTAGGGAACAAATCCAATTCCATGAGTGTATGCTTGCAAATTCTATTAGACACCCTTAAAACTAAATCTCAACTCCAACAATGGTCACTTGAACTTTTGGCACCACCAAAATTGGGCATTTTATTAATTCCCACAATTCATCCATTTTTCACAAAGTTGAACTCTGAAGTTGACGAATTTTATAGATTGCACCTCAATAACCTACATAAACACTCTTAGTACAATTCCACCTAACAATTGAAACCACTAATTGATTAGTTGCAGGTTCCAAACACTTTTCTTCAAATTGTTCTCATTGACATTTTACCAAACATATGGCCTAAAAACTACATTTTTTCCCAAATTTTCACTAAGACCTTTTGCAAATACTTCACCTAAAAACTATAAATCCCCCCTATACAGTGAAATCTAGCACACACACCCTAGCGTTTCAACCAAGTTCTCTACAACACATACCCATAGCAATGCTAGTTTTGAAGCAAAAACTCCAATACCAATGTATAGCATCCCCATCCATCAATCCCAACCATGGGATGGGTATCTTCTACATAGACCTTCCAAATCCTAGTGCTCAAAGGATAAATTCCCAAACTAATAGATATTTGAGCCTCCCAAGGAGGACCATAATTTAATGAAATTCATGTGTAGTTACAATTATCAAATGCAACACACACACACAGCATGCATAATACATTGATTTTCAAAAACAAAAAATACACATAAATTTTGCATATTCATAGACAATGATAAGGCACTTATCTTTTCACCAAAGAAGGTCCAAGAAACTTTCTACCTGAGAGTTCTTTTCTACCCAATCATAGATATTTTCTTTAGATACCACCCCTAAGTCAAGCTATGAAGTTACCAAGGTGAAGGAAACACATATAGGGTCCTCTTTCTCTCTACCCATCCCATTTTCTCTCTCATGATTAGCCAATATGGTCATCACAGAGAATTACAAGAATCCCATCCAACCATCGGACAAGCCATGGCATTTTCTTCCACTACCACACACAAAAAAAGAGAGATATTTTCCTTCTCTGCTCAATAGTCCCTTGGAGATCTTCTTCCCTTCCAATGCTCTTCAGTATCTGTAGAAAGAGTCCAACCTATGATTTTCCTTCTAGTAATTCCTTGTAAGATCCACACTTAGCTTCTCAAGCACCCAAAGAGAAACAAATGAAAAGTGGGTGAAGGTTTCTTATCATGCCTATCATCTAGGCTCACCTACAATCATTCCCCCTTCATCTAAGGTATGTAATTTCCCTCATCAGTATTAATTACAGTCAAATTTTTAGATCTTCCATGAATAGAAATGGTGAATAAAGCACAAATAACTTGAATAACGGTTTGCATGGTTGTGTGGGTGAATGTGAGAGTTCTAGAATGATTGTTAGGGTCAATGGGAATGAGAGGATGGGTGAAATGACAACTAACAATACTTCTAATTACACGAATGCAGGACTCTTACATTGTCATAATGATTGTACTTAACCCATGCTTTCATAACTACATGAGAGGACTTTCCCACCAACCTCTTACATGCATTCAATAATTAGTTTTAGTATTCAAAGGAGGTGGATGGATTATTTAAGCCACATGGTAGAAAATAAATGATCGCTAAGGTTGACATTTGGCAATGGACGAATAACCTTTCCATAGACCCCCATTTCCTCTTTCACTCTAGTTGAATCACAACCCCTCTCTTGATCTACGCAGCCATCTTGGACCATTATATTACATTATAGCACTAAATTATATTTACATAGCTTGATTTTACCATGGTAGCCTACCACATGGTCCATATAAATATATTTACATCATGCATGCTAGTCAGTCACTAGTCGAGCCTTGGCCTTGAGCTTCGTACTACGAATATATACTAACATATTTACAGGATTTACATGATCTCATTGAATACATGTCAGGAGTCAAAACTAAGGTATTACATTGTCAATGCATGCCTAGCTACACTTGTCATTATGTTCAAGTCGCTACTACATTTGGTGTCAAAAAACGACAATCATTACAACTTTAATTTCAAGAGAAATCCCTTGTGTTGTTTTGGGCCTCGATATTCACTGCAGTTTCAATTTTTTTTCTTACTAATTTAGAGATAAATGTTGATTTATCAATGCAAATATTGTCTACCAATTGGGTCTAGTTCAGGTAGTTGGGAGGAATGATTGTTATCTTCCCCACCTAGGTTCAATTCCTGCAAGTGACATGTTGAGCTCTTAACGAGTATATTTTTGTAATGGATTCGAGCCTCCTTGTTGATCAGCCTTGTGCCCTAAAGAGTCTAAGGTTTACCATGGGTACCATCCTCAAAATCAGGGGAAATACTCAGGGATTTTCCCTAGGTAGTGTAACCTAGAAAAAAAATAACGATGTCAACATTGTAATATTGCATTATATTAGTAGATTTGATTTTATAATTGATATTGTCGCACCTTGAACCTATGTGTAAATACAAATTTATCCACATTTTAAGTGTCAATATATAGATGCTTGAAATAAGTAAAACATGGATATATTGACATTCAAGATGTGGTTTTGAATGTAGGTGTGTTGAAATGTAAGATATTGCATATGCTTCTACTTAAAAAAACATCAACAAAACAATGTTTTGTTGTACAAAAAAATAAAATTATAAAATGCTTATAGATATATTATTGCAACAATCAATATAAGAAACATAGTATTTAGGGTAAAAGGAAGATATTTGTAGTGACATTGTTTTTAGGTTAAAAAGAGAATATTTTGTATCTATTTCTATTGTGTGGTGATCATAATCTCCCCTAAATCCAAATTAATAAATGTAGGTGATGTCAATGCATGGGAGCACCAAAGAAAAGACAAAGAAATTCTTAAAATAATTAGGGATCGAATTGGTGGTATCAATTGTGATTAATCTGGAGATTTTGAACAATATAACACTTGTCAAAACCATATTTTAATCAAATCTTGGAAAGGTACTGACTACAAATGTTGTCATCCATGCAAAAAAAATGCAAGTGCTTAAAGACACTGATATCTTTAATATTAGTAGCTAAAATATATTGTTGAAAACATGAACGCATGTTAGGGAGAAATGCATACCACACTAATTTGTTCTATCTGTTTTATATACAACCAACTCCTTCAAAACGTTTTTGCAAAATGATTTAGGGAATTGAGCAATATCCAAAACAAATACCCTCAAATAAAGTGAATTGTAGTTGACAGCATTGCTTTGTCAACTCCGGTTGAACTTTTTCAATAGAGATGATAAAAATAACTTGGATCTAGTAGAACTCCATATGTGTATTGGGTTGAATCTTCTCTTTTTTCATACATATTATGCACTGAAGCTTCTCCCTTCTAATAATGATTGGATGTTCCAAACTTTTGAGGTTATAATGGGATATTATTCAACAATGTTATGGAAACTATCATTTAATGCAAAATTAGAAATTTAAAATCCTCATTGCAAACTAGCATTCATGGTACTTTTAGAACAAGTTGCTAGGCTAATAGACATGTATTATAATCATCTTCATGTTATCAATTTGTTTATCATATCATACATAGACGATAACTTAAGTGTGTTTGTGTGTATCTTTCTTTATGTTCAATTTTTTTAGTGCATTGATGTGAAAGTAAACATAAAGCATAAGCTTGACATGTATTATAACCATCTTCATGTTATCAATTTGTTTATCATATCATACCAACTTAAGTGTGTTTGTGTGTATCTTTCTTTATGTTCAATTTTTTTTAGTGCATTGATGTGAAAGTAAACATAAAGCCTAAGCTTGACATGTTTTATAACCATCTTCATGTTATCAATTTGTTTATCATATCATACCAACTTAAGTGTGCTTGTGTGTATCTTTCTTTATGTTCAATTTTTTTTTAGTGCATTGATGTGAAAGAAAACATAAAGCCTAAGCTTGACATGTATTATAATCATCTTCATGTTATCAATTTGTTTATCATATCATACCAACTTAAGTGTGCTTGTGTGTATCTTTCTTTATGTTCATTTTTTTTTTAGGGCATTGATGTGAAAGTAAACATAAAGCATAAGCTTGTTTATAGAAGTAATATATTTTCAAGAGTTTTTGGTTTGAAGTGGTGGACTTTCAAATTGTTTTCTTCTCCATTTTTTTAAAAAAATATTATTATTTGGAGTCGTGACCACTTACCCTTTAAAAAACTTTTAAAAAGTTTAAAAATTATTATTGAGGGTTTAAAAATTTATTATTGAGGGTTTATGATATAGTATGCACTTATTAAAAAATAATGTACATGTGTTTATGATAATGTTGGAAAAAAAATCTAAACTCAAACAAATAATTTTATAGCTCATTTTTTAAATAATTACATAAAAACATTTGAGCGTAAACTTTAGAAGATTCCTTCAAATTTAAATTGTTTTAGTTAGAAAAAGTGGAGAACTTTTAAATGTGGGGAATTATATTAATAAAAAAAAATGTGTAGCATAGCTATAGAGGGCTAGTACATCCAATTGTATGTCTTCAAAAGATAAACAAACAAGACATATATAAACCAAAATACAAAGTTTACATATGTCTGCTGGAAAAATATCCCATATCCCAATGTTTACTACCACTGTAGATTATATAAAAACTACCTAATATGTAAATAAATTTAAAAATCATATCCTAATTAGAAGATGTGGTGGTTGGTGGCTTCTTTTAGTCCATGACTAGGTGGCATTGATTCTTGTTCGCTTGTCTCTGTGTCTTCAAAGAACTACTAGACTATCCTCTTTGAGTTCTCTCTATCCAAAATTGATTGATGCCCTCTAATTTAAAGCCCATGAATAAGCATTGTTGCTCAAGTGGACAATTAGGTTCCTTAACATAGCACATTCTACCTCAAGTTTTACAGTTTCTTGCTTTAACTAAACCAGATTCCCCATAATGGAAGTAACATGGGAGACTACATGTTGCTCATTTTCCTGTAACTTGGTTTTAACAATGAAAATTGAGGACATGTTTCTTTGTATCATTTCCTCATGAGAGCTTAAAATCATCCTCATTTCTTGCTACTCTCGATAATCTATATTTGCATTGGACTCAGGAAACTTCTAAGGATTAAAAAAATTGAAACCCATTGCAAGGGAAACAATGTCACTAGAAGCCTAGAAATTCCTCTAGATAATCGATAACAGCCACAAGGAAATAAGGCCAAAGACCACTATGCTCAATCCACTTAACAATATTCAAAGAACCAAAAACAGAGTCTTCACATTGAAAACCAATGCTTTTGAAGGGATAAGAAAGCCAACCCCAGAGTACCTCTATGTTGGAAATAACAAAACACCATACATATAGAGCCTGCGAAATTTCAAACCCACAGACCACAAATAGAGAAATTGGGAAGGTCATATTCACCAACCTAATTGTAATGTTGCACCTGGAAGGTATTGCAAATCAATCTTAGCAACTGGTGTTGAGGAGAAGAATTTTGCGTGCCCTCGTGATCTCCCTGCCACAGTTCACCATTATCGTACCTCCACCAAGAGGTAAGACCATAGTCAATTCAATAACATAATTCCACACCAAGATGAACATGTGCGAAGAGGGTGCAAGTCTCATTGTGTTTATGGCAAAGCTTGGATAGTAGAGTTGGCTCATGAATGACATGTGTCTCATTGATACATTGGCATTTGTCATTAACCCTTAGTATCCCAACTTTTAACCTTACGAATT
Source organism: Picea engelmannii (assembly GCA_009831015.1). Taxonomy (NCBI): domain Eukaryota; kingdom Viridiplantae; phylum Streptophyta; class Pinopsida; order Pinales; family Pinaceae; genus Picea; species Picea engelmannii. Next base: position 405,672 of record ML782916.1, read on the forward strand.
TATTATCAAATGAGTTGGCTTCATGATTATTCTCCCTTGAGACATGGAAGAAGCTTATTTTGCAAAACCTTGATACCTCTTTTGAAATCCTAGCCAAAATTGCTACAATTGTGATTGGCTAGATGAGAAATTTTGTGCATTGATTGAGTGAGTACATTAGAGTCACCTACCATTATGATAGTGGTTATATGATGATCAAGTGCTAGTCCAAATCCCTGCAACAATGCATCGGCCTCTAACTGATCATCAATAGAGATTCCAAACCCACAAGCATAGGATAATTCTATTTTTCCTCAAGGATCATAGAGGAGATTTTAAGTGATTTACAATTGAAAAATAAATAAATTCTACAATAAAAACGGTAAACTAATTTGTTTATAACTAAATGTGAAGATTAGTTTTTACAATACAAAAGGTAAAATTCATAATTAGTTATAAACAAATTCTTCTAAAATCCTTAAATAGAATCACAATTTATCATATTCATACATGTAAAATTAATGATAAAACCTATTATTTATAAAACATTGATTTATATTCCAAACCCAAACTTCATCTTCATTACCAGTTGCACATCTTATATTTCACTTGCAAATAGTTGAATAACTCATTAAATTGACCTCCGATGAGCTCATTGTTAATAGACATAATCCTCAATGTTTAGTTGCAATATCTCTTTGGAGACACAACACAACTTTCACAAAATTTGAAGCATAGAAAGATTTCAAATAAAAGTTATTTTTGGGTAAAGTTTCTCTACAATTAGTTTTTATTGGAACCGGTTGATCTTTTGACAATAAATTGTAGTGATCTTTAATTTTCTTTAAAAATAAATCTAAATTTTATAAAATTTAGATAAAACAATTGACTAACTAATAAATCTTATAAATTTTATGACTAAAATTTGTTTATGGAAAAAACCATATATAATAGAATTTTTTAATGTCAGAGAAATTTTTTAAATCTCCAACTGATAAAATCACCAAAAAAACAGAAAATCTCATAGACAACCACATCTCAATACAGAATGTATCCAAAATTTTATAGTGATCATATTTCAGCACAAAAAAGTCTGCTAAGAATGACTAATTGCATTTGTGATCCTTTTTCAAAATGTGAGAAAATTATACATCATTTATTAAAAAAGAAAATAAAAGAGTAGAATGAAATATTAAAATCGAAATGGGGATTTAGTGCCGAAATTGCACATTTATATTTTTCATGAGAACACATTCTTATTTACACTACATTGTTAGTTGAGAAGTAATTTTTTTTTGCAAAAATAAGTATATTCAATATTCAGAATAGATATCTGCATATAAATCAACGTGGTCTTTACAACACTTTTAAAGCTACGTCTTTGCATCTCTCTACCACAACTGACCCCAGAGGATTATCTATACTTATTAATTACAGTCTTCCTTGGACCTTTTCTGCCTCTCTGTGGATTACAGCACCAATTTGAAGGCCATTTTTAAAACATGTAATAAGAATATGTTATCCAATGAAAGCAATATAAAACAGACAAGCTTTGTCTTTGGGTTTTCAACTTTCGTTCTGGCATTCTTTTAATATTATTTTTCTATGTTATTTTATAGTTTCATAAAACAGCATGCAACATGTCTGTCTGATTGTTTATATTTAAAACACATACTTATGTGAGGGGTTGTTTAACTGTTTTAAGTTTTACGTTTTTTTTTTTTTTGGAATTGAGTAACATAAATTTGAATAAAATCGCAATTTTCTATTGTTTAAATTGTATTTCTAAAAAACTCCTGAAAAACTTAGATTATACAGATTTGTCCAATAAAATCTATAGATCCAATACATTCTAGATAAATTTCGAACAAAAAAAATTCCCAACAAAAAACCAAAATATAAAACTCTTTCAATGGCTAATCATAAGCTCTTTGATTCTTTTTTATAAATTTGGTTTCTTTATTTGATAGGATTTATAGAAAAACCAAATTTACAAGAGATATATTCAAACAACTTAGTTATTATTGATGGTGTATCAGTATTGAGTACTCTTGTAAATTCTCCACCTAGTCTGTAAACATATTTATGGCTTTAATTATGTATATAGGTTGAGATCTACAATCTATAAACATATCTATGGTTATAATTATGTATATAGGTTGAGATTATTTCGTAGAGACAAATGATCTAATAAACATGCTTTTTAATTATATAGTTTTTACAATTTGTCCAAATTTTCCAGAGAACGAAAATTGTTTATTTTATAAGTATTTATTAATAAAAAAAAACATGTTTTTTAACTATATACTATTTACAATTTGTCAAAATTTTCTCAGTTACTCAAGCAGGCTTGCAAGCTTTTATGTTTTTATGCTCTGACACCACATTGTAACATTCCATCCCCAGTGTTCAATTAGGCTATGCCACAAAATTTTCGATCTGTAATGCAATTAAAAACATATACACACAGAGACTCTTGCGGAACTTTATATATATAACTTAAACACATAAATACATACTGTAAATGCATAGATTCATACGGAAATGGAAGTAAACATATACATGCAGCATAGACATGAAATGTCCATAAATATAACACAAATAATAATGCAGCAAATAAATTAACACACAATTGACACTTATTTTGGTAAGAATGTCACCAACTACGTGCAGACCTTCCACGAACCTCCGAGCCTTAGACCACACTATTCATCACTCTCAGCAGTGAGTCACCACGAACCTCCGAGCCTTAGACCACACTATTCATCACTCTCAGCAGTGAGTCACCCCCAAGCTGGGACTAAACTCCACTAGTTAGGGAAAGGGGGAGATAAAAGTTAAGGAAAAGGGCTAAGCTAGGAAGCCTTAGCCAAAAAGGAATATTATATTAATATTCCTTAAAGTATGAAGTATGGATAATTATTTTATCTTAAGTTCTAAAGATGAGGATAAGTGGGCCAAAGTAGCTCCCAACATGACAAGTGTCAAGTTGGAAACATGCATACATATAGTTTGGACTTAATTCATTTTCTCATCATTCAGTCATCCATTCAATCATTCCATGATCATTCACTCACTCAGTCAATTGTCCTTCGTACCTTCATCTCACTGTACCTGAACATGTATCCGTACCCATACATATTTGTGTACCTGGTTAACTTGGGCGCTGGACTGAAGAAGCGGGTTATCAGGCCCATGGGATATTGAAGAGGTGGGTTGTCAAGCCCGTGAGCAATCTCTCAAGGTGAGAGAATTGTTGGGAATTGATTTCCGAAGGTGCTAAACTGCATCTACATGGCTCTGAGACTTCCTGTCTTGCATGTTGTTGAAGCCCAAAAAGGAAGTGGGACAGCCAAGAGACTGTTGAGCAGAAAAGGGGCACACTTCCTAGGGTGGAACAGGCATGTGGAGAATGAAGGACTATAGGCTGTTAGTTTGAGTTGGCACATATAATAGAGTCTTTCCTGTTGTCTATGATACATCATCATGGTTAGGAATCTCTTTACCTAGATAGAAAACCAAAATTGTTTATTTTAATCAGTATTAACCATGTGTGCACGTTAAGAGATATATAAATGAATAAAAATAAAAATAACAAACTTTACAGATAACCAAAAATTGATATAGATTATAAAACATATGAAACATAAAGATAAAAAATATATATAAAACATTTTTATATTATTAATGATTTGAAATATAACAATAAACATTTAAACTAATTTCTATCAACCTAATAACTATATAATTAATAATAATTCAAGTAATAAAAAAGCATGATGTTGTTTGCACACCCCTTCTTATATATGTAACGCTGCAACCAAAGATTTGAAAAAGGTAACTATTTCATTTCCCTTCTACCGCACAGGTCAATTATTTCAATGTCCTTTCAAATATCAAATTTTTATTTTAAGAACATCATAATGCTTGCACTCTTACAAAATGCAAACTACAAAATTCAGGCCATGGGACTATATCAAAATTTCTTCATGTTTTGAACTTTAAAAAAAAATATTTACATTCATATTTAGTCATTTACATGGGATATATATAATCTAAGTGGGCTCAATGGTTAATATATGAGTTTCCCCTTGAGATGTTAGGAATATGAATTTCTTCTTGAGATGTTTTGAATATGTATCTCAACGTGTCTTTTCAAAAATCAATTTTTACATCATAATACTTGCATTCTTACAAAAAGGTAAACTACAAAATTCACACCAAAAACCATCTTTGTAGGAGTATATCAAAATCTTCTTGTTTTGAACTTTAGAAAGAAATATTTACATTCATATTCAGTGATTTACATGGGATATATATTGCCTAAGTGGGCCCAATGTGTTTCCTCCTAAGAGGTTACAAGTTCAAATCTAGAGGAGGGTAGGGCATGTATATCTCCAGAGACTTTAGCAGTCAAATCATCATTGCGGGGAGGGGGTCCCTTGTCCCACAAACAAAGAGGTCTCATACACCAATTTGGTGTCTAGCGTGGATGTGACCTTAAAATTATATTATTATTATTATTATTATTATTATTACGATTATTATTATTATTATCTTTTCTACTTATATATTTTAAAAACAAGTAAATAATTTTCATGTTTTATATTCAAAGGTATTAAGTTGTATACTAGTTTTGGGGATTTCATAATGAACAAATGTTAGGGTTTTTACTATAATAATAATCTATTTAAAATCAAGGCAAAGCCAAACACAAAATTGATGTAAAAGACTCTTATTTGAGGGTCAAGGGACCCCCTCTACATAACAATTTGACTACATTAGTTTGTATGAAGCCCTTGTTTGTGGGACAAAGGACCTCCTCCACACAACAATTTGATTGCTTGGTCTATGGAGGAGTTCATACCTTAACCCCTCCAAGCAAATGTAAGGGTGTTTATTATAATAATAATCTATTTAAGATCAAAGCATAGCAAAACATCAAATTGTTGTACAAGACCCCCTCTACACAAAGCCTTGTTTGTGGGACAAAGGACCTCCTCCACTCAACAAATTGATTGCTTAGTCTATAGGTGTACCTACCCTAACCCTTCCAAACAAATGTTAAAGGTGTTGGTTATAATAATTGTTGGACACATGAATTAGGATAAGCATGAGATGCTTATTATTCATCAATATGATACATGTATCAATACATAGTCATGATCTTTGGATTCGTATTACAAGAGGTCTCTTGGACTTCTAATGACCATTACTATCACTTGACTATTCATATTCAATCAAATGAGGAATATTGTAACCCTGAACGGATTAGGTTGCCAACATTTCCCCCCTTAATCCGAAGGGGTGTATGTGAGTTCAAGGTGAGCACTGAAATTCG
>ML782916.1:444412-460705 GCA_009831015.1 Picea engelmannii
AAGTTCAAAATCTGAGCTATGTAGATTGAGAATTGGATTTTTTCAATCGGTGGGTGACATAAAAAATAAACAGCTCAAAAAAAAGCCACGAACAATGTCGCAACTATATCAAATGTATCGAAAAGTCTCTTAAAGTGAGGTATATATAGATCTATTATCGTTGATATAGCAACGAAAATGCATGAGTTGACCCGCAAAAAGTCAACTAGTCGTTTCTAGCCACGTGTGTTAGCAGGTGCTTTTGAGTTAGGAAATACTCGCCGCTATAGAGATGAACTTTCGTGGCAATAGCGACAATAATCACGCCCAATTTTATAAAAACATGAAAAAAATGGAAATGTGGAAAAATTTTGTGGAATAATCCACCCATATGTAGTAGTGTGGTGTGAGTGGACACTATAGAAAGTGGGTCCTCACTAACATTTTCTATCACTGGGGTCTGCGTGAGGAATGATATTGGATCACTTCCTATGACCGACGCTTTCCTCATCTTCTGTTGTACAATCCTCCCCGTGACCTTATCATATTTAAACTTTTTCAAATTGGGCACTTTGCTTGGTTTGTATGGGGTGTGAAGCCCCAAATCCAACTCACTGAATTGAGTATGACTGTTGGAACCCCTTGTTGATGTTTTTTGGATGTCGATGTCTATTGGTGATGCATCGTTGTTTTGAGCCTCCTCATATTTTGTTTGTTTCTCTTCCTCAACTGCCTTTCATGTTGTTGCTTCTACTTATGTTGTCGTTCTTCATTCAACTTTAACCTCTACTTCCTTCTCAACAACTTCCTTTGCTTCAACTTCTGCTTTAGCTACTATTGCATCATTTTTCCCCTTAACTCTAGCCTCATTGTTCTTTCAAATATTTTATGTTTCATCCTCCCTCTTTTTTTGAACTCTTTCCCTCTTTCTCCTCTTCTTATCTGTTGTTGTTTCTTCCTCCTCGGATGATACAGAGTGCATGGATGTTGTTGAGGCAGATGTTTTTGTCATTGCATGTTCTTCTTCTTTCTTTCAAGCTTCTTTACGAGCCTTCTCTTCATTAGTAATCCTTCCTATGGGCTTACCTTGTCGCCTAGTAATTACTTCATCATAATTTTGTGCTCCACAATGTACTTTTTCCTCCTCCCAAATGGTTGATGTGTATTCCCATGTGAATTTGAGTTGGCTGCAATAATCTTTGACAACCTTCTTGGGATCATGCCTTCTAAATCTTTCTTCCCTGAAGCGGTATGATAGTAACGTATCCACTTCATCATGAGCTTGCTTGGTAGTTGTGAATGAGTATGAACCTATCCATAACGGAAGCGGAGGCCAGATGGCCTTCTTGTCCTGATAAAGAGTTGCCCCGACTCTGTGGATCATTGTTTGATAGGAAACCTCTTGAAGCACCATTTTTTCTAGGAAAAATCTTGGAATTAGATGGAGAGCCTTGTGACCCCGTATATCCTTATGTAATTCCCATGTTCCATTAGGTACCAATCCCCAATATTTATGATTATTGCTAGTGCTTTATCAATCATGCACATGGTTGTCACGCAGAAAATAAATTCATGCAAGGGTGAGAAGAAGTGATCACATATTTTATGGTATTTTGTCATGTACTTGTGATCCCAGAGAACCTTGAAGTAAATGTGTATAGACTAGTATGTTAATTTCCATGCCCAACTCATCTTAGGATATTGATGTGACACACATAATATCCAACAAATATGATGACATGTGAAAATTTGGAAATGTTTCGAGTTCGGTATCCTTAACAGTTGTGATAGATTCTGTCAAAATTCATGATAGGATCACAACCCAGTGGAATGTTGACCCTTCATCTACACAGTAATAGATCAATGGAATTAAGGAAAGGATAAACGTAGAAGCATCTTGCTCTTTGTATAACCTATGAAGCATTGCCACCATATATTGATAGGGAATTCTTAGTGTGGTAGTTGGATAATCGCTAGACGACGTGTGCTTGAAATATTTGTTTGACTTGTACTAAACCTTGAACAGGTCTTTTACTTTGTGTTTGAACCCACCAAAGAGTTCCTCATCCAACTTTTGGGTTCTCTTTTCTAAATGATAGTATTTTTATAGATAAGATAGCTAGAATGAATCTATGGGTTCTCCTCTGGCATTAAGTATATACATTTTTCCAAGTCCACATGCTTTAGAATCCATGTAATTTCATCTACGCAAGGGAGCACTGCAACACTAGTTGCCACTTCGTGATCTTCGAATATTCTTGAAGATGTGGAGTTCATATTGGTCATCAAATTTCACTAAGAATGTATTTCTTTTAAACATTTGAGAGACTTGACCCCATTTGAGTGAGTCTCATCCTTTCTCCAGGAGTCCTGATGTGTCATCGTATACTACCCCTATGGAATCAGGCTCTTCATATTGTCTACTTCCACTGCCAAAAGCTTATGTGACAGGTTCCTTTCTTGTTGTCTTCTTTCGTGGAGACATTTCTAAATTTGAAATAGACATCGATAAGTAGATAATAAAGGTGGTGAAAAATTAAACACGAAATATCAGTCATTGTGAGCATATAAGAAATAAGCATTTGAATGGACATTAAATACAAATTTCCCCATGTAAATTCGTGCCAAATACTTAAAGAATATTTTTTCTTAATATTAGGAGGGAGGTCATCATTGGAAGATTATAGGATGATCAAAGACATTATGAAGTTTTAAGGGAGTTGGGCTCCAGTCAAGTCGGTGAAGTTAATGATATCTTGGTTAGTAGGGAAGAGATCTGAGGTCAGAGAAGTTTGTGGGAAATGCTCCAGTATGTACCGTAACAATTTGTAGGAACTCTTCTAGAACGTAATATTATGACCAGAGCACATTTTATAAAGTCCATCGATTACATGAAATCATTTCGTGTAAATTTCGTTAGTGGAACCGAAACGGTTTGTGGCATGGTTATCGGTATGGATCAAAAGACTTTGTCTTAACTCTTCCAAATGATACCAAGTTTTTTCTGTTAATCTTGATGAAGAGGATAATACCATAGGAATTTGTGTAAAGTCCTTTGGATAACACTGAAAATGATCACATAAATTCCTTCGGTGAAGACCGAAGTCGATCATGTAAAGTCCTCCGGTGAAAACAGGGGATGATCACGTAAATACCTTAGGTGAAGACCGGAGGAGATCATGTAAATTCCTTTAGTTAATACCAGAGTCGGTCACTTAAATTCTTCTAGTGAAGATCAAAGGAAATCATGCAAATTCCTCTGGTGAAGACCAGAGACGATCCTATTAACTTCCTCGATATAAAAAGATGCACTGAAATTTGGCTAAGTCTCGAATGGAATTTTTCTTTTGGTTGAGGGATTATGGTATCATGGAACTTGAGACAAGGCTTCGGTCGAAGAAAGGGTATACGCTCATGTGGTTGATTGATCTAGGTGGATATTGGTGGCCACCCACCTATTCAAACTAGCTCCTCTTGACAATTTTTAGTTCAACACGTTCTTCTGTACTTCTTTGTAATTGTGGGTTCTACACTTCTGGGGTTGTCTAAAGACCTACACGGCTTCCAGGTGGAGATTGGTGGTCGTCCACCTAATCCAACTGGCTTATTTTGGAAGTTTTCATGTCAATACATCTTTCTCTACTTCCAGGGTCGTTTTGGGGCCCTAAACAATGTTTTTTTGTCTTGCCACAGTCAAACTATAGATGGATTTAGAGTTTGATGGCATAATGTGTAGTTCTTGAAAATACCTTTCTAGTGGGATGTCACACACCTAAAATGGAGGTCATATGCAAAAGTTACAACCCCGGGAAGTTGAGGTACCAACTTACCCATCGGGGCCCACATAACTTTTGACGTTTCATCTCCTAGGGTTAGGTTTTTGGATTTCTAGGGTTTTGGTATTCATGAGTACTGTTAAAAAGGAATCTGGAGCCTCATTGTAATCATTTTGCTCAGACAGATGTGCATAGAAAGCCACATCTCTTCTATGAGATAGCTACCACCATTCGAGCAAGTTGTTTCCAATTCCACAATTTTACAGTTTCATCCTATTTTTTTATTCAATAGAAGTTATTTTTCACTGGATATTTGTTGTTTTTCTCTGTATCTTTGTGTTATTGTATTCAATATGTTATTCCTTTAATTCCTCTCATAAATCTAGATCATTGATTGACATCAAGAGGGTTATTTTTCTTCCCCGGATGGGGTGACAAATGGCAAGGAAGTGGAAGGTAGGTGGCACCGGGCAACGCAGGGCGATATTAATCCTTGTCACCAGCCTCTCGTCCCCCCAGCTTGAATGACTCGCATTCACTGTGATTCAATGGAGGTGCGTTGGGCACCTCGAGGTAATTTAAGAGCGCCATGCATGAACTAGGTCAGGTGTACCTGCACCAGGCTTGCAATCACCTCGACCCTAATGGATCCCACTCAAGTCAATTCACAAGGCCTTATGGAAGCTAGGATGGTGAACCATTCTCTCGCTCCTCCCTAGCATTTAGCATGTCTGCTCCTTGGCCTTCTCCAGATCCTCCACAACCTCTCTACTCTACGCCCACCCTTGCCTTCTCTAGTTCAGTTCTTCCAAGCCAGCAACATGCCCAGGGATCGAGGAAAATCCAAGCAAGGCCCATTGTATTACAGTGCCTACACTAGACACAATCATCTCCCCTCCACCCAACTCACCCTCATCATAGCCAGTCATCTCAGGAAAAACCAGACCCCCAATTACCTTGGTAGTGGCCCTTCCATGGCATAAATGCCCCCTCTTGCGAATTTTGCCCCTCCGCTCAACCGCAATCCTGAAATTGACCCTCCAAGAGCCTACTCTCCAGACCACTTCTTTGGCACTGGCTCTTGCATAATGGAGGAAGAGATTCCCCCCAGCTAGCAAGAGACTCCATTGAATGTAATGGTCGTGGTGGATGAAGATGACATAGTGAATGCAGTGGATATAACGGGCGTAGGGGACACAACAGAATAAATTGATGTCGATATGATGGAGGAACCGCCTCCATTGACCCCACTTTGATTCGTAGAGGAGCACATTCAACTCATATTTGAGTTGTGACAAAAAATGGATGAACAAGCCCATATACAAAACTTCTTGGGACAATGCTTGGACCTCCTGATGGACGCGATGACAATTGATCTAGCTAGCAAAAGATGTCCAACCTATGGACAATTATTTGTCCCAACCTGCAACACTCAAGGACGGCCAAGTCCAAGCTAGCTCCCAAGTTTCATGGTTTATTTTTACTTTCATCATTTCCACAAAGAATTAAAATTCTTTATCATGCTTTGTAAGACAGTCGGCCATGGCCACTGCACAGTAGAACACTCTACTCTCTTTTTTTAGAATCATTTTCAGTTACATTTTCAGACATGTTTAATAGCCACCTGTCCTGGTTTCCCTACTGTGGCAGGGCAGGTGGAAGAATCATGTTTTTGTATTGACACGTAATTATGTGAATATATTTTTAGTGCTCTTTTATTTACAAAAAAAAAAGAGGGTTATTTTCCTTGTCTTCTCCTCTTCTAAGTTTAGAGGATGGATTTGAACGTCGGTGAGTCCATCATAGTACATGGGTTGATCAATAGATTGAAGGTTAGGGCATAAAAATCTCGGTCGTGTGAGTGTTGGTAGGTTTGACTTTATAGTGGATGCCAGGAAGAGATCGAGGAGGTGGTGCAAGGTATAGGTTGAATGATATCAGGCTTAGGGCATGAGTATAGGTGAGGATAAAGGTGGTTGAGTTTTAGGGTATTGCGGACAACTAGGGCAGAGTTAAAAATCAGGATTGTTAGGGTTTTCGTTGTTATGGGTCCGGAGTGGGGCATGGCTAGGGAATGATGTATAAATCATCCAAGGTGATGACAAGGGGACTTTTGAAAGAATTGGTGGCCTCGGTAGTTAGGGACAGGACATAACCCTAATCCTTAAATAATATACAAACATATAATAATGTCCAGAAAATTTTTAGGGCATACCTAGATAAGAGTTACACGTGGATGGTGAAAGGTAGCCGAAATACTAATACATTCGCAAGTTAGTCGAAAAAGATGTTTCACTCTCTCATCCCTCTATTGCGATAAGCAAATGATGAAAAGGATGGGGAAGGGGAACCATTTTTATAGGTGTGGCATGCAATATAATCTCACCTGGGGCATTAAAGTATTTACCAGAAGAAATGTTTGGAAAATCTTTGGGTACACCGGAGGAGATGGTGGGAAGGTCTCTGATATGCACTGGAGAACATGACAGAAAGTGTGTTGGTTTTCCATTTCAAAGGAGTTGACATGAAGTACGTTGGTCCCTTAAAGTAGGGCTTCCCTAAACCCTATACGCGAAGCCTCATTGTTCCTATCTTTAAAAATGGGGATAGAAACATTCCCTCTAATTATAGGACCATTATGATTAGCCTCATTTTTTCCAAGCTTTATGGAATTATTTTGGAAAAGAAGATTAGTCTTTGGATAGAAAGTCATGGTAAAAGAGTTAAATGTCAAGCCAAGTTTAGGAGATACCATTCATCTGTGGACCATATTGTTACCTTTAGGATCATTGCAGAGGAGTTTCGCAATACTAAAACCAATTTTTTTTGTTGTTTTGTTGACTTTAGAAAAGCTTTTGATATGGTCCCCAAGAAAAACCTTTGGGATAGGTTGGAAGAGATAAAAGTCCCTTTCGAGTTGAGGGCTACTACAATAAGGCTATATGAGAACATTATTGCCAAGTTTGAGAACATTGAGGCCTAGTCGAAAGAGATTAGCTCCAATATTTGAGTCAAGCAAGGTTGTCCCTTGCCCCCTACCCTTTTTGGCATATATATTAATAAGTTAGAAGATTGCTTGGAAGAAGCAGGTTGTGTTGGACCTACTCTCACTATTATATTCATCAATATTCTTCTTTGTGCTGATGATATCGTTCTTGTGGTGAGGAGTCCCCTAAATCTTGCAAAGCAACTAAGAATCCTCCTGGATTTTTGCTCCAATATGGGTATGACTGTTAATACTGACAATACTAAGGTCATGATCATTAAATCCAATAAGATCACTTATGATACCTGTGTATATGACAACACCAACTTGGAGGAAGTGTCTTCATACAAATATCTTGGAATCAATATTTACCACAAGCTCAATTGGAATTATGGCATTAAGAAAATGTTTTTTGGGGTATGGAAAGATTATTATGGGCTTGAAAACAATTGTCAATCAACCAATATTTAGGCATGGGATAAGAATAAACTCCTCTTTGAGACTCTTGTTACACATGCTATTCTATATGGATTTGAAGTCTGGGGATGCAATATCTCTCATGAATCCTAGAGAAACATGGAGCAAATCCAAAAGAAATTTATAACTTATAATCTCAAAATTAAAGGAATACACCCTATCCCATCTTCATCTTAGAGACAATCATTTCCCCCATTGAGAGAGCCTCTATGACTAGATACCTAATGTATAAGAACAAGTTAAACAACATGGAAGACAAGAGGTTTCCTAAAATTACTTCAAAATACAATCGTAACCACCTTCAAATCAAGCAAGGATGGTATAAATATGCCCAGTCTTGGCTAAGCCATTGGGAAATCATGGAAGAGACCATTTTGCAGAATAAGGATACTATTGAAAATATCATTAAATTAAAATTTAAGGAGAAAGAGTTAGAGGAAAAGGGAAAATTAAGGTATTATAAGGATGTAATCAACCCTAATCTAGAAGATCAAAATTGTCTCTCTATTTTGACAAGTGTAAAGAAAAAAAAAGCATTGCTAAGATAAGAACAAATTCTCACGATCTCCATAGTAAAACTGGGCGTTGGTCAATTCCTAAAATGCCATGGGATAAAAGAGTGTGTCTCCTTTGTGACATTAAGAAGCTTGAAGATGAAAATCATTTTCTCTTAGATTGTCTAGCCTATACCCAGATTAGATCTCAATTTCAAAATATTTGTCACCCTACCAACCTTCCTAACCTTTTAACTCAACAAAACTATGGTGATCTTGGAAAGCTTCTCTTAATGCTTTTCGAATACAGAAACAAAATGATAAATAATTTCAAGTAATCTCTTACCCTCTTAAGGTCTGATATACCAATTCGGTCTCAATAGACGTTAATCATCATCATTAAATCCATTTTTCTTAAAAATAACGATTTTAATATTCTAAAATTATAATTTCACTAAAAATTTTGTAACCTAATTTGAATGATGATAAATCTAAAAAATACAAAATCATAAAAGTTTAGTGGTCTTTTAAAAATGAATTGTATTATTTTTTCAAACACCACATTTACATCATTAAAATATTTCCATCATTTATTTATTTATTTAATATAAGTTATTTTATTTTTATAAAAAAATAATATAGAACAATTTTCCTTTGTTTCTCTCTATTTATGTAGTTTATAAAGTATAGGAGGGAATATTTACTATGGATTACTACATTTCATAGTTATTAACAACCTAGTTTGTCATCTATCTTTTTTTCCCCAGAAAAAAAACATTATCTTGCTATTATTAAAATCAAAGATAATATGTCCCATACAGACTTAGTCCCTGTAACTAGAACTTAAACAGTTTGCTGCCAAAACATACCAAGCAGAGAAGTTCTAAAATTCCAAAAAAAAAAAAATATTCCTACATATATACAAAGACACTAAATACATACTAACATAAATTGTTTTCAGCCTCAAAAAACTTCTATCTACCTTGAAGAAAAGTAATAACCATCTGAAAAAGAGACTAAAATCTAGTCAAAAGGAATAGTAATAGTGCTAGACAACACCCCATTAAATTTGATAATATAAAATGTTAGATGGAAGGCCCACACCACATCTGAATTATGAACCCTGTACATATGGGAGAAGGAAATGTAGGCAAATTCTTCGTTGAGACACATGATTCTCCTTTTCCACTGATCAAGAGCTGGCACCTGTAAATTAACCATTCTTGATGCCCAACTTGTAATAACTTTAGAATCCCCCAGTACTTGAAGATTGTCCAATTTGAGCTTTCTATCCAGCCATAGCAAACCCCAAAGAGCAATAATCTCAGCTTTTGTATTTATTCCTCCAAAGTATGCATGCATTGAAAAATTTTGTGAAAATTTTAATACAAAACCTCCTCCACAAAATCCATTAGAAGTTGCACCATCAAAGAAACCTACATGTATATTCTCAAATAAATTAGGTAGATAATAACAAACAACTTTATCATCGGACAAGAATTTATCCTTGTGAAATTCATAAAAATAAGCAATAATTCTAGAACTGACAACATATGCATCCAAAGATTTTCCTTCAAAGAGGGAGAAATTACGTGCTATCCAAACTCCCCACATTATAAAGATAGGAAATTCAGTCAAATAATGCCTTTCCTTCACCCAAGTTTGCATACAAAGATCAATTGAACCACCTCCCCAAGTAGATGATACATGTTATCTACCACAAACCAGGGTCCATATTCTTTTTAAGAAGTAACAATCTATAAATAAATGAACAATTGTTTCCCCATGCTTCAAACACAATTTGCATATACCAGGGCCGTGATATCCTATTTTTTTAGATTTTCCCATGTTAGGATTTTTTCTTTCAAATAGAGCCACATAAAACATTTTAATTTCTCTAGAAGATTCCATTTCCAAAGCTTGAGAAACCACCATTTAGCAATGATCATAGAATTTGTTGATGAGATGGCCTCATAGGACAATTTTGCAGTTATTTGCCCTTCGGATTCATTCCATCCCCATACAAGAGAATTAGGTTCATCTGAGATTCTGATGCCAGCAGAATTTAAATCATCTATAAAATGATTCCATTCAATTTCCCAAGTACCAACCAAGCCAATATCATCAGCAGAGAGCCAATAATTTTGTAAAGGGACCGAGGAAGCAAAATTCATAATCTGTCCCAAATAATTAAATCCCATGTTGTTTAATTAATCACATAAAGGTTCTGAAAGTCTATAGAAGTACTCTCCTCCTATGAAAGAGTCAACTCCTAGTACAACTTGAAGGCCATTACCAACTTTCCATGTTAACCAAGATACCATCCAATGGATGGATTGCAACATCCCTCTCCAAAAGTTAGAAGCATTTCCAGAAGAGTGTTGAGGCAATCTGAACCATTCAACCACAAAAGAATTATGTAAATACTTGTCCTTCAACAAATTAGACCACAATCTTGTACCAAAGAGACCTCTCCATAGGATTTTCATACAAAGATCCTTTCCAAACCAATCTAAATGCTTGATACCCCAACCTCCTAATTTCTTAGGAATGGAAATACTTTCCCAACTGGAAAGATAAAATTTTCTCCCTTCAGAACAACCAACCCAAAGAAAATGAAACATTTTACTTATAATAGATTTTAAGATCGAACAACCAACCCAAAGAAAATGAAACATTTTACTTCTAATGGATTTTAAGATCGAAGCAAGAATTTTTTTCAAGGACAACCAATACATCGGGATGATCTAGAGAACAAATTTAACAAGGGTTAGTCTGCCTCCCAAAGAAAGCCTTTTGTATGTCCAAATACCCATTCTTTTATCAATTTTTTGGACAAGCCAACCCCAATCCTCCTTATAACAATTAGGATTAAAAAAAAAACCCAAATATTTAAAACCTGAATCCAAGGATTCAATGTGGAAGGGAAAAAAAGAACAATTTGTCTAAGTAACGTAATGTCTACATTGTTATATTGTTATAGCAAGATTTACTTCACCCTATGCAAATTTTCTCAGAAGGCCTTTTTCCATTTCCCTATGCAGACTTGAAGTCCATTTTTTCAAATCCCAGAGCTAAAAACAATATTTTTCCACATCTACACTCCCTAACTATTATACAACATGTGTATATGCAGGTTGCACCATTACAACACACGTACATCGGGTTTTGTGCCCAAAATTAAAAAATAGTGTTAGGTTTCCATGTCACGTCATGGGATCTATGATCTTTGACCTTCCATATACTGGAAACATTCTGACTTGGCCCTTTAGTTCCATTTGAAGGATATAAATGGTCCATATCCAAGTTGTGGAAAAGAGGAGAAGAATTTAACTTTGAGAGCAAAGTTACTCTGGAGAAATTATTCACTTCATATTGAGACTGCATCCCTTTGCCCTTTTAAGTCTGAACACATTTTTTAGCCCCCAAGCTCTTCCCTACTTGATTGAGAACCTCATTGTCTCTCTTATATGAGGATTGAAGTGGTGGAGGCCTAGCTGGAAGGGACCTAGTTTCTCAGTTCCGAACAGTGTCGACATGGAAGTTTGTAATTCATTCACTTCTATTGATTACATTTTAATAGAAATACTATTTTCTCATCCAATTAATATCTTGCAAATATTTGAATTGTTATTCCATGGGCATATTTGTTATGAATCTTGATGGATTATGCTATTGAATGTGCTAACTTTATATATTATCACCATATGCTTGTGTTTCTTGGTTGTTGAGGACAAGTTGCAGGTGTATTGCTTTGATTCAAGCGCTCAACGGTGGACTTCATCGAACGTCTGGATGAGGTAGGATCTTTATCTTGTATGGTTAGCTTATTTGTTTATATAACATACTTGATATTAGAGTTGATTTATGCAGTCATTTCCGTCTATCATGGTTTACCCCATGCCATAGAGAGATTTTCCTCGTAACAGAATTGGCGACCATACTGGGGATAAAATCTTCTTTTCGGGGTTTGGAGTGTTTTTCTCCTTTGATTTCTCTCATTTATATTGAGTTTCTTGTCGTCTGATTGCTTGACAACCTCTGTTCATTTTGAGTCTGAGTTTCTTAGCCTTATTTTTAGCCTCGCAATGTTTTAACACATATACACGGGTTTTTACCTAACAGTCACGTACATACACGTGATGTCCTTCTGCAAGAGGCATATATACGGGTTTTTCTCCTGAATAGTCGCGTATATCATCCTTTTTTGCTTGGTTGTTGATTTTGATGTTTGTTGGGTTAGTTTTGATGGTTGTTGAGTCTTCTTAGGTCTCTGTGATGATTGTTAAGTGCATGTGGAATGATAGGAAACCTTTCTTTGGTCGAAGTTTTGGGTGGTGCCTTTCTCATCATCCTTTTCATTGATTGTCCTTACATCTTGGGCTAGGTGTTTGCTTCCTGATATCCTACCTGCTTTGTCTTTGTTTACATACAGTAGAATATTTATATCAAGTTGTTGTTCAGTCCTTGCATTTTCATTCTTTTATATTGAAAATACAAAAATATCAGGCATTTTGCATTGTTGTCATTTGATATTTTGGGTCATTATCATTGATCTTAGCACATGTATGGAAATATTGCATCTTACTTGGAATTGCAGAATTAAATTGAAAATTGCATTTTGAAAAGCTTATCATTTATTGGGAATTGAAGTTAGGAATTTGCATTTTATTCATATTCCTTTATTTTACTTGTTGAGTCATAACATCATTAGTTTCACAACCGCACCTTTTTGAGTAAGAAAGACCAGTAAAAGCAACGCTGATAATTTAAAATTGATTAGAAACGATTTTATTTTCTAGGGTGCACAAACTAGCTTAGGATTTAGAGCCTTGGAATAGGATTTTGTGAGTAAACTTATCCAAGACTATTAAATCAACATATGTGTTTGACTAAGGGAGTGGTGAAATCCATTGTATAATTGGTGACGTCAGGAGGCTCCGCTTACATCGGAGTTAATCACGAGGTCGTGTGAGGTTGGTTGAGGGGATATCCCCCCAATACCTTCTTAGCGTCAGATATATTTCTAGGGATCTATTCGTATATGGGGATCTTGCTAGTACCTTTACCTCTATGAGAGGTGGTGCTTTTGAGTTTTCAGGATTTTTTACCCAGCCCATACGATAGACCTGACTTACGATTGTTCGTCTCCACATCGATTATACCATAGTTGCTTAGTTACTTGACATAGGTACCACATAGATTACTTGTAGGGTTTATTCTGCAAGTACCATGGGTCAGATAAGGGTCAGACAACACACAACCTTTATGGAGGATTACCTCTCTGGGGGGATCTAATCGACTGGTTGTTAAGCCCATGAGGGCCCTTATAATTGATTTTGATACCTCTGATCTTTTGTAGGGAGTCTCATGCCCCTCTTAGGTGAGGTATACCTACTTTAGGGAGGGAGGCCCCTTTCAGCCACTTTATCATGTTTGTGTGCATATTGGCCTTTTGTTTATTTTATTTTGGTGTGCTCCTTGATTACTAGTTGGCCTTAGGATTTGTTTTTTATATCTTGAGTCTTGAGTCATCGTGGAGCCAGACCAGCTTCCCCGTAGTTCTCACCGCCTTGTTATGATTACCAGGATGAGTATTGAATCAAGTCAGAAAGATAATCGCAATCCTTCAACTCCCATACCCACTATAGTTAATGATACTCCTTTGACACCTTCAACCACAATGGTTGTAGTGTCAGAGGTTCCTATCATCACTCTTGTCTGTCCTATAGTGAATACTCAACCTATAGCCATGAACCCTTTTGGGTCCCTTTGTCACTCGTCAGGCTACAATATTCAGTCCATCCATACGACCTCTAGCTCTTTTTCTTATGGTATGTTGAACTTCACATCATAATTTTCATCCTCCATCCCAACATCTAATCCAAATACTAGCATTGGACTTGGGGGAATGGCTCCTCCACATACTCCATTTTCGTTTGGTGGTGCTCATATCCCACAAATGACTCCTATAGCTGGAGGCCTTCCTCCTTTTCACCCCAGATCTAATACTGGTCCTAATGCTCCTGGATGCAGTAACCAATATAGCAGACAATCTATTGCTTACGGTCCATCCTTTACACCTACCTCATCTGTACCGATTCTGACCAACACATTTGGCATGACGAATCCACCTTTATCCTCCAGATTCACACCCAGAGGAGGTCAGTTTCATACCATGGGCAACCCCAACCTAGAGCCACTCCATCTGGGGGAAATTTTTACAACCCTCATCATAAAAATCCTACTGGAATGGTGCCCAACCAACCCCTCATGAATCAGTTCAGAGGAGGGTCTTACAATCCCGGACATGGCCATGGTGCATATCAAAACCCTGGATGTGTTGCAATTCCCCAACAACAATATTTCTAGGGAGATTGCGGCCAAATGTCGCAACCCTATCTCCCTTTTCTGGCCACACTCAATCTGCTAGACTTGTCTAGATTGATGAATGACCATGTGCGTCACGATCCGACATGGCCCCTCGTCCCCACCAAGCTTCCTTCAGATATTCCAAAATTCAAAGGCAAGACTGGTGAGGATACTGGTGATCACATCACTACTTTTCACCTTTGGTGCTCTTCGAAATCCCTTAACTAAGATTCTATGTGTTTAAGATTGTTTCAATGCACCCTCATAGGGATCGCCGCGAAATGGTATATAGAGCTACCAGGGGGGACGTACGAAAATTTTAATCAGATGGTTTTATTCTTCCTCAATCACTTCCAATTGTCAGTTCGTTACGATGTCAGCATAGAACTTATATCGTCCTTTCATCGGGACAAAGCCACCCATATCTCGGATCACATCCAAGAGTGGAATAGATGGAAGAGGTTGATCAAGGCCTACATACCCCCAGAATTCCTGCTAGAGTGGTTCCTTAAGTCTCTACAGCCTTATATTTCAAAGGATGTTTCTACATTTGCGGTTACATCGGAGGAAGAAGGGATTTTTAAAGCCTGGCAGTTATATATTATATATGCTTAGTCTGGTATGTTATACGAGATTCTTCCAAATGCACCGAGGTCAAACTATGACCCTAGACAAAATCTCGAGCCTCATGTCGATGGCATTGTAGGCTCTGCCAATGTGAAATCTACAGACTTGGTGACAAGCCAGTTGAAAGAGTTGTCTCTAAACTAGTCTGTAGGAGGTCCATCTTCGTCTGTGTCCTCCACTCCCACTCAGTCGACGGATGTACATTCTGTGTAGTCCTCGACTAACCCGAATGGTAACCAGCAACTAGGAGGGAATAAAAATAAAGGACGTGGTAACAATTGTAAGGGTGGGAAGAATAGTAATAAACCCAAGGACAATTGTAATAATGAGAAGTTGAATAATAATGTTGGTGAGGGAAAGAAAGAAAGGTGGAAGGTGAAGTTTCCCTGCAAGCTTTGTACAGACAACCACCTTACCCACTTATGCCCCAAACTTGCAGAAGCTACGAGGCTTTTATCTTTATCGCTTGCTGTGTTGACTAATCCTTTTCCACATAATCAGTGTTATCGCTCTATAATTTCTTAAGGCTGTGAAAGAAATGGCCAAAGGTAACCACAAAACCACTTTGGAAGCTGGGATCTATCCCTCCCAACTTCAAAGAGGGATCTCTCTGTATGATTTAGATTTTTTTATATTAAAATATTAGGCTAGTTATGATAGTTCAGGGTTTATTTGTTTGATTTGAATTGTTTGGTTGGAACAATGAAGATGGGCCATTGGGAAAATGGAGTCACAACTTTGAATTGATCAAATACAAGGTTTAAAAGGAAAATATTGCAGGGCAAGGTAGGCAAATTCACTAGATCCTCAAAGATTTAAGGTATGGAGGAGGTGAAAAGGTCTAGAAATCCAATAAAAAACAAAGCAATTAAGAATTCTGATTTTAATCTTCAGTGGAAAACACAGAAATTATTCTTAAGCTAGAGACAGAGTGTACATTTAAAAAAATTATGTCCTTTATCTTCTTAGAATAATTCAAAATTTAGGAAACAATGGTGATAGCAGAAGAAAACAAATTAACAGGAAAAAAATGCACTTCACCAATAAAGTTGACACACGTATCCTGTAATGATTGCACTGTATTACTGGGAAATCTTATCAATGACATCTATGTGGGCTGCTTTACAATACTAGTCCTATTCTTCAAAACAAGTCCCAACACATCATACTTCTAAATGAGAAGTATTTATAAATTTATTTACAAAAGATCGTGTCATAACTAATGCAGATTTATTTTAGGGATATCTAAACTAACATCTATCTATAATCACAACAATATAGGACTGAAAAGATCCACTCGGATATCTGGCATTGTTTTGATGGAAGTTATTGATGATATGTCCTTTGACTCCTACTGCGTTTTGACTCCTGCTGCGTTGTTGGTCCTTGTTGTTGATTGTGGCTATTTCTGCAAATATTGTGCATTGAAATCTGGAATTGGTTGATTGACTATTGATCTTTTGTTGCTAGGTGTCTTCATGCCCCTGAAATCTAGAACGAGGTTGAAACTATCTCCACAAAATCTTCTTATTGTCTTGTCAATCTGATTTCATTGCCATTTGTCCCTTTGAATAACTTCATC
>ML782916.1:479513-490062 GCA_009831015.1 Picea engelmannii
TCTCTATATCGTGTGACATGTCTTAGAAAAAGGAGCCTATGAATTAGAAGATTATGAATGGAACATGTTGGTTGAGCCTAGGAATGGACTCTATTTGAAAAGATATTATGCTTGAGCCCCAAGCTTGGGTGTAACTCTTTCTATACTAATGTATTTTAGTGTATATATATTTTCCCTTTTTTATCTTCAGCTTACTTATCAATTTTTCCCTTGTTTGGAAGATGTCAACGAAGTCCTCGGTCCACTTAGGATTCGCAGACGGGGCCGGTCATCATACATGGAACTTGGCTTCCGCCGCTTGGGTTGTTTACTCACCCGAGGGTCTACTAGTTTCTTCATGTCGTGTTTGCCTAGGCCCATCCACAAATAATGCGGTTGAGTATAGCATTGTTATAGAACTTTTACGCGATGTTATTTTGCATGGTATTCACTCTTTAGAAGTTCGCCTGGACTCCCAGTTGGTAGTATGTCAGTTGAACGACAGTTACCGTGTGCGAGACCCTACTCTACTATGACAATTCTTACGGGTACAAATTTTGGAACAACAATTTGATTTTATTACTTATCATAACATGCCTAGAAGTTCTAATTATGTATATGATGCATATTGTAATTTTGTTTTAGATTGGAATTTATCACATAACTAAAGCAAAGAAAACACTTTCATCAATGTACACATTGTAACATAAGTAAATCCGAAGATCAATGTTTTTATATATATTTCATCTCTCCAAAAAATATGATGTTATAGTACAAAATTGGGGCTCACACCCTCAAAATACATATACATTTGATCATGCAGTAATCACGACATCTACGCCTACGGTGCCGGATGAGTGTCATGATTGCATACTATGGCATTTGCGAGATGCCAAAAGAGTCATACCCAACCATGGGGCACACCTACCACCTGTCGTTGCATCGCCTCTGGCAGATCCTCTATCTGAACCATGTGAATCCTCTGCATCAAACAAGGCAGGTTACCCTGCATGTTTTGAAGCACTCTATCAGCGTCCCCTCCTACAGGCTCATCCCCCTGGTGCCTTCGTCGGTGTCATGGAAGTCTGTTTGGTCATCATGGACCCACGTCTGTGTCACATACATGTTTAGTTAGTACTTGACATCATCCAAAAATATTTTTGTTTTCTTATAAAAAAAATAAAAAAAAGTGAAATATTCAAAAACTTTGGCATACCTATGTATCCGTAGGCGAAACCTAGTGGTAACAACATGTCTGGGTCTCCTCTGAAGTCAATCCTTGTGTAAGGCTAGTCCTGCAGAGCCATCACCTGCTGACTCCACCACAAGAAAAATTCGTCGTTGTAGGGTGTTGGCACCCTACCACCGCCCTGTTGCCTCATCACCTCATTCCACCGTGCCATGGCTGGATCGCGAGATCCATGCGAAACAATCTCAACTCTAGATCCCAAGCCTACAACCCGCTCGAAGAAAAAACTACACAGGATAGACGCAAACCCAAAGTTCCTCTTTCTACCCACTTTGCAGTCTGTCAGCTGGCTCTTCATGTTGGCCAACAGTGAGGTGCACCAGTCGTAAATTGTGGGTCGCAAGCAATCCACTGAATAGAACATAAGTGGCCTCGATGCCTAGTGCAAATAGGTTGACCATGTGATCCATGTCAACACCAGGACAACAATCTTGAGACTTAGATTTTTGATCGCTCTGATCGGGAGTTTGATCCCTACCTTTTCGGTCCCTGCAACACAATAAGTGGCTATGTAATCCTCTATGTTCATGCCACTCCCAGCTCCCTGGGATTTGAGTCTGACCACCTCACCGCGACGCGACAATCCTATCAAAAAGAAAATGTCCTCAACTTCAATCCTCAATGGTTGTCCATCAAGGTTGAAGGTCTCGGTATCTGGATCCCAGTAGTTCACGAGCAGCTGAAGCAGTCTCACTTGATCCCTCATACCTTTGAGAGCCCAAAACTTGTATAGACCACATATTTTTAAAGCCATTTGGTCCCCTGGATCTCTCACCACTGCAGCATCCACCTCTTCATGCTCTCTTTCTCTCCACTCTAGCACCATCCTTCAATATTAAAACCATTTTTGAGTTAGAAACATTTTCAAAACCTTACCCACAGACATGTACGCGAGCTACAGTTTACACAGTCGCATATAGGGTTTCTTATGCATTGGTTGTTTTGAAAACAATCATGTATAGGTATGCGTATACGCGAGCCGATAATCTATAGCCCGTGTATACCTTAGTTTCTAAATTGTGCCCTAAAATACTCAAAAAAGGAGACCAAATTGCAAATTTTAATCCATTAGAAATAAAGAGAGGAGCAAGATGAATTACTTGGTCCAGATGGTTGTCATTTCTGTCACTCGTGGCTCCCACAATAAGAAGTTGAAATTCGGGGACAATTTGGTCCAAAATGCACTATTTGGGTAAAAAATACAAATAGTATAGTAAAATTGGTTTTTTTTACTATTTATATAAATATTTTACCCACTTTACATAGTTTTGTCTAATATTTTGGCCTAATGGACTAATACGATAGTGGATGGAGTTGGTTTTGGTGGTTTTTTCCAGGGATTCTTGTGGTTCTCAACCCCATGTCACCCATTCGTAACTTTGGACAGGTATTTTTGTCATCTGGCATATAGGATAGGTCACCAATCCATTATGCACACTTGCATCATTCTATGACTGCAGCTCATATACCTTAGGTACGAACCCATTTAATAGCGACACAGAACCTTATATCTGCAACTAGAAGTGTCATTATTAAATGGTAGAGACTTACCAAACATGGGTACCCTAGTTAGATCCCCAGCTCTATTCAATGCCCATGCAGAGATTCTTGTTCGTAGGATCGAGAGTCCCTTGTAGCTAATACACGACTTTATGTTTGAACCTCATTTCTTACTCATAAGCATGATGACCTATACCTAGAGGACTCCCAATGAGTCTGGTTTAAGCTCTTTTTCGACTCTCTCAAAAAGTGAAAAGATTTTCGAGTGAACTTGTCTCTTTCACACTCGTAAATTGGATTTGAAAGGAAGTATATTTGGTGTAAGTTTACCCCTTTTTCAAACCAACTAGACTAAGATTATGAAAAAGGACATTTTTTGGCGTTAAGTTGTAATTTCATCTCATTCTCTTGCTTGCAGTATTAAGCCTATTGTTGGTTCTCACTTTTTCATTATAATCCTATCACCTAATCAGTTTGCATCATCAGCCAAGCAAAGCCTTGCAACTTGACACCCTATACCCAAGAGGAAACATTCCCCCGAGTGTCCATCTCTCGCATGCACCTCCTTGCATTGAGCATAGGTATGTTCCACCGCTGGAACTAGGTGCTTACTTGTGGCACTCATTTCCTCCTCTATATCATAGCATTCATTTGACTATAAAAAATAAAATAAAAGATGGGTGGTGAAGGAATATTATCTTATATTGGCAATAGTCGTGTCACCTTTGAAAAGAGCACAAAACTTTTCAGTCCACTTGTCATCAAAATTTTGGGTTTAGCATGACCTTAGGAAGTTGAGCTCATTGCTTAGAGTTTACTCCCCCGACTGGTTACTCTTCTAGTCCCTATGGAGAGTTTGATTGATGCCTTTTGCATCTCAAAGTTTCATCATTGAATCTATGATGCCAGAGTCTTCCATATGTCTCATGCTCTTGTTAAAAGGATGCCTATCAACCTGTGTCGTCCATTCCTCAGAACTCTTGACTTTTTGTGTCAGCCATACCGTCAGTATGTCTCGGAATTACATGAAGCTATAGTCCTATCATGCACCCTAGTCCTACTTTAATCATTGTTAGGTAACCTTGAACCCAGTAGTCGACATTTCATCATTAGTTGTTGACTGGGGGGTTTCCCTTGTGTTCGATAGCAAGAAATTTACTCACACATTGGTATTCATGTAGTGTCTTGGATGCCATTAGCCTTATTGGTGGTTTCCTCATCTTTGTCAGTGGTTTTCCTTATTGGCTGCTATTCAAAGGGTCTTTTTTGTGTCTCGCTTGCATATGGCACACGCGAAAGACACACAGGGTCATTTGTTCGTGAACATGTTCTTCGTTAGATTTCCTCCAAATCATCAAGCTCCTGCTTTATACCTTGTGCTAAATGATGAGAGATGCCTCAATGCTCTCCTTTCAGCGAGTCTCCTTCCATCCACTTCAGCCCATCTATTCTCGAAACGAGACCTAGAGTCCTATGAGTACCTAGAGGCTTGCAATCATTAGTGGTAAGTTCTCTCGTCATCAACAATTGGGAATACATCAATGTCCCCTGATCGATGGATTCTTCAAGTGTTCGACCTCGACACCTTTATTCACACTTGTAAGAATGTACTCGATGCCTTGATACCTACTTTCATTATCGATAGGTTGTCTCGTGTTTGTTAACGATATACCTTAATGATCGGTAATCAAACGAAGTCTCATTGTGTTCGACCTCAACTCCTTTATTCACACGATGTAGATTTGCACCTTTGGCAGATCGTGTAGAAGACTTGAAGACATCAGTTCATAGTCGTAGATTTCCTGAGTTGTTGCTATCTTTCATTGGACCAGTACCTATGTGACTTCAGTGATCATGGGAGATCATATTGTACTCCATTGTATACATATATCTTCAGATTGATTTTGAGATTGGTTTTACTGGGCCGTGTTCATGACTATGACAGCCTTTGGCATATAGCCACCTTTGTATTGCCTACTAATGGCCATGAACAGTTTTTTGGTATATTTTCACATGGATCTGCAGTGTAACTCAAATTGGCAGCCATGTGCGCAAAGTCAGTATAGATTGTAATATTCTCATGAGCAACTAGTTCATCCAGTTGGGTCTCCATTACTCCACTTCTGGGTATTATAATGTATTTCGTCCATTGCATATACTCCTCTGACCTCACACATTAGGGGGCATCTATTATAGCAATATTTTCCTCACCCTATGCAAATTTGCTCAAAAGACTTTTTCCATTTCCCTATGTAGACATGAAGTCCCTTTTTGCAAATCTCATATCTAAAAACAATATTTTTCCACATATACACACCCTAACTATTATACAACATGTGTATACGTAAGTTGCACCATTACAGCCTGTGTACATCGGGTTTTGTGCCCAAAATTAAAAAATAGTGCCGGGTTTCCATGTCACGTCACGGGTATATGATCCTTGACCTTCCATATACATGAAACGTTATGAATCGGCCCTTCAGTTCCATTTGAAGGCTATAAATGGGCCATATCCAAGTTGTGGAAAAGAGGAGAAGAATTCAACTTTGAGAGAAAATTTACTTTGGAGAAATTATTCACTTCATATTGAGTCTGCATCCCTTTGTCCTTTTACGTCTGAACACATTGTTCGGCCCCCAAGCTCTTCCCTACTTGATTGAGAACCTCATTCTCTCTCTTATATGAGCTTGCCTTTGGTGGTGGATTGAAGTGGTGGAGGCCCAGTTGGAAGGGACTTGGTTTCTCAGTTCCGAACCGTGTTGACACAGAAGTTTGTAATTCATTCACTTATGTTGATTACATTTTAATAGAAATACTCTTTTCTCATCCCATTAATATCTTGCAAATATTAGAATTGTTATTCCATGGGAATATTTGTTATGAATATTGATGGATTATTCTATTGAATGTGCTAACTTTATATATTATCACCATATGCTTGTGTTTCTTGGTTGTTGAGGACAAGTTACATGTGTATTGCTTTGAGTCAAGTGCTCAACGGTGGACTTCATCGAACATCTAGACGAGGTAGGCTATTTATCTTGTCTGGTTAGCTTATTTGTTTTTAGAGCATACTTGAGATTAGAGTTGATTTCTGCAGTCATTTCTGTTTATCGTCGTTTACCCCATACCATAGAGAGATTTTCCTCGTAACATTTGTATCAAAAAATATTTATGCTCACTAATCTCCATCACAGAGGCATCATATAACACTTGCAAAATATTTGTTAAGATTTCCCAATCCTTCAATCTGCCTCTCATAAATATTAGGACATCATCTACAAAGAGTAGATGCAAAATATTGAAATTCCTTGTGATTTTTATTCCAACAAATAACCCTTCCTCCTTGTAGTGACCAAGTAGTCTACTGAGTCCTTCAATAACCAACAGAAAGAGTAAGGGAGACAGAGGACATCCTTGTCTTAGTCCCCTAAATCCCTTAAAAAAACCTATGGATGAGCCATTTATCAACACTGCAAAATTGACAAAAGTCACACAAGCCATGATCCGATTAACCACATTCACAGGAAGGCCAATTTGAAAGAGGATAAGCCTAAGATAGGTTCAATCCACCCTATCATAAGCTTTTATAAGGTCAATTTTGAGAATCAACCCCTTCAATTTCTTAACTTTAATTTAGTGAATTGATTCTTGGGCAACTCCAGTTGCATCCAATATCTACATGTTAGAGAGAAAGCCAAATTGTTCTTTAGAGATATGGGCATAAATAACAAGCTTAATTTTACTAGAAATGACTTTAGATAATTCAAAATATTATTAACTATTAGAAGTAATTTGTAACACATAAAGAGTTACATTTTCACCATTTTTATATTTTCTCAATTCTCTTTTAACAAAATCGCGTCTACAAAGTTATTAATTAAATTATTATTAAATTTGTTTTTTTTTTAATTATTATCTATTTTATAATTTTTTTAAAAATTAAGGACAATTCGGAGTTAAGGACAATTGAGTAGTGGTTTTATTTTTTAATTATTTTTTAATATTATAAAAATTAATGGAAATTCCACCTTAATTTTATTAAATTTAAAGAATAATTTTCCTTTATTTCATATTTTTTTTGAAAAAGAAAACAATTTCCTTTGTTTTAATAATTTGGAATTTTTTTTACATAAATAAGATACTTTCTAATGAAAAAATTAAAAAAAAATTACTTTCTAAAGTTTAATTTCAACCTAGATTGATAAAGTTTACAATGGGTGTATATTATGCCCTCTCCTTTATGTACTGATAAATAATGTTAATTATGCAACATGTAGCATAACTAAATGAACAATGAATAACTAATTTACATAATTTGCTAGAAATCTTGGTATGCAAGTATTATGCTTTTATATCTTTTTGGGTGAGTGTAATATTACACAGTTGTCACTAATGTGTAATCTTGTTTTTATTGTTGATAGAATGGTTGGAGGTTTTTCTTTTACAGATGTTTTTTATATCCTAATGTGATAAGCATGTACCTCCTCTATTTAGGAATATATTCAATGAAGAAAAGTAGGCTTACAACATTCAACGACTCAAGCTCCTTCATCTAAGAAGCTCCTTCGTCTAAGGAGTTTTGGTTAGGTATATTTTATGTCAAAATTGACTAAGACTTGCACCTACCATCAAGCAATGAAGATAGAGATATACAAGAATGTAGACTAAGACTTGTCTTTGTTTGGCTCTTTTTATGCTCAAGAATGGTTACAAATAGGAGCTATACACTCTTAGATAGAGATTTTGTGTATTCTTACTCCTTGGCTATATTTTGAAGATTGCATCTTGGCTCTTAGACAATATTTATTCCCATCGACAAGTTCATACACTCCTCTCTGCATCTCAATCTAGAAACAAACTTCTTTTTTTGAGTCCTTGATCTTCTGTTTCTATGCCATTAACTTCCCAAGATTTCCAACCCTTAATGCCAACTCCAACAACCTCATTCTTATTTTAGAATTGTCTCTTTATTACCTATGTTCGTCAATTCCTTTCTCCTCAACAACCAAGAGACTCTAGATATTGCAACTACATCCTCGTCTTCTTAGCAAATGCCTCGAATGCTTCCAAAGAAACCCCCAAATAATTGCTTCCTATAATGAATTTTCAGCATTACATTTTTTCTCTTAGGGTTACTTTTGCCAACATGGATTTGATGTGGAATCTTCCTATTCGATGAGTTGTACACATGTTGACCACTTGTGTAACCACAACGTCTGCTATGTAGACCAAGGTATTCTTTGTATTGGGATTTTTTTCTTCCTTTGGTCCATGGGTAGAGGCCCTCTCTTTAGCATTGCAGAGGTATGGATGCAAAGGTCAAGCAAGTCTCTTGCTCTACATGAATTAGACTTGGAACTGACCTTAACTTTTTCCACTTTATCTGAAGTGTGGAGTGCAAAGGTAAGCTCCACTCCACTCTACCTTTCTCCATTCCTTGCATTGTCTAAAACTTTGCATAGTCCAAAGGTTTTAGGAAATGCAAAGTGGGGAGTAAGCTCCAAATCTTGGAATAATATATTCAAAGCTTTGCATAGCCCAACCTCAGCACCTTATTCCTTAGCCCTTTTTTCAATTCCTTTGAAATATCTTTGTATGCGAGTGTAAAGGGAAAAGGTATTGCCTACCCTTCACATGCATCTTTGTCTTTCAATGCACCAATCTTTGCTTGCACAAATTTATGCATGCACCAAACTTTATAAGGCAATGATAACAAGGTTTCAGACAAACATATGAAGGAGGTTTATCAAGGAGCCTTGACCATTGAATATACAACTTGAGCACTGAACATGAACATTAAATCCATTAAAAAAAACCATTTTTTTCATATTGGTCCATTTTAAATCAGACCTCCTTAATACGAGGCTTTTTGGTACCTGGAATCTTATTGGTGGAGAATACGGGAGCACATATCCTCCACTTGTTTCAACAAGTCCACTACTCCAGTAGATATGAAGGCTACTTAATTCTAGCATGTCCTAATCAATCTCATGTATACCCTTTTTTTGTTGCTATCAAGGATATATTGTTTCTCCATTGGTGTGCTTTGATGAGGTACTTCTTACAACCTTCCACTACAATAAAAATACCACCTAGTATAGGTTTTTGTGGAACCTACTAAGAAAATATCGCTTCTCCATTTATAATGGAAGTAAGCGGATGAATGTTTTAGAAAAAAATAAAAATTGTCTAGGGAACTTTATCCATCTTGTCGCATTAGTGTGTGACCCCACCACAACCACAAAGGTAGGTTAAAATATTTTGTTATAAAATATCAATTTAAAAAAAATATATATTATCTATGCACCATATACCTATAAATGCATCAATAGGTATGTATATAATCCAATGCATTGTGCGAGGTTAAAATATTTTGTTATAGAATATTATTTTTCTAAATAACAAAAAAGTATTATCATTGCGTCATGTAGCTATAAAAGCACTAGTGTGTTTGTGTATCAACATGTGCACCACATTAGGGTTTTTTTTTAAAGACCAAACAAAAAAATCATTTGTCACATCCATTCAATGCTTACACCCATTCAAACATTGCTGCTCAGTATTCCCTATGACCACCTCACTGGTTGGTGTTATAAGTATGTTTGATTTCTCGATTCATTCATTTTCGCGGTGGATTTGCGTTCCATTTGGAGTTTTTAAAACAATACCAAAATATTCATTTTCTTTCTCTACTTGGAAACCATGCCTCCTTGGTAGAGAAGAGACCATGTAATTGAATTGTTATCATTTAATTTACATTTTCAACATATTATTATTTTATTTTATTTGTATCTGGCAAAATCGGCAACTCATGGTTCTCGTACTCACGTGACATGGGGTCGATTCTTGTATGCTACCTCTATAACCTCCAGGTGCGTCCACACAGCCCGCAAGCATGGGGCATGGGTAAATCGAGGTGAGAATCGAACTTAAGACCTCCTTTTTACATTTTGTTGCATTTACATGGCACTTGCCAATCGATCTACACCCCTGCAGGCTTCAACAGATTAAATTTAAAACTAAGATTTAAATTGATTTTTTTTTAAAGAAATTTATTGATGCAGCCCTAACGTTTTTCTCATACCATTGACTAGTGATTTTACAAGACGCACCATGTCTAATGTCCCTTTACATCTTCAATGCATTGGATATATTTATAATTATGTTTATGAAAATTCCATGTGCTCTCATATAAACACTTTTAGATGTACGATTGTATTATGGTAGTGCTCTCATAAAAGCACTGTGAGTGGCACTTTTCATTATGCACCATCTTACGGTGTGCCTATACATATTAAGTGCACCAAACAAATTTTCAATTATGTTTGTGAAAATTTACCATGCTCTTTGGTGTGTTTTTAGATGTACAGTCGCACCATGGAAGTGCTCCTATAAAAGCATTGTGGTGGTGCTTTTCATTCATCACCTATACATGTACATTGCAACAGATATATTTATAATTACTTTTGTAGAGATTTCCAGTGCTCTCCAATGTGCTAATATATGTACAAATGCATCGCGGCAGTGATTTTCAGTCTGCACCATGTTACTATGCAGCAAAACATATTAAATGCACTATCAAGATTTATAAAAAATTTATAAAAATTTCTTGTGTTATTCAATGATTGCACTATTTGTCAACAACGTCATGTATGGTATGGTGCATTATGTTAAATTTAGTCGCACCGTTATTTTCGGTGTGATTAAAAACTACAACATATGGGTTACGATGCATGTAGTTAAAAAGGAGCACCAAAAATTTGTATAGGTTTTTTTTTTTTTTTTAAAAGGTAAAAAGTAGTTTTTTTTTTTGTTTTT
>ML782916.1:490128-502110 GCA_009831015.1 Picea engelmannii
TTAAAAAGTTTTAAGTTCAATATTAAATGAATATTACAAGTAGTAATTTAGTATAGATTGTTTATTTTAGGGATGTATTTCATAATGAGATTTGTATGTGTATTAGGGACAATGATAACAGTTGCATGACTCATATATGTTGGCACTTAAAGTTTTTGGTTCAGTTTTGTGCGCGCGAACAAATGAAGTTGTGCGCGCTCATTCCATAGTTTTGTGAATTCCTAAGGAAATGTGTGAGGTATGACATAAAGTGTGTGTCAGACCAAGTTTTGTCAATTGCACACCAATATTACAGTCTACCACGTGCGCATTGGTTTGAGTTTTTTTAGTTGCACTAGAAATCAAGAAGACAACCGTTGAAATCAAGAAAGGAATCATCGGGAAATTCCCCTGAACAATTATTGCCAGGAACATACGTGGACGTGGGATGACTAGAGGATGAGTTGGCTAGGCACTTAAGATTTCCATTGATACAGAAATTCTGCGTGGAGCGTTGGCTGACACCAAAAGTGTGCAGGGCAGTTTTTTCATGTAAATGAGTGGAGCATAGAAGAAAGAGACAACGCTCCTCGACAACGAAATATATAAAAGGAAGCACTAATATCATAAACAGGCCTAGTTGGGTAGACTAGTGAGATATTGAGGAAAAGAGATTCATTGAGCCTATTGTAATGTTGCAATACTTTGAATATGTTTATGTGTATGTATGTGTTTTAGTATTGAGAAAAGGTGCATTGTGCAGTATGTTGTAACTCTAAGGTTTTATATGGAGAAGATATGAAGTTATATGGTTGTCATATGTATATGTCCTATGCAATGTATATCTCTATTGTGATGGAATGGCTATAGTAATAAATATGCAACGATTATGATCTATTATATGTCAATTATGTATGAGTTGAATGTGTGTGTGTGTGTGTGTGTTGGTTTAATGCTTAGTCCTAATAATTTGTCAAATATGAGTTGCATGGATGCCTATCCTGATGAATTTTGGTGAATTTAGCCTTCATCCTTGTCACAAGACCTTATGGTCTTTGTGATCCTCTCTGGATCTCGAGTGATACCTTCCTCATCCTTGGCTGAGGACTTCTATGTTGATGCTCTAGGGTTTTTGTTGGAAAAATTTGGACGAACCCTGGGTCTAAACTCCCCAGTGTTAAGAAGGACGTGTGCAAGTGTGGATAAAAATTCCCAAAAAATGGTTATGTTGTCAGGGACTGAAAGTTTTGTTGGGAACGATGAAGGAAAGAAATGAGGTGGCATCCCACTAAGGAGGAAATTCAAGACTAGTAGAGGAAAAATAATATGAGCTTTCCCTGAGAAAGACTCAAGAATTGAGAGTGAATGTAAATAAATGCAAAGGCAGGTATTTACTCGGATATGCACGATATTTTCTTTGTTGAATCTTCTTGTTTGTTGCATGAATGGCTAAAAAGGCAAGTTGCTTTCAATTCTTCGGTGTGGTTGTTGGAGCCAGTGACTTGGGATTATGCCAAGCTTGAAAATAGAAAGTTTTAGATAAGTGGACTCATGCTATCGAATTTTGGTTTGCTCGAGTAAAAGAGGGCTACATTGTTGATTTTTTTGTGGAATACACCACTCGTTCAGCGAGGCTAAAAGAAAGTTTGCGGAAGGACCGAGAAGGCGAATGTTGTAAGTAATTCCACTTTGGATAAAAATGTTGTTCCTTGAGAAGGGAATGATGCCCATGGATCTCGATCGAATGGTTGAGTAAACTCCCATAGCACGCGAGGAGGGTTCTGCAAAGATGGGGAAAAGTAGAAAAAGAGAGAGAATGGATCTGTTAGGAGGATCCTAAAATTGTCGAGATGAGGTGAGGTATGGAATGGACCTAGAAGATCAAAGGAGAAAAAGATCTGAGAGGTACACAAGAAGAGTTGAGATAAAACAAAGAGAAAAAGAGAGAGTTGGAAAAGAACTAGACAGGAGTGCACAATGAAAGGTTGATTCCAAGATGAAGAGAAAAGAAACCACACCACTTAGTAGTGTGGGAGAGCGTGTTCTGTTAGAGAGCAGATGAGGATAGGCCCACAAAGAGGCATGGCATAGAGGAGATGGTGTCCAATAGGGATACCAGTAATGATTCTAGTACGGACCTAGGTGAAAAAAAATTCACCCCTTAGTTGTTGTGGAGTGTCGCAACCTTAGAAGAAGATGAAGCACATAGTAGTGGTGTGTTGATAAGAAGAGAGGATGGTGCACGAAGCAGTAGTGCATTATTTAGAGAGGGTGATTATGTGTAAAGTGGTAGTGTGCAGGACAAACCAGGAGACAGAGTGCACATTTTTGGTGCACAGTTAGGACATGAAGGTAGGGCATAGAGTGTTGGTGCACCAAAAGAAGAAGAATATGGAGGATCCCCTATTAGTGGGGGAGACAAATTGACAATAGTAGATGATCTTGTGCAGTTGCAAGTAGATAACTATATGGGTCACCTCGCGATAAGTTTCAGAAGAAGATGGACTTACCCCCCCTTTATACCACCCCCCTTCTGCATTTTTAATCAAGAAGAAAACACACCAGATAGTGAAGAGATTGAGTAGAAGAAAGAGAAGAAGAAGAGAGAAGTGAAGAGATGAGTGAAGAAGAAGGTGAAGTCAACAATACTTTACCCTAGGCAATAGTGGTGTGGAAGTGTTAAGTTCCTAATCGTCATAGGAGTGGAACTAGCTCAAGTTTGAATATGGTGAATCATGGCAGTACATTGAGACTACCCATGTTCCACGGTATGGGTAAGGATGATGCAAAGAAACATTGGTTTACCTACAAAGCAATCTGGTCTATAAAGAGAATTATAGACAAAGCAGCTAAAATTGCACAACTAGAGACCACATTCAGGGATAGAGCCTTGATGTGGTAAATGGAGTATAAGGATATTATGCCAATAGGATAGGCAAGGTCCCTGGTCAAGATTAAGAAATATCTACTAAGGGAGTTTCATAAGCCTAAGTCGGAATCCCAATGCATTACAGAAATCAAGGGGATCCAACAGAAGGAAGGAGAAATTATTTGGGACTATGACTAATGATTTAAAATCTTTTTAGATAGGATAACGTTCCAAATACAGGATGTGTATCATAGAGAATGGTTCATTACAGAGTTACTCCCCCATATCTGAGTCTCGCTCACCCAAAAAATGGTGACGACTTAAGGAGAGGTAGTCGAAATTGTGATGCACTTGGAAGCTACACTTGGAGGTGCAGAGACATCAGTCAGGTTGGTGCAGGTTCAGTCACAACTTGCCAACCTAAT
The DNA here is from genome assembly GCA_009831015.1 of Picea engelmannii. Taxonomy (NCBI): domain Eukaryota; kingdom Viridiplantae; phylum Streptophyta; class Pinopsida; order Pinales; family Pinaceae; genus Picea; species Picea engelmannii. The sequence goes on from ML782916.1 coordinate 493,402, forward strand.
GATGCAACTGCAGGATATGGTAAATACTAAAGTCATGCATGAGCACGTATGGTGTACCACATGTCGCTCTTAGGGGCATCACCGAGATGAGTGTCGTGTCCTTCCAAATTATGTGGCGGTAGGTGCGCCAAGTCCATTTCCATCTGGAAAATCAAAATGGTGCAAGATATGTAGACAGTGGGGCCATGTTCCACCTCATTGTCCCACCTTACAGAAATACCAGACGATGACTCATAGTCCATTCTATAATTTTTGTTAATATGCCAGTCATGATGTCAATGGTTGTCACTCACTCCAGTTAATGCAATATAATACCTGCGATGCATTCCAGGTACAAGAGGAGTAGAAAGGTGGTGAGCCTGGTGGCACAGAAAGAGGTGGATACCAAGGAGGTCCCCAAGGTGGATATGGGTGCACTCATGGCCATGGATATGGTGGAGAGGTAGGTAGACCCCCCACATGTTTTAATTGTAGTGAGATTGGTCATGTCTCATGATTTTGTACCAAATCGCGTGTGCTCTGTGTATATTTCTATAGCCCTGAGCATGTGACCGAAGATTTTCCTAACTTACTAAAGAAGTGGGAGGACAAGAAGACCAACTGTAACATGGTGCATGTTGAACCGCGCAAGAACAAGAAGAAGAAAAAGGAAGCTGGAGTTCGGGTAGAAACCTGCGGAGGGGCGAAAACAGAAGCATACTTCGAGCATGGTGAAGGATCGGGTTAAATATCGTATAGGAAAATAAGAAGGGCACCTCAGTCCCCAAAAAACATTTTGATGTTTCTCAGTAGAAGTAGTTTCTGTGCGATGCGCAAAGATCACTAGAAGAGGAAAGAGCATGCGAGGAGTTGCAACATGCAATGCAAAGGTCAATTTAAGAGGCTCGGATCTAGGATTAAGTGTAGAGTGTGACACAAAGGTCGCTAGAGGAAGCTTGGATCCCTGAAGAGGTGCAACAGGTGATGTAGAGGTCGTTGGATGAAGCTCTCATGTGTGAATAATTACAACGTGCGATGCAAATATCCTTGGAGGAGGCTCGTGTGCACGAAGAATTACAACGCGTGACAAAAATATCGATAGAAGAAGCTCGCAAACAAAATAAGTTGCGACACACTAAGTAGAAGACATACATAGTAAAATGCTAGGAGAAGTTGCAACGCGTAGCGCACACATAAGTCTTACATGAACTGGGTCTCAAGGAAGAATCTGAAGTCCAAGTAAGTTCTTTATTGCGTTGTTGTCTGTGCCTCCTAAATGATATAGAAGTTGCAAATAAGTTAACTTGGATGTTAGCTACTTGCATGAAAGAACAAGGAGTTGAGGATATCATATTCACTTCATTGCCAGAAAGAGACATATGTCAGGTCAAAAAGCAGAAGCGCACTGGCCAAGAATTTAAGAGGACAATAGAGCTTGGTGGCTATGACATGGATGAAGTCATGTTAGATTTGGGATCTGATGTAACAATTTACTGAAGAAATATTGGGAAGTGATGGGTAATCCTAAGTTGGTTTGGTCACCCATCCAACTCTGATTGGCCAATCAATACAAGATCTACCCAATAATTCATCTGGAGGAAGTAGAAGTTAACATAGAAGGACTGAAAACTAAGGCTGACTTTGAGGTCATTGAGATTATGGATGAATTTGATCCATATCCTGCATCACTAGGTATTGAATGGGCCTTTGACAACAATGCGGTGCTAAAATTGAAGAAGCAACAGATGTCCTTTGAAACAGACACCCTGAGCTTGGTCACTCCACTTGATCCGTATGAAGGTGACTGGTACAATGAGCCTGTGGATGAGGATGTGCAAAGCTCAGTCATTGAAAATATTTATAATATCACGGAGCACAAGGAGGAATATATCAACCCCACCATAGATGAAGAGTTAAGCTTGAGAAGTCTCAAGTCTTATGACATAGATTATGAGGATGCCATAGAGAGGTGACAGAATAAGCTATATGAAGTATAAATAAGGAGGTGTGTTCATATCTCTGCAGAAGAGTGCATGGAATACTTTGGCTCCTATCGATATGATGGGTCGGATCTGGTGGACACATTTATTTCCTGAATACAATGCATTCCCGAGCATCAGAGGGCTCATGCACTAAACACAATACTCCTCGGAATTCCTGTGTGTTGGTGGGTTGCACATCGCGATTCATATCGTGAATGGGTAGTTTTCGAAGCATCCATGTGAGAAAGGTTCCAACCAGATGTCGACATTATTCAATACACATGTTCTTGTGAAAGGCATTGGATAACTAAGAAGAGGTGCAACATGTGTGGTCACTATATGAATGAACTCTCAAGCTCCCCAATAAACACCCCATCTCATCGATTCCCCAATTTTACATTAGGAAAAGAAAGTGACCCTTAATATATTGTGACGCTTTGTTCTTGTATGATTGTTCCCCAACCTGATTGAGCATGCAGACGACTCCAACATAGCTATCGAAGAAACGTTTAACCAATGGATCCTACCATAACCAACCGAGCCTACTCCTTTACCTATCGTGTAGACACTAACTGATCGTTCCTGAATGTGGATACGTAGTGACCCACTTGGGTATCCCCATCCCTCTAAGCCACTAATCAATTCCCGTCGAGGTGCATAGAACCATGCACCACACCTCGGACGAGTAAATTCATGCATGGGTTCTACTATCTACATCTTTATTAATTTCAAAGATCTGGCGGCGGCCATAGATTGAAAATATCAAGGGTCGAGGTGACAGGTAATCTTCACATGTTCATTACTTCTAATTACGAGAATGACGACCCATTAACATCGTTGGTAAGAGGAAGATTTCCCTGATTCAGATCAAAAGTAGAAGTTACTTGTAAAATTTAGTGAATGACTCGGCATTAATGCAAGCATGACAAAACAAACTCCAACATGTCGATCTGAATGGTTGGACTCGGGCAGAGTACCTTCCACTTCCTCATCGTTGTTGCTCTTCTATTTTCTCCATGTCGTAAATCTTCCTTCCATATCCCTGTTTCAGAGACAATCACCAATCCTGCATCTGAGTCCGCGGGCAGATTCTAGCACCATTACCAACTATTCTGAAATGGCTTCATCCAGCCAAGTTAAAGCCTATACAAAGTCTAAGGTCGTTGTTATCACTGAAATTCCATCCACAACATTGCACGCAAATCATTACAGAAATATAGCAATGCCAACAGCAATTAGTTCACCTGCAGCACTAAAATACATTTCAAAAGGAAAAAACTATACAATTGGGAAAAAATTGACATGCGCAAACTCACTAAAGGAAGCGCGCACATAGTGCGCATGCCAACAAAGCCCGTAGAGTGCACAATGTTCCAAATGCGCCATTGTGTACGAGAAAATCCACGCACTCCTGTGAATGGCACATTTATGGTTCTTGTCGGCCCCCCAACCACTTATGACCTAGCTCCCAACTTGATTTGACCTCCATATCTGAGCAAAATCCGAATGGGGGGCTGGTCAAGGACCAAAGGGTGCCCTAAAGGGCCCCTTGTTAACACCAAGAACCAGTTGTATTTTGACTTGAAGAAATGCTATAAATGTAAGCCATGGGTGCACTAAGAAACCAAGATCTTCATAGCATTGTTATGTTGCCTCAATTCTCCTTTGAGAATCCTCTTTTCTCCTTGGAGTATTCAAGAATCATTGCAATAGGCCATTCCACTCACCTCTTGAGGGAATAGGCATTGATTTTCTTCATCATTTTCCATTTTTCTTTCATTGTAAGAAGAGATCTTAATTAGGGAGCTCAAGAGCCCTCCCAAGGAGGAAGAGGGGACTCATAAGTCCTCATTTTTCTCTACGGTGTTTTTCCAACTAATAGAGTTATCCATTGGTGGCATAATCTTGGTCATTGGTTGATTGTTTATGGTTCTAAGTTTCTTATATATTCTAGTTTTTATTTCCTTAGTTGTTTTAGTTTGTTTATTTGTTTATTACATGTGTTTGGCTTGTTTAACCCACTCGCGAACTTTTGTCTTGTCTAGCAGGCCCAACTAGGCATGCAAGTGTCATTGTTTCTCTCATCCAAGTGACGAAACGGGCACAACAACCATGAAAGAAATGTTTCTTCCTGATCATGTATTTTGTTGGGCCCGAGATATGATCATTTTCATGACAGTTATTATACACTTTTTCCATATGTATATATGTGTTTTTTATCTTTTGAAGGATCTTTTTGAAGAATTTGATGATAAATGGTATGATCGGCATAAGGTACGTGTAATTCATGTTTAATGATCAAATCAAGTTTAATTCATCATGTTCTATGATTTCCAAGAGTTAATTCATGTTTTTCTGCTGTTACAGGGCAAAACGCACCATGTTTCCAGTTACGGCACTTGATCCGACACTCATTCCGGCACTCGTTCCAGTACCCGATTCGACACTCATTCCAGCACTCAGTATTGCACAAAAACACAGGGTGAGTTGGCGGTTATGGTATTGGCGGCCAGTGATGGGAAAATCGAGCATGTGGGTTTTGTTCATAATTGTCCCCTCCAGCTACTAAGCTCCATACAACTCAATTTCAGTTGTCCAAAGAAGGTGATTATTGGCTTGCTCTGTTTCAGCAATTAGGGCATCATTTATTGTAATTTGCCGAAATTAGAAGTGGTTAGACCCTCCTGTGGTCGACCACTTGGGTTGTAAGCTTATAAATACCGATACGATGGTCATCAGATTGTTAACCAAGGAGAAGAACCAGTGTATTAGAGACAAATTCGTTTTTTCTCTGTTTTGATATTTTACATTGCCAGAATTGTGCCAGAACTGCGTTTTCAAGATTTAATGGTGGATTTGCCTTGTTAAGCTCGTGGTGTGCTTCTAAAGAGTGACCATGACTTGCTGGGGGGGCCACTAGAAGTCTGGTAACTCTTCTTTAGTTTATTTATGCATTTTTTTAGTTTAGTTGTCTCTCTTTATTTCCTGTACATGCATTTTTATTTTGTTATTTAACTTGTTGTTGTAGTTTAAATTAATTTAACTCTCTTTTGCAGGTTAGTATGAAGGCTTGTGCTAACATGAATTGATCTTGTAGTTAGGGACGGATTTGCAGATCCCTAGACTAACCCCATGTGTAGTTAGATATCAGATTACGTTAGGTTACATAGTTTCAATTTTCTTAGTAGGTTTTGCTCATTAGATAGCCTTGATTGAGTAGATTAGCCTTAGATAGCTACCTTCCTTAGTTAGACTATAGTCCTATCAGCCCTTCTACCTTTGGCATATATTTTGCTACAACTCTAAGTTTACTTACCCCAGGTTGACAATTTAATTGAGGTTTTTTAATGTCTTTTTAGTGCATATATAACACCCATAATTTTTGGCACCGTTGACGGGGAGTTGTCTCAAGGTAAGAAGTAGTTAGGAAATAGATCACCATTAGACCTTAGAATTAGCTTGGTGGCAGGGGAACTTTAATACGAGAGGTAAGAACCTACGCATCTGCTATAGCAGGTTCCCCCAAACGCAATGGTAGTTTTTCTTTTTGTTTTTGTTTACTTTCATGAATAGACCTAGAAACCAAATGGTAGCTTTTTCTTTTTGTTTTTGATTTCTTTCATGAATAGGCGTAGAGACCCACAAGGTAGATACATTAAATCAAAATCCAACCTTTCAACCAAGGTTCCTTCCTATCTCTTTGGAGGAAGGAACGTTCCTCTTATAAAATACACAGACCGATACTGAAAAACAGAAGCTATCTCGACTCAAAGAGCTAAAATAGTCTTTGAAGAGACTAACACGAGGAGCACTATAGAACAAGAAATTAAAGCATCAATCATATTAGGAAAGGAGGCAAGACCACTCGAGCCTTCCGCAGAACCAAACAACACAACCTTTGTTTCCTTACCACCACTAGGACAATGAATTCGAAGATGACCATTAGTTTGGAAGAACTTTCTCAAATCCTAGCAACAGTCGGGATTTCTTCTTTTCAAGAAGAAAATATTTTGGCAGCAGCCAAAAGTGTATCTACCTCTCCAGAAATATTAGAAGAATCAAGGTCCTATGAGCTACAAAATGATTTTCCTTGCCAAAATGCGAAGGAAACTGAAAAATTATGGACTACATCCAATGGAGAGCAATCACTAAGACTTGAGATTGAGGAGTTCTCAACATCCATCTCAACAGATCCTTTATGTACTTCAGAAATCAATCATCCAAAAGAAGAGGATCTGCATAGCATGATGAAGGAGAGCATACAAATTATTGTTGACAAACATCAAGATTACATTGAAATCTGGTTTCAAGAGGTCATCAGGCCACAATACTATTCTCTTATTCAACACCTTCTAATGCCCAAAAAAGTAGGTTGGTTGCTTCTTCATATCTAGGTAATCATTGTGGTAACTTTTTCATATATGGATATGAGTATGTTTCTTATCTTTCTCCACACATGGTTACATTGGAAGAGTTCTTACACTTGAATAAATATTTTCCCTTTCTTTTTAGGTAGGGTATGATAGTAAATAAAGATGCACATTGTTAGTTTAGCTTAGAGTCTAATGTAGCCTCATTTTACATTTTTTTTTATTAACTATGAGATACATGTTCCTATGACTTGATCTCATTGATCTCGTTAGTTTATTATATTTTAGAGTGTGATTTTTGCAAACAGTTTTAGAGATCTCTATAGGTATTTATCTCACCAGGAGTAGACAGTTCAAGGAAATATAAAAGAAGGATTTTTCTTCAAAACATTGTTACACTTGAACCCTGTTTTCTGCTAAGCATCAAATGAATAATGAGTTGTTGTAATTAGCCATGTTTTTGCAAATAATTTCATCTTCTTGTTCTTAAGGCATTCCAAATCAGTTGCTCTTGAAACTCTTCACCACTGTATAAGGAAGTGACACCGTAACCATCAATCTTAGAGGTCTCTCGTACAATTTTTCCAAGAAACCTGAGTAAGTGAGTCAAGTGTCTTTATCAAAGAGTAACAAGGAGGTCTAATTAGCGGTTAGTCATCGAAACATCACAATAACTTACAAAAGAAGAAAGTGAGTTGATCCTAGAGATACCTTTCTATTCTTTCTCAATGGTACCATCCACTACACACTAAATAGCTTGATTATATCATATATTTAGATAGGCCACATCTGCTTAAGTACCCCTTACATCAAGACAATTACTAAGGAATATAACGGAAAGTCATACTCTAACATAAATACCATCCCAATTGAAAAAAAAGGAAACAAAAGGTTGTTTTCAGAGTTGTTCCCCCATCTTCTTGCATAAGCAATCTTATACTAAAATCTTAAAGGATGGAGGGCCAGTCTTTGAGGGTTTAAGAGGCTAACCCGTCGGGATACTGAACAAGTCTGTTGGCAGCGAGTATCGGCCTGTGGTATGACTAGGTAAACCCACTAGAGTATTGAACAGGCTTGCTGGCAACAGGGCATTCTACCTAGCGAGGATGGTAATCTGCCAAAAAAAAGTAATAAATTTAAACTTGTCCTAATGTACGTCATTACTTGTAGACAAATCTGACATGAAGTATGTATGGTTAAGCTAAGGTTAATGAACTCCATAAACTTGCCATTGGGAAATAACTCTAAGACTGTCTTGAAACTCTCTTGCCTACCTCTTCTTATCTATATATAGGATCTCTTATCCTATAGGCGGGGCCATCTTCTAACCGTCTCATCAGACCAATCTGTGAAATTTTATCTTTACACTTGAAATGTTGTAAATCTTCGGCTTTTGGGAGAATTGACTGATTTCCTATATTTTTTATTGTGAGGTGTCATAATACTTAGGTGTGGGGGAGGGGTTCATGAGTTGACAAATGATAACATTTCCTAGAAGAAGTAAATCTTTGTAAAAAAATTTGTATTATTTTCATGATACAGGTTATTACATCAGCAGTCATTTTATTTTTGAAGTGCTAAACTCCTGTGTGCTATAAATTGTTGTATATGTACTTAACATACCACTCTGTTGGTTTAAATTTGTTACAGGTTGTTCATTGTAGGTTTGACACTACATTACTCTTAGCCTGCCTCAACTCCTATTCACTATGTCCGTGACCTCTGAGGAATCAATTGCCTCAACCACAAAGCTCCCAATTGATTTAAACACCACCAGTTGCCAAGAGCAAGTTATAACAGGGTTTTCAAAACTGAATTTTAGAACATCTCTGGAGTTAATGGATACTCCAAGGAGTGGATAAAAGAGGAGCTAATCAACCCTCTCATAGTCATCACCAGATTGATTACATATGAAGGTAGATATTTTGTCTTTAAAGCCTGTCAATGTCGATTATTAGCTCACTTTTAGTTCAATAAGCCATTGAATTTCCCATTTTAATTCTTAAAGAGTCTTGAGAGGATGTCTTCCCAAGTGAGGAAGAATGCAACCAATCCCCATAACAACCTATTTCACCATGGCCTTATCAAACTACTTGTCTTAGTCGAGTTGGAAAAACAGTAGAAAACGTGGGATGAGTTCATTTACTAATTTGCAAACCCTCATCTTACAATGAAGACTAGCATGAAGACTCTCTATCTAGGGACTATTACTCCACCCAAACCCTCATTCTCAAGCTATTCCTTTACTGGACCAAAAGTCCAAGAAACTTGTTGATACCCCTGCAGCCTCATCCAGCAAGAAGACCAAGAAGCCTATTGCTAACCCCCCTCTAAAAACAGTAAAGACCATGAAGCCTATTTCTAATTTATGGCACGAG
>ML782916.1:538371-551475 GCA_009831015.1 Picea engelmannii
TCCTTCCTTACTATCCTAGAAGAGAAACAGTCACTAGACAATAACATGGTTTTCTTGCAATTTTTTTACAAATCCTTTGGATCAAAATTTCCTTGGGCCAAGAATTAATGTTACCATCATAGTTAGTAGGAAACCCTAAGTTAACTAGTTGGATAGGGATGGACATACATACTGTTAAAATAATTTATGTGCTCGTTTTCACCATAGGGAATTAATGTTACCATCATAGTTAGTAGGAAACCCTAAGTTGACTAGTAGGACAGGGATGGACATACATACTATTAAAATAATTTATGTGTCTTTGTACCTATGGATGGTTTTCATGATGATATGATGATGGAATAAAGTGGGTGTGTGAGTGAAATTTGAGTCCAGAAACCATCCCATATCATTAAGGCATGTGAATAGCCTATCCATGTCAAATTTCAATGCATACAGATACAGTTTGAAAAAAAATCAACGTTGGCCCCATTCACATGTCATTGTTGCCTGCCTCTATTATTTTTCTGGTGTTGATTAATAAATCAACGAAAAAGAGGGATTTATAATCACAACTATGATGCAGATACATTGTATATACATTAATGTAGAACATCAAAGAAAAATGAAGAAGGAATAACAAAAACTTAAAACTTGCGTCAACCAAATTGTGTACTTTGAAAGAAAATTAGGGTTTATGGTTTACATGATGAATTCATGATGATGGAATAAAGTGGGTGTGTGAGTGAAATTTGAGACCAGAAACCCTCCCATATATTTAAGGCATGAAAATATTATATCCATGACAAATTTCAGTGCATACAGAAACTGTTTGAAAATTTTTCAAAGTTGGCCCCATTCACACGTCACTGTTGTTGGTGTCTAGTCCTAGTACAATTTCCATTCCTTGTTCTTTGTTATGTGTTCCTCGTTCCTCGTTCTTCATTCCTTGACCATGGGGTAGTCCCCAAGATCCATTATTTTTCTACAAAATTGCATACTAATGGCATAAAATTTCCCACACAAAGACCAAATTAATTTTCGCTACATAAGTATTTTGTCTTTTTTCAAGGACTATGTCACGATCTCAATTCTAAGAAGATTCAAATAGGACCTAAGAACCTTAAGTAATTTCCTTAACCATGCATGACATAACACTATCATTCAATAGTAAAATTGTTACGTTTCATTGTTTGGCATCATGTGTACCGAGGGCTTGAGCCACCATATCCACAAAGGAAACATACCAAGAATATTTGTCTTATGAACAAGATATGGTACTATCCATTTTGAAGTTTGGCATACAGATTGTTCTTATATACTACACTACATTGCACCATAATATAAGCCTTAAAATCCTTGAAAACCATGTAACACCATTCAAATTAGACACAATATTCTTGTGACGAATTAGCTATACTATCGACGAACATTTTTCGTCGATAGTATAGCAAATTCGTCGCAAGATTATTTACATTTGTCTCTCTTGTGATGATATAAAATGATGCTTGGATTCATTTCATATTTGGTTTATCAAATTGAAATCTCAATTTAATACTTTGCAAGCTATAAGCTCGACCTTCAGTCAAATACAAATATGAAACTTGGAATCATTAACATATCTACTAGAACATATGAAAAATAGGGTTTATGGTTTCCATGATGAATTGATGATGGAAGAAAGTGGGTGTATCAGTCAAATTTGAGTCCAGAAACCCTCCCATATCATTAAGGCATGCGAATAGTCTATCCAGGTCAAATTTCAATGCATACAGATACAATTTGAAAACATTTCGACGTTGGCCCCATTCACATGTCATTGTTGCCCGCCTCTAGTATCTTGATGGCGTTGATTAAGAAATCAACGAAATAGAGGGATTTTTCATCACAACTATGACGCAGATACATTGTATATACGTTAATGTAGAACCTAAAAGCAAAATGAAGAAAGACCGATGAAAGCCTACAACTTGCATCAACCAAGTTGGGTACTCTGAAATAAAATTAGGGTTTATGATTTACATGATGAATTCATTATGATGGAAGAAAGTGGGTGTGTGAATGAAATTTGAGTCCAGGAACCCTCCCATACAGTTAAGGCATGCTAATAATCTATCCATGACAAATTTCAGTGCATACAGAAATTGTTTGAAAAAATTTCAATGTTGGCCCCATTCACAAGTCCCTATTGCCAGTCTCTAGTATCTTGATGGTGGTTATTAAGCAATCAACGAAATAGAACCTGAAAGAAAAATGAAGAAAGACCAACGAAATCCTAAAACTTGCATCAACCAAATTGTGTACTTTGAAAGAAAATTAGGGTTTATGGTTTACATGATGAATTCATGAAGATGGAAGAAAGTGGGTTTGTGAGTGAAATTTGAGTCCATAAACCCTCCCATATAGTTAAGGCGTGACAATAGTCTATCCATGACAAATATCAGTGCATATAGAAACTGTTTGAAAAAATTTCAATGTTGGCCCCATTCGCAGGTCCCTATTTCCAGTGTCTAGTCCTCGTCCAATTTTCATTCCTCGTTCCTCGCTCCTTGACCATGGTGTAGTCCCAAAGATCCATTATTTTTGTACAAAATTACATACTAATGGCATAAAATTATCGACGAACTTTTTTTGTCGATAGTATAGCAAATTCATCGCAAGATTTTTTACATTCGTCTCTCTTGCGACGATATCAAATGGTGCTTGTATTCATTTCATATTTGGTTTATCAACTTGAAATCTCAATTTGATACTTTGCAAGCTATAAGCTCGACCTTCAGTCAAATACAAATATGAAACTTGGAATCATTAACATATCTACTAGAACATATGAAAAATAGGGTTTATGGTTTCCATGATGGAAGAAAGTGGGTGTGTCAGTCAAATTTGAGTCCAGAAACCCTCCCATATCTTTAAGGCATGTGAATAGTCTATCCAAGTCAAATTTCAATGCATACAGATACAGCTTGAAAACATTTCGACGTTGGCCCCATTCACATGTCACTGTTGCTCGCCTCTAGTATCTTGATGGTGTTGATTAAGATATCAATGAAATAGAGGGATTTTTCATCACAAATATGAGGCAGATACATTGTATATACATTAATGTAGAACCTGAAAGGAAAATGAAGAAAGATCGATGAAAGCCTACAACTTGCGTCAACCAAATTGGGTACTCTGAAAGAAAATTAGGGTTTATGGTTTACATGATGATGGAAGAAAGTGGGTGTGTGAGTGAAATTTGAGTCCAGAAACCCTCCCATATAATTAAGGCGTGCAAATAGTCTATCCATGACAAATTTTAGTGCATATAGAAACTGTTTGAAAAAATTTCAATGTTGGCCCCATTCGCAGGTCCCTGTTGCCAGCCTCTAGTATCTTGATGGTGTTGATTAAGCAATCAATGAAATAGAGAGATTTTTCATCACAACGATGACGCAGATACATTTTATATACATTAATGTAGAACCTGAAAGAAAAATGAAGAAAGACTAATGAAAGCCTAAAACTTGAGTCAACCAAATTGTGTACTTTGAAAGAAAATTATGGTTTATGGTTTACATGATGAATTCATGATGACGGAAGAAAGTGGGTGTGTGAGTGAAATTTCAGTCCAGAAACCCTTCCATATAGTTAAGGCGTGCCAATAGTCTATCCATGACAAATTTCAGTGCATTAGGAAACTGTTTGAAAAAATTTCAACGTTGGCACCATTCGCAGGTCCTTGTTGTCGGTGTCTAGTCCTCATGCAATTTGCATTCCTCGTTCCTTGACCATGGTGTAGTCCACAAGATCCATTATTTTTGAACAAAATTACATACTAATGGCATAAAATTATCGACGAATGTTTTTCGTCGATAGTATAGCAAATTCATCGCAAGATTATTTACATTCGTCTCTCTTACGACGATATCAAATGATGCTTGGATTCATTTCATATTTGGTTTATTAACTTGAAATATCAATTTGATACTTTGCAAGCTATAAGCTCGGCCGTCAGTCAAATACAAATATGAAACTTGGAATCATTAACATATCTACTAGAACATATGAAAAATAGGGTTTATGGTTTCCAGGATGAATTGATGATGGAAGAAAGTGGGTGTGTCAGTCAAATTTGAGTCCAGAAGCCCTCCCATATCATTAAGGCATGTGAATAGTCTATCCAGGTTAAATTTCAATGCATACAGATACAATTTGAAAACATTTCGAAGTTGGCCCTATTCATATGTCACTATTGCTCGCCCTCTAGTATCTTGGTGGTGTTGATTAAGCAATCAATGAAATAGTGACGCAGGCGCTCCCGTCTAGGCACATCCGCTCATAGGATCCTTCCTCTTTACTCGGCCTGAAGAACTGAAAGGTTATTCTAATTCCCTATCGGGATTTTTTTAATCCACAACAGCTCTCTCACGGAGGTCTCTCCTTCTTTCAAAATCAACACTGGCCTTTTTGTTATCAGGGTTCCTCCTATCGGGATTTTGACATTTGCAATGTTCAAACAAATTGGTTTACCGATCCCCGATCCTCGATATGCTCCCTTGTTTCCTTAGCCCCACCTGGCTAAGCCTTCAGTCCACACGACCCTTTCCTATAAGACCGCAACCTTATATTCCTTCTTGTCGGGGTTTCTGACTTCAAATTCCCGATGCGCTCAATTTCCTATTAGCCCTCCAGGCTAAGCGCTTGATCCACGTGACCTCTCCTTATATGACCACAGCTATAACTCCCATCGGGGTTTCGATCATTCCAATGTTGAAATACACATGCCCTCAAGACTTTCGATTCCTCGAATCCCGAAGCGCTCTTTACACACTAGCTCTAGTGGCTAGGCTCCTGACTCATATGACTCTCACCCCGCGACCGCAGTCTTATCCCTCGTTGGGGCTACGGGGTTTCAAATGTTGAAATACACTTGCCCACGGGATTCCCGATTCGTCGCTAGACGGGCAGCTAGCTCTCACAATGACGCTTCCCTCCTTTCCGATGTGGTAACAGCTAGCCGCACGGTGGCACCTTCCTCCTCCTCGGGGTTTCGCGGTTCACGATTCCAAAAGGCGTAAACACTTCGTCACCAGGATCCCCAATATCCCGATGGATTAAACACCGATGGATGTCCTCCTTGTCAGGACTTTCCCGATGGCGCCGATTTCTTCCACGCATCCCCTCTGATGGACGGTCCCGATTTCTCCGGGGTTTCAAGACTTGTGATGTCCCAACTTTCTTGTCCTCAGAAACTCTGATTCCCCAATGCTTAATATCCCGACTCTCTTCGTATTCCTGACACCTGTCTCCCCGAATGGGCGGCTCAGATTATGCTGGGGTTTTCACTATGGACTTCCCTGACCTCCTATCCACGGGACTTCTAATTTCTCGGACTCCTGACGCCTCAATCTCTGCCACGTGTCCAACTGATGGACGGCCCAGATATTTCCAGGACTTCGGGGTTTCAAATATCGAAAACCATTCGAACACAAGACTATCGATCCTTCGAATCCCGATGGTAACCCTCGTGCAGCTCCTGTCAGATCCGACGGCTGACGGGCAACTGACCAACGATCCCACGATTCACAACTCCTGGATCTTGAACTCCAAACGTGGTCGTTACCTCCTTGCTTCTTTGGTAGATCCAACGGTTGACGGGATTTTACAAATCCTCTCCACGAGATCCCGACCGTTGATTTCTTCATTTTGCCAATTCCTTGAGAATGACTAAGTATTCCTCCATGGAACTTGTCCCCCTGCGGTGCAACTATGCAACGCCTGTTTTAAACACTCCATGGCACGAATCTTCCAGTTCTTCTCTTCAACAAGCTTAAAAACCTTATCCCTTATGAGCTTCTACATAACTTCAACTTCAGAGAGGACCCTTGCACGCACTCCTTGCGACAGTTCTCAAACACCTCCAAGTGTTGTATTCTTTTGACTCTGTGCACACCTGCAGCAGTAGTCCTTCAATACTTCGCTTAGTTTCACGATTGAGACTTTCCTTAGCCTGGGCACTCCTTGGACGGCTCGTATAACCCAATTTCTCTTCTGGGTGAATGAGAACAAGAGTTAGACTATCCAAGCCTTCTGTCAACGCACTTTTTGCGGATGACTTCAACTGCACTCCTTGCAGGAATCCTTGCTTAGATAGAGAAACAATTGAAACTCATTCCACTTCCTCTTAGACTTCAATCTCAACACATGAAATCATATACACAACATAATAGAAAATGCATAACAGGAAGTAAATACACATAAGCATAGCATTCAGCATACATACATAGAGAACAAACACAACTCCATGAATTTGAATTAAGCTCTTCTATTAATCCAAATAACTATACATGGGTGTTTCTTCACAACTCTCTGCTTCTCTTCTCTATGCTCTGGATTCTTCTAACTATATCCCCTGAATTATTTTACAATGCATAATGAGGGTGTCTATATCCTGTTTCCCTCTTTTCTTTTAAAACTGTCTAATCTAGAATTTTAAAATCCTATCTACCTGCATTAACTACTATAAATGCCTCCATCTACTTCAGACAAGAGTGGGGCACTCAAGGTCTAATTACATTATACCAAGACGCCTTCATTAAATGATCTCATTTATATTTGGTGCATCAACTTCAAGGGAAATTTCAAAAATTTGTGTTGGACGCCTTCCAGCTGTCTTCCGCTTCCGCGTTGCTCGCTTGACGTGAGGGATGCTCCTGCATCATACTCCCTCACTTGAAAACTTTCATGGGCTCCTGTCCATGAGCTCCCACATGGTTTGTCCATGCTTTAGAATCTCTGCTTCAGTCTCCCAGCTGGCATCTTCAACTGGGTGGCCCTTCCACTTGACCAAATATTCAAAGTATTCTTTCCTTCTGGTCTTCTTACTCACTCATTTATCCAGTATCTACTCCATCTGTGGCTTCTCTGCAACTGGCATCTGCTTTTGCCACTAAACCTCTGGTCATTCACCTTCTGCTCCTGTCTCCTCAAGTTTATATGGGTATAAATCTGAGACATTGAATATCGGAGAAATTCTGATTCCATCAGGTAATTCAATCTCATAAGCATTCTCTCCCATTTTCTTCAAGACCTTGCATGGTCCGATTTTCTTCATCTCCAATTTATTATACGTTCCTCTCGGGAATCTTTCCTTCCTTATATGTGCCAGAACCAAATCACCAACCTCAAACTGAAGTTGTATTCTATGTTGATCGTCTTTTGCTTTAATTCCACAGTCGCTCCTTCACTCGGCCGTGAAGTACTTTCATCGCCTCCGCGAATTCTTCGGCACTTGCGCTCCTAGTAGCAGTCTGTTTCGAATCTCTCAATTCAGAAACTCCTCTCGGCTGCATGCCATATATAATCTGAAATGGACTTTGGCCTATGCTCCTGTTAACATAGTCATTGTAAGAAAACTCTGCCTGCAGCAATATATTGTCCCAACTGCTATGGTGCTCTGTCACCAAGCTTCTCAACAAGTCTCCCAGACTTCTGTTTACCACTTCTGTTTGTCCATCCGTCTGAGGATGATAAGCTGAACTAAACAACAAGTTAGTCCCCAGCTTCTTTATAATGTCCTCCAAAAGTTCCCTAAGAACTTCGTATCCCTGTCCGAAACAATACTCCTTGGTAAGCCGTGAAGTCGAACGACTTCTTTGAAAAACAGATTCGCGATGTGTGTCGCATCACTGGTTTTCTAACATGGGATAAAATGTGCCATCTTGGAAAACCTATCCACTACCACAAAGATTGAATCAAATCCTCTTTGTGTCCTTGGCAATCCCAATATGAAATCCATGCTAATTTCATCCCATGGCTTCTCAGGTATGGGCAATGGTTGATAAAAACCCGCATTCTGCTTCCTTCCCTTTGAATGCTAGCAAATCCTACATCTGTCTACAAACCTCTTGACCTCTGCTCGCATCCCTAGCCAAAAGTATGACTCGCTCAGCTTCGTGAATGTCTTATCATGACCGAAGTGTCCGGCCAATCCTCCGTTGTGTTTCTCCTTCAGCAGATTCTCCCTCATGGAGCAAATTGGAATACACAATTGATTGCCTCTGAACAATAATCCATCTTGGATCATATAGTCTGTACAAGGGCTTCTATCTCTGAGAACTGGATTCTCAGTTGCTTCATACACCTCCTTAAAATCCTGGTCATCTGCATACATGTCTCTGAGGTCATCAAAGCCTAACGTCTAGACTTTGAACTCCTGCAACAGCAAACACTTCCTGCTCAAAGCATCATCAACTTTGTTAGCAGTACCAGAAATATGTTTTATCACAAAAGTGAAATTATGCATGTATTCAACCCATCTAACATGCCTCTAATTCAACTTTTCCTGTTGAGTCACAAATTGTAATGCATGGTTATCACTATATAAAAGAAATTTCTTTGGAATCAAATAGTGCCTCCATTTTTTCAATGCATGTATGATGGCATAGAATTCCTTATCATACGTGGAGTACTTTTCCTTTGCCTCATTCAACTTCTCGCTGAAATATGCAATCGGTATGTCCTCCTGACTCAAGACCGATCCTATGGCAAACCCGCTTGCATCACATTTTACCTTAAATGTCTTTTGAAAATCGAGTAACACCAGAATTGGTTGTTCCGTAATCTTCCATTTCAACAAATTGAAACTCTTCTCAGCCTCTTCCATCCAGTGAAAAGATTTATGTCTTTTCTTCACTGTATCCATCATTGTGGCGCTAATTCCACTTAAATTCCTGATGAATTTTTGGTAGAAACTAGCCAACCCGTGAAAACTTCTCACCTCAAATATGTTCCTCGGTGATGGCAAATTCTTAATCACTTCCACCTTATCTGGATCCATCCTCAACTCATTTGTTGAAATAACAAATCCCAAATAAATGAGTTTTGTCTTCATGAACGAGGACTTCTTCATGTTTATCAACCGCTTCTCTTGTTGTAATCTCTTCATCACAATGGTTAAATGCTTCAGGTGTTCAGCCTTCGTTTTACTGAAAATCAATATATCATCCAGATATACGATAACAAATTTTCCGATGAAATCCTTCAGGACTTCATTCATCATCCTCATAAAGGTACTTGGCGCATTTGTTAAGCCAAACGACATAACAAGCCATTCATACAAACCTTCATTTGTCTTGAATGTTGTTTTCCATTCATCACCTTCTCTCATGCGGATCTGGTGATATCCACTCTTCAAATCAATCTTTGAAAAAAAAATTGCTCCACTTAAGCAATCCATCAAATCATCCATCCTTGGAAATGGAAACCTGTACCTAATGGTTATCTTGTTAATGGATCTTGAATCAGTGCACATCCTCCAGCCTCCGTCTTTCTTCGGACTGAGTACTGTTGGAACAACACATGGACTCAAGCTTTCCCTTACCAAACCTTTGTTCAACAACTCCTGGACTTGTCTTTTGACCTCTTCATTCTCCTGCAGCATCAATCTGTACGCAGCTTTGTTTGGCAAACTGGTTCCTGGTATGAGATCAATGTGATGACTCACACTCCTGATCGGTGGCAACGAACGAGGTAATTCGTTCACTACTATATCAGCGAACTCTTCCAGCAGTCCCTGAACTTCTTCTGGTAAATCGTCCACTCTTGTGCTAGTCAGAACAATCTTCGATTTTCTGACCACAATGAACTGTGGATCCTCCTTCTTCCTAACCTCGGTAAGAAGTTCCTTCCCACTCATGAGAAGTACAGTGTTGCTCACTTCCGGTTTCACCTCCTTATCCTTAATTGGAAGCAACATGTGTGTCCTCCCATTCTTCTCTAGAGTGTATGTGTTCATCCTCCCATCATGAATCACATTTCTATCATATTTCCATTATCTACCCAGCAATAGATGATAAACATCCATAGGAATAACATCACATAATATCTTATCATTATATCCACCTATCTTGAATTCAACTAAGCACTGTTTAGTGACATTTACCTGATGTCCCTTTTGTAGCCACGAAACTTTATATGGACTTGGATGATCAGTTGTCTCCAGCTCCAGCTTTTCTACCATCTCGGTTGAAATGAGATTATCAGTGCTATCGTTGTCCACAATGACCTTGCATACCTTGTCCCTGGTCTTGCAAGAAGTCCTAAAAAGACTGTTCCTCTACACTAGATTCTCCATCTCCTTCTCTGGCGTCAAAAGGACTTTCCGCATTACCAGCGATCTTCTGCTTTCAACGTATTCTACCTCAACATCTCACCTATGTGCCTCGGTGATGTGAGTCTCTCCAGTTTCTTTCTTTTTCTCTGGACACTCGAACGACCTGTGCCCATTCTTTCCACATGTGAAGCATGTAATTACTCCACCTCTTCCTCTTCCTCTACCTCTGGTACGAGGAAAGTGTTGTTATCAGCATATCCTCCTCTCTGCTCAGTATGATGTTCTCTTTGCTCAGCATATCGCCCTCACTGTGAACTTCCACCTCTCTCCATCCAAGTCTGAGGTTTCTTCCAGTCGTCCCTGGGCTTCTGGGTTCTTTCTTGGGCAACTGCTTTGCCTCTGGGCTGACTCCTGCCTTGACCTCTTTGACTCTGCTTTCAACTCAACTTCTTTTCAGCTTTCAGATCCATTTGATAAGCATCCTCTACCGTTCAGATGGTTGCCATGCTCATTTCATCCTGAATCTCATATCTCAGACCATTCATATACCTGGCCACTTTCTCGTCATTACTTTTGCGATGACCTGCCCTAATATTCAATCTGTAAAATTCCTCAGTATACTCTTTTACTGTCATCAGCTTCTGTCTCAGGTTCTGCATTCTCCTGAACAGAGAAATTTGATAATCCCTAGGAATGAATTTTGCCTTCATCTTTGCAATCATCCTGTCCTAGCTCTTAATTTTCTTCTTGCCTTGGCAACGCCTGTCAGCTTGTAGTTCATCCCACCACAAGGTTGCATGTCCCTTTAATCTCGTGACGGCATGCCTAGCCTTCTTGTCCTCTTTGATATCTTCATAGTCGAAGTAAGTGTCTAGAGCTCTAATCCAGTCTAGAAGCTCTTCTACATCCAGATTTCCCTCATAAACTGGAATGTCCATTTTTACCTTTGTACTCATTCTTGCAACAACTTTAAGTAAGCGTTCACTTGCTGCATCTTCCACTAGGATTTCTTCTCCTCCATGTCCAGCATCATCTCCATCTTCGGATTCACTGATATCTCCTGCATCAGCTCTGCGCCTTTGTGATGTCTCCATGTCCTCCATTCTAGCACAAAGATTACGCACTTCTCTCTCCATGTCTGGATTCTGCACTTACCTACCCCTTTCTCTGGACATTTCCCTTTCCTCCTCTGGATCGGGTGATTTTCTATCTCTTCTCCTCAACGGCATGGTGAATTTTCTTTTTTTTCTCTGCTACAGAAAGCAAAGAAGCTTTTCTAAGCTCTGATACCACTTTGATGCAAGCGCGCCCGTCTAGGCACGTCCGCTCACAGGATCCTTCCTCTTTACTCGACCCGAAGAACTGAAAGGTTCTTCTAATTCCCTATCGGGATTTTTTTCACCCACAGCAGCTCTCTCACGGAGGTCTCTCCTTCTTTCAAAATCAACACTATCCTTTTTGTTATCGGGGTTCCTCCTATCGGGATTTTGACATTTGCAATGTTCAAACAAATTGGTTTACCGATCCCTGATCCTTGATATGCTCCCTTGTTGCCTTAGCCCCACCTGGCTAGGCCTTTAGTCCACACGACCCTTTCCTATAAGACCGCAGCCTTATATTCCTTCTCGTCGGGGTTTCTGACTTCAAATTCCCGATGCGCTCAATTTCCCGTTAGCCCTGCAGGCTAAGTGCTTGATCCACGTGACCTCTCCTTATATGACCGCAGCTATAACTCCTATCGGGGTTTCGAGCATTCCAATGTCGAAATACACATGCCCTCAAGACTTGCGATTCCTCGAATCCCGAAGCGCTCTTTACACACTAGCTCTAGTGGCTAGGCTCCTGACTCATATGACTCTCACCCTACGACCGCAGTCTTATCACTCATCGGGGCTACGGGGTTTCAAATGTTGAAAAACACTTGCCCACGGGATGCCCTATTCTCCGAATCCTGATTCGCCGCTATACGGGCAGCTGGCTCCCACAATGACGCTTCCCTCCTTTCCGGCGTGCTGACAGTTGGCCGCACGGTGGCACCTTCCTCCTCGTCGAGGTTTTGCGGTTCGCGATTCCAAAAGGTGTAAACACTTCGTCACCAGGATCCCCGATATCTCGATGGATTAAACACTAATGGACATCCTCCTTGTCGGGACTTTCCCGATGGCGCGGATTTCTTCCACGTGTTCCCTCTGATGGACGGTCCTGATTTCTCCGAGGTTTCGAGACTTGTGATGTCCCAACTTTCTTGTCCTTGGGAACTCCGATTCCCTGATGTTGAATATCCCGACTCTCTTCGTATTCCTGACACCTGTCTCCCCGAACGGGCAGCTCAGATTATGCCAAGGTTTTCACTATGGACTTCCCCGACCTCCTATCCACGGGACTTCTGATTTCTCAGACTCCTGACGCCTCGATCTCTACCACGTGTCCAACTGATGGACAGCCCAGATCTTCCCGGGACTTCAGGGTTTCAAATGTCGAAAACCATTCGAACACGGGACTATCGATCCTTCGAATCCCGATGGTAACCCTCGTGCAGCTCCTGTCAGATCCGACGGTTGACGGGCAACTGACCAACAATCCCACGATTCACGACTCCTGGAGATTGAACTCCGAATGCAATCGTAACCTCCTTACTTCTTTGGCAAATCCAATGGTTGACAGGATTTTACAAATCCTCTCCACGAGATCCCGACCGTCGATTTCTTCCTTTTGCCAATTCCTTGAGAATGACTAAGTATTCCTCTGTGGAACTTGTCCCCCTGCGGTGCAACTATGCAACGCCTATTTTAAACACTCCACAGCACAAATCTTCCAGTGCTTCTCTTTGAAAAGCTTAAAACCCTTATCCCTTATGAGCTTCTACACAACTTCAACTTCAGAGAGGACCCTTGCACGCACTCCTTGCGGCAGTTCTCAAACACCTCCAAGTGTTGTATTCTTTTGACTCTGCGCACACCTGCAGCAGTAGTCCTTCAATACTTCACTCAGTTTCACGACTGAGACTCTCCTTAGCCTGTGCACTC
>ML782916.1:569504-586306 GCA_009831015.1 Picea engelmannii
GCAGAGGGGGTACCCCCCCTCTGCACTCCCCTGCGTGGAAGAGTGTACATACTTCTGGGGTGTAAATACTTCATGGGGTATAAACACGGCTGAAAGCAAGGACCTCTGAATCAGGAAGATAATCAAGCTCCACAACCAACATTTGTATCATGGTTAGTATGGCTTAGAGATGATACAGTGGATGATATTACTTGATGTCCACCATTCTAGATGAATCATGTCTCAGATATGATGCAGTTGATGATATTTCATAATATATTTGATGTAACTTTTCATTAGATAAAATTGGTCAACTTGAATACATTTAGTTGGTCGTTATGAATACCTCCCTAGTTAAGAGGGAGCATTGAACTTTTGTAACTATGGTCGGTCTTCATAATGTATATATTCAAAAAAGAATATTCTAGAAAAGAATATGTGTACTTGTAAAAGTCATCCCTACCTGTGGCACAGATGGCAACCTGGTCAAGAAGAGTGGTCCTTGTAATCACGTGACACTTCGTTGAGTGCATGACAACTGTGGGACATATGTGTAGTCATGAGACTATGGCGGATATTGTGTGTCTCTAGACAATAGATGTGTGCTACTACAGTGGTTTTGTACCACTGGTAGAGATTATGTGTCTATGGAAAGTAGTTATGTGCTACTACAATGGTTGTGTACCACTGGCAGTGATTGTGTGTCACTGGACAATACTTGTGTGCTACTATCAGTGGTTGTGTACCATTGGACAGTAGTTGTGTAATACTATGGATCAACACAGTCATGTTCTATTGGATGGAATTGTAGTAGCTCTGTGCTACTAGTTGATTGCCATGGAGACTATTAGATCACTTAGAAGTAGTTGTGTGCTACTGCTTGATCACAGAGACTGTGACAGATGATTTAAGCTATCGATGGTATGGTAGTAGTTGTGTGCTACTAGTTGCTTGTAGAGTAGTCAGTGGACTACTATATGAAGACATCGTGGAAAAATACCTTCCTAGTTAAGAGGGAGAGTTGATGTTTGAGGCAACAAACGAGAGACATTCTCCCTAGAGGGTCTTGTGTGGACTAGTAGGTGGGAATGTGGACTTCATCTTGACGTGCCTCAGATGGTCGGATGAAGGAACCAAGACATTGGTTTCATGAGGAAGCCTCAATATGTCTTGGGGGACATTGGTTCCATGAGGGAACCTCGATGTGTCCTCGAGAAGACATTGTTTCCATGAGGGAACCTTGATATGTCTTAGACATGTGTTCCAAGAGGGAACCATGATATGTATAGTATGGACACGATTCATGAGTGAGATGAGACATTTGTTTCATGAAGGAACCTCGATATGTCAAGTATGGTCCAAGATGACTTAGCTTGATTAGCCCCAAGGGACTGGCCACCCCTTGTAGGATGAGCTAGATCAAGTATTGTGGATACCAACTACATGACATGTATAAACACAAGTGAATGGTCCTAGTAAGCATCGGGCGGACCTTCTCCTAGATTGGGCTACAAAACAATGGAGATAGAATACATTTATCACAAGGGTGTACATGTGATCAATGAACCCAAGCATAGTCCTTCCTTGATCATGACAAGGAGTTATATGGACTTGAGGTGCTTGATGTGCTTTCCATGTATAAAATAGCATTGGACTGACATTCACTTATAAGGGTGTACCTATGGTAAATAGCCTTGGTGTGATCTTTTTCCTTAGTCATGGTGATTTGACTTGGAATGGGAAAGACTTAAATATGTTAGATGCTATCACATGTGAACCCAAAGTGAGCCTGATCTCAGAGAGAGTCATAGGAGAAGTTTCCCCTCAGTTCAGGTGGGAGAGAGACATCTTCCAAGACTGGCAGGTGTCATGAGTCGAAAGTGAAGTTTGTATACTTCAGAGACAAGCTTTGGCATTATGAAGAATGTCTCCCTTTGTTGAGAGTGAGTGTTGATGTTTGGACAACATCAAGAATACATTCTTCTATATATATATATGACATTATATTTATAATACAAAGTATAAATATCTATAATAAATAAGTAGTTATTTATTATTCAAGGGACTCATCATTTCATGGATGGTCACAATATGTTCTCTATATATGGAACGCTCATCATTGTAATAATATATTCATATACAATATTATCTCATATGAAAAATCAACATGAACATCATCTTCTTTTTACATGTACCTTCCATAACGTGGTCATTTGTCCTTGTGCCACTACAGGGAAATTAAAAGTTGTACTTCCCTTCTATATTACAGAAAGAAATATTATCACGGGAGTTGAACAGTGGTCGATTTAGAACAACCTCCCTTCTCATAGATACACTCTGAACTTGAAATCAGGTCAAAGAATTCTCCAGAACAGTCCAATATTGCAATGGAGGGAGGTAAGATAGAAAAAACAGCCATGAATACAGACTCTCCCCACTCCCCTACTCATTCTCAAAACATGAGTGGGTCTGATGCGGACAAAACTTAAGCCAAAAAGAGAAAGATGGTGTCCAACACTTGGACCCTAGCTCAAATAAACATTGACTCAAGGTCTGACAACAACTATTCACCTCCACCACAACCAACCCCAATTATAGAAAAAGCCACCTTGGCCACATCTCCTTCCAAACCTTGATCTAGGGCCAATAATCGTCGGCATACAAGATCCCATAAGAAAACTAAGGAGGGTTCTCCCACTCAAAGACGACAGGTTGCAAAATTAATGAAATATATTTGCACGCAATTAGCCAAACAAAAATTATCCCACAAGGACATGATAAAAAAGATGCTTTTTCTAAACCAACAATTTTATCTTCCCTCCTTACCAGAATCTCCAAATTCAACTAATAAAACCCTCGAGGTTCTGTGATTCAGTCTACACCGAGTAATCAATGTCAATCCACTCGCGTTCATCCCATCAATCTCAACTAGAACCGAGTTAGACTTGTCACAAGTACCTACAATGGACATCCAAAAATTTATCGCTTCCCTGGTCCATGAGCTTGGAGAATGCCAGAAATCCATTTACAAGGAACATGCTCAATTACGCCTCAACTACACGCAAGAGCATTCTAGTCATGATGCCATGAGATCCCACTTACAATGGGAATCTCACAAACGTCATGAATTGGAAGAGACCCGAAAGACTTTACAGGATATACACATGGTTGAAGTGGTTGCACATGTAGAAACTCAGGGCCAATATGCATCCTTTCTTAGAAACCACAGCGAAGTGATCACCACTCTGAATGAAGCCTATTATTAGTTCTCCCTACCAGCACTGATGCAGCTGGATATTCCAGCTCTGTAGAAAATGAAAGCGATCACCAAGAACATGTAAGCTCTGCAATCACAAAATCATGAACTTTAGCACTGACTACAACATCTAACGGTAGAGGAAACCACCCTCCAATAGAAAATTTCCCAAGTGATAATAGTCGTTGAGGAGGGTCAAGACCATGTCGAAGGCTTCATCGATATGGTCACTCAAAGCTTCAAATTATGGTATTATTTACAGACCCCTCTAGAGCTCACGACCCTCCACGATCGAACTCGAGCAGTAGAGGCAGAGGTCACATAGTAAAAGTGGGATGTGGGGTCATTTCCCCCTAAAGAGAACGTCACTACAAAGCATGCCATTCCCACATGAACAAAGGAGATCACTTGCTAGGGATAAGCAACAAAATATGTGAGAGTTGATCACATCGATGACTGATAGGGCTATGGACTAGTATACTCATCTTTCGGACATACAAGTTGTTGTTGGCCCCCTCATCGAGCAACTCAACATCACAGATCTAACAACCCCGCATGTCACAACCATCGACGTCGAGGCAACTATTCAACTTTCCAAGGATCTCCAGGGCCAACTCAATGAGCCTGAGTGCTAGTATAAGGACTTTATGGTGGAAGTCAAAAGCATTGTACCGTCCATCGCGATGATCATTTCATAAAGCAGCTGGCTTGAGGACGATCCAAATAATAGTGGTGGGGGACTATTGGCACCCAAACTTTTGGGTTTTGTTTGGTGCACACACACAAACGAAGTCGTGTGTGTTCATTTCATAGTTTTGTGCACGCCTAAGGAAATACGTGAGGAATGACATAAAGTGTGTGTCGGACCAAGTTTTTTTAGTTGTGTGCCAAGCTTACTATCTACCAAGTGCGCGTTGGTCCAAGTTTTTTCAGTTGCACCAGAAATCAAGAAGACATCCGCTGGAATAAAGAAAGGAATCATAAAAAAATCTCCTTGAATTATTACTACCAGCAGCATACGAGGACGTGGGACGACGACAGGATGAGTTGGTCAGCCAGTTAAGATTTCCATTGATACAGAAAGTTTGTGTGGAGCGTTAGTCGACACCAGAAGCATGTGAGACAATTTTTTCATGCAAATGAGTGGAGCATAGTAGAAAGAGACATTGCTCCCCAACAACGAAATCTATAAAAGGAAGCACTAATATCAGAAACAGGGCTAGTTGGTTAGACTAGTGAGATATTGAGGAGAAGAGATTCATTGAGTCTTAAGTATCGAGCTCACTCTGATCCTGTTGTAATGTTGTAATACTTTGAATATATTTATGTGTTTGAGTGTTGAGTAAAGGTGCATTGTACAGTATATTGTAACTCTGAGGCTTTATATGGAGAAGATATGAAGTTTTATGGTTTTCATATGTATCTATCATGCACAATGTGTATCTCTATTGTGATGGAATGGCTCTAGTAATAAAGATGCAACAGTTCTGATCTATTTCGTGTTTATTATGTATGAGTTGAATATGTGTGTGTATTATTTTAATGCTTATTCCTAATTATCTGTCAGATATGAGTTGCATGGATGCCTATCCTCATGACTTTTCATGTGTTTATCCTTCATCCATGTCACGAGACCTTATGGTATCAATGATCCTCTTTGCATCTCGGGTGAGACCTTCCTCAGACTTGGTCAAGGATTGATATGTCGATGCTTTGGGGTTTTTGTTGGACAACTTTGGATGAACCCTGGGTCTAAACTCCCTAATGTTAAGAAGGATGCACATAAGTGTGGATCAAAATGCCCAACAATATAACTCCAATCATGGATGGGATGCTAGGGAAAGAGAGAGAGAGGGATTTATTTCCTCAAACTTTGCAACTTTTATTAGATGTTGGCCTCCTCAAGTTTTATGAGGAGTGTTATCACACAATATGTGCTTTCCCAAAGCCTAAAGGCTAGTAGGCCAAGATTGGTGTAACATGGAGGTAGCCCTATCACTGTCACCCCAATAGGGTACCTCTTTCTATTCGGGAGGAGAAAAACTCAGTCTAAATGAGACGTCCCTAGACCTAGTGGGTTGATGAAGGGAAAGAAATAGTAAGTAAACCACTCCTCTCTCTAGGTCACTCAAGTCAAGTTCAAGTCTTGAAAGGATGAAGCAAAAGGAATATAAAGTGCACCTACCCCTTACCAATACAACAACAAACCAAAGATCCACCCAATAGATGATGACACTTCAAAGATCCACCCAATAGAAACCCATCCTAAAGGGAAATCAACTTACTAGGGCACTATGTCACCCTCCCAGGTTTAAACAAGGCAAAGAGCATAATTTCCAAGTAAACGTCATGAAATTAAGAAGGATTCAATACAACATGTTCAAGTGCATCAAAAATCAGAGTGATACATACCATGATACTCGGGCTCATTACCTCATGGAACAAGACCCACTGCCACTTCAGAACCAGGCTAGTGTGATGGACATTGTTGCTGGCAATATGTGGATTGTACTTGAAGAAAAGAGGGGCCCTCAAGGGCCATGCTCGTCATGTGGGCCTCGAAACATAATCTCCTTAGTTATCCCTAGGCTAGGGGATAATAAGGAGGATACCTCCCTTAGGGCAATACCAAGGTATTGATAGAATTAATTCTTCGATGGGATCATGGAAGACAAGCATTTTAGGTTGGTCTTAGTATGTGGTACCAATTGATAGAGGAGGATATTTATTTCATCATCGGGCTATCTAAGAGGGGGGCATTTTCTCCATTTGCCCTATTTACCACCTAGTGTTGAAGGAGAGGTCAACTATCATTTGTGCAAAGATATTTTAGTGCAAACATTGTTCGAGATAGTGAGATCCTTGGAACTGTAATGCCCCATATTATTAAATTAATAATAATAATAATAATAATAATAATAAATATTTAAATGGTATAAAAATAGAAAAAAACAAAATAAAGTAAAATATTAAAATAAATAAACAAAAAGGAATTACTTTAATAATAGAATAAAAGGGTAAAAATAAGAAAAACTAAATTTAGGGAACTTCTAAATTAAGAAAAGGCTAAAAATTGCATGGTTAATTATTTGATGACAAGTGTAACTTATGTATGGAACTTCTTCTTCTTTTTTGTAATTAAGAAAAGACTATATTAATATAATCATAATGTTCCACTATGTTTGATCAGAGTCAATTTCCAAAGAGACCATGACAGTATCCTGTAATCAAAATGAGGTTGAAGAGTCTACCCACCCCATAGGGAAAACCAGAATTTGAAAAACATAATAAGTTTAACAATATACTTTATATAAGACCCATAATGCCATGTAGGTTTACTAGAACGGGTCATAAAAAAAAGACCTGATAAAAGAGTAAAAACCAAAAAAAATGATTAACTCTTAGCATGGTGAACCTGTGGAGAGGATAGGCATACTATGTCCAGTCGAAAAACAAAAAATGGGGTTCTAGGTCGGTTTGTAGCGGGAGGATGGAAGGCGCTACCGTGGCCCTGGGAAATCCATGTGACCATTGAGAGAAGATAGCATTTTTTTCTTCCAAGGTCTCCATTATGTGCTTTAATTGCTTGAACTCATCTTCCTTGGGAAGCATCCCCAGAGCCACCATAGTCTTGGTGCACCAATAGAGATCTAGCATCCCGAAAAACTTTGAAATCCTTGTTCTGGTGCAACCCAGATCAGGATTTAAACCACCAACTTTTTGCTCAATTTCTTCATGATCCTCAAATTTGCAAACAAGCCTAACTTTCACCTCCAATGTTGGCATTGTTTCTCGATCCTCCTCAGGCACGAAATTGTGATAGAAATCAACAACATCCATAACTACTCAGGCTGCTCGGGACGGACCACAGGTGGCGCGAGGCTTACGTCTATGCAACGCCATGATGAGGAGGATGAGAAAGACATGAGAGTTGAGATTAAAACTAGAAAAATCATCATTCACAAAAGTTAGAAAGAACGACAATAGAACAACCTTCATACCTCCCCTCTTCTAGAAAGGTTGCTTAATAACCCACATTGCTTCTCTCTATGAGCATACCCATTCTTCCTGGCCCATCCTGGTCATGACTCGGATATGGAGGGAGCCTCAGCCTCGTATCAGCGATCAACCCTGTTGTCCTCTTAGACTCTGCCATTAAATTCATTAATGAGATTTCCTGTGGTCGAAGTACCATATATGTGAGAGCCATCATACCTGCTTCCCTCCACGTCTTTAGTATTAACAACAATGGTGTTGCTCTCCCAGTGGGGGCCATGTCCTCTCTTGTTATGAGCAGATGTGGTTGCCATATGTGGCATGGGATGGTGAGCCAACGTCCCATCCACCCCGTTGTCAAGTGAGAAAGATCCCACCCCATCAAGGGATGTATGGAACTTATTGCATGAATGGGTAAGAATAATTTTATATAATGGGGGTGGAGATGAAAGTTTGGGATCTTTTGTTTCTGGAAATTTGAGGAAAAGGCTTAGAATCTCACATAAGTAGTTGATTGAGAGCTCAACGGTTTTTAGTAGTGGTGGCTGAGGGGTTGGTTGGGAGGAGATTCATCCCCCACACTCTGTTGTGGCATGCTAGATCAAAGATTGGAGTGCAATGGTTTGACATTCATAGCAATGTAAGTGAGTTGATTTTCTCAAATCTCGGGTAAGTTTCTCACCATTCGATTCTTCTTGTGAATTATGCAATTAAGGATTAAGGTATCTTTATGTATTTCCATAAGTGGTTACAAATTACTATGTTTGTTTATTAATTTAGTTGAATTAGAATTTAGACCATTACATATGGTATCAGAGCAACATGTTCAACCCCTAGGACCTATGGACCCTTCAACTTCGACTTTATTCACATTCTTCTTCGAAGCATTGTTTAGTTAAGATTCCCTCCATATTACAACATTTGTTTTCGTATAGTATGTGTGAGTATGACTAAAATAGCCATGACCACTATTGAAAATGTGTGAGTATGACTAAAATAGCCATGACCACTACTGGAAAGACATGGGTTGTTGATGATGTCATTCAAGTGTTTCTCTAAATGGTTATAAATTGGTTATCTCCACCCATCATAGATTAATAGAGTAATTGTTTATAAATAAATATTATTATAAACAATTAAATACAAAAGAGGTTTTAAACATTTTGAACCCGTGACAACCATCAATTTAATTTAGGCAAGTATTCAATTTAATCTCGATTTGCCTTCATGTATGAGGTCACCATTATACAATTTAATCTTGATTTGCCTTCATTTTTGAGGTCGCCATTGTTGTAAATGCAGTCCAAGCCACAACAAATCCCTTCACGGTGATCCAACAATAATTTAGCAATGCATTCAATCTTGACAATTGCATGCAATAAAAAAACATGTTTCCCTTTATTGGGAAATAGGAGAGGGAGAGTAATTACTAATTACACAAGCCAAAATTGTTATTCACACTCTATTAAACACTCAAATAGAGTACATATAAATACAACAATCATAGTCTCAAGATAGAAGAACTACCTTGATTTCACGATCTACTTGGTTGAGCAAATATCTCAACCTCGCGCGAATCTAAGAAGCGAACTAGTTGGAGAGAATCTCTCAAACCAACTAGGCCTCAACAACCTCCTAAAATATAGGAACAAACTCCTCGTAGATACCATAACTCTACCAAATAATGACCAATAAACTCAATAATTAAATATGATCACACACACTAAATACAAGTGGGAGTTGCATATCCCAACACTCCCCCTTCACGACTACTTGTCTTTACAATAGTCAGGTCATGTCTTCATCGTCGCTGAGTCTTGTAAACCGAAGCACCTCCTAATCATCAAGGTCTATGTATGGTCCAACCCGATACTTTCTCTTCGTACCTCAATCATGCATCACCAAATTACCAAAGTCCATATAAAGAGACAACCATCCACCGAAATGCCTTGATCATCAGCCATTGCAACCGTCGGTTTAGTAGGATGTCCTTCGGGTAAGTGGTCCATTCAACCTCTTGATGAACTCCCCCTTAATGTAAAATACATGGTTTTCTAGGCACCTCCTAGAGTTCACAACCAACAAGGTCCACTCTTAGAGCATTCAGTCGACTTGTGAGATGGCTCACTCTAAGTGTTATATAACTCTATAAAAGAGGTTTATGCACTACAAATCAATAGGGATACATAACAAAGGGGTATGCATGTATAGTTGGGTCTTACAATGATATTCCCTTTACATGTTACTTAAACATAGGTACATACATTATAAACTCCATCATATGGAGATACAAGGTACATAATCAAACATTTCAAGGACCAATACATCAATTTCATAAACATTACATCATATACTTGCTATAAACAATATGTGACTCATATTAACATACGGTAATGATTATGTTTTATTCAACTCAATTCACACAATTTAGCTTGTTTGTCCATGATCATTTCACATTTGTTGCTTATACACTTCTGTTACTTTCGCACGACTGCAACTATCACCAGCTTATCTGGGAGTAATCTCTTTGTCTTCATCATTGCATCCTTTGTCTTATTCATTACAGATATACATCAACATGCAACATTTAAACATACTAACCATGCTTTCAACTAAGGCACCCAATCTTACTTACAACATTTAATAGTTTATTTTTGTACTCTACCATATAGTTGCCATATAGCTTATATATTCCAACAAATATTAGCATGAAGGTCGATCTGCTTGCCCATCGTCCTTTTCAAAGTAAATCTCGCCACCATCATTCAGCTCCAAGGAAATTTAAAGAGCCTGAAACAACACGTTCGCACGAGATTGTCCAAGATTTCTTTCTTCTCTCATTGGAACTAAGTGTCAAATCCAAGCAAGTTTCAGATGCGGCAAGCAAACTAGCTTGGTATGAGCATCCCCACCTCAACCTAAACCTCAATATAGAATTGTCAATAACTCGCCCCTCAATCCATGCAGCTGGGAAGGAGGATGTTGCTAATTTTGAGCAAGGTGAAAGCGATTATGTCATTATGGAGTGCACCCTCTCCTCTCTAATGCTATGGTGGAGATGAGCTAAATTTCCCTTTTTCATTTACAAAAAAACTGTGGGAGAGCCCAGAGCTTAAAATTTGAAGGCTCTACATGTGCCAACGACAGACCAAACAATGGACAACCCGATTACCACTTTTCTTCTTCCAGCAATGCAGTCGGCCTTCTCTCAGCAAAGTAGCAGTGGCTCTTAACTACAGGGACATGTTTCTTTTGTGCATCATTGAATGGATTCTGGTTGTGCACATAGAGCCACACCTATAGCTCACCATAAACCACTACATGTTCCTACGTCAAATCAAATGGTAAGATGTATTTGTAACGATTATCCTTCCCTTGATCTGCATATTTTCACTACTTTGTAGCCAAGCCACCAGATCTCAGCACTAACAGTTGATAAGGATCTCGAGTTTGGTTATCTCTCTTTCCTTTGAGAGATCTTACACTACCTTACTCATCCAATTTCTTTCACTGACGTGACACTAATGACTCTGGACCTCATCAAATGATGGAAAAACCAACACATTATTGCATACACACGGAAACAATCACCTCAAACTATCTATTCTCACCTGAGCTAGGTTCCATTTCCCTTTCAATTACCTGGGACCTCCCGTGTGGGAGTCAATCCCAGTCCTTCTCTGATACCATATTGAGAAATGGGAGAGGGATATTAGACACTAAGTACATAAACCAAAATTGTGATTCATGCTTTATTAAACACTTAAATAGAGAACATATAAATACAACAATTATAGTGATCTTAAGATAGAAGAAATACCTCGATTTTAGGATCTACTTGGTTGATAAAATATCTCAACCTCACACCAACCTAAGAAGCTAACTAATTGGAGAGAATATCTCAAACCAACTAGTTCTCAACAACCTCCTAAAAGCTAGGAACAACCTCCTTGTAGAGACTAAAACTCTACCAAATAATGACCAATAAACTCAATAATTAAATATGATCACACACACTAAATACAAGTGGGAATTACATATCCAAACACCCTTGATCCGGGACAAGGATGATTCCTACCAATAACCATAGTTTAATCAACTATCCAAAGAAATCCTAGAGGCAAAATCAATAATTGACCATCAATACAATCATTCACATACCCGATGAAGAAAATAAAAATCACATCAATGCCAGAAAACTTCAACATAGAAGTCAAAAATAGTTAAATCCATCTGCAAAAACCCTGCTAATTTCAGAGAACAGGACAATAAATTATTTAAATTTGCAGTTTTCTTATCTTCAAACAATTTTAGTGGGACCCGAAAAAAATAAATCTAAATCTATGATCAGAGACTACCAAAGTTCTCATAAAGTTTAAATTTTGAGTTATTGCAAATTACGGAACAATCTAACAAAAAGACCAGGCAAAAACCTAAATCTATACATAGAAAACGACGCTTTGTTTCCTGGAATGGAGCTATGAGTGCTTTAATTTGAAGTTTGCATGATTGTTGAAGACTTTAACAACAACAATGAGTGAAAAATCTAAATTTATATGTTAGTGCAGAGATTGTTCACGCTAGTGAGATCCATGGAACTGTAATGTCCCATATTATTAATTTAATAATAATAATAATAATAAATATTTAAATGGTATAAAAATAGAAAGAAAAATAAATAAAGTAAAAGATTAAAATAAATAAATAAGAAAGAATTACTTTAATAATAGAATAAAAGGGTAAAAATAAGAAAAGTTAAATTTAGGGAACTTCTAAATTAAGAAAAGGCTAAAAAATATGTGGTTAATTATTTGATGACAAGTGTAACTTATGTATGGAACTCCTTCCTTTTTTTTGTAAGTAAGAAAAGACTATACTAATATAAACATAATGTACAACTATGCTTGATTGGAGTCAATTTCCAGAGAGACCATGACAATCTCCCTTAATCAAAATGAGTCTACCTACCCCATAGGGAAAACCAGGCTTTGAAAAACATAATAAGTTTTAAAATATACTTTATATAAGACACATAGGGCCATGTAGGTTTACTAGAACAGGTCATAACAAAAAAAACGTGATAAAAGAGGAGTAAAAACCTAAAAGGTGGATTAACTCTTAGCATGGTGAACCTGTGGAGAGGATGGGCCTACTACATCCAGTCAAACAACAACAAATGAGTTTTCAAGCCGGTTTGTAGCGAGAGGATGGAAGGCGCTACCATGGCGTTGGGAAATCCATGTGACCCTGAGAGAAGATAGGAATTTTGTTCTTCCAAGGTCTCCATTATGTGCTTTAATTTCTTGAACTCATCTTCCTTGGGAAGCATCCCTAGAGCCACCATAGTCTTGGTGCACCAATAGAGATCGAGGGTCTCGAAAATCCTTGAAACCCTTGTTCTGGTGCAACACAGATCAATAATTAAACCACCAACTCGCTGCTCAATTTCTTCATGATCCTTGAATTCGCAAAGAAGCCTAACTTTCACCTCCAATGTTGGCATTGTTTCCCGATCCTCCTCAGGCATGAAATTGTGATAGAAATCAGCAACATCCAAAATTGCTTGAGCTACTCGAGATAGACCAGGGGTGGTGCAAGGCTTACGTATGCGCAACGCCATGAGGAGGAGGAGGAGAAATACATGAGAGTTGAGCTTAAAACTGGAAAAAGCAATATTCACGAAAATTAGAAAGGATGATAATAGAACTACCTTAATACCTCCCCTGTTCCAGAAAGGTTGCTTAATAACCCACATTTCTTCTCTCTGCGAGCATGCTCGCACTTCCTGGCCTAGCCCGGTCATGATGATCATCATAATGCTCAGATATGGAGGGAGCATTATCCTTACATGAGCGATCAACCTTGTTGTCCTCTCAGACTCTGCCATTAACTTCATTAATGAGCTTTCTTGTGGTCGAAGTACCATATCTGTGTGATCCATCATACCAGCTTCCATCCACATTTTTAGTATTAAAAATAATGGTGTTTCTCTCCCAGTGGGGTCCACGTGCTCTCTTGTCATGAGTAGATGCAGTTGCCACCTGTGGCATGGAATGGTGAGCCAACGTCCCATCCACCTCGTTTTCAAGTGAGCAAGATTCCACCCCATTCAGGGATGTATGGAACTTCCTGCATGAATGGGTAAGAATAATTCTATATAATGAAAGTGGAGATGAAAGTTTGGGATCTTTTGTTTCTGGAAATTTGAGGAAAAGGATTAGAATCTTGCATAAGCAGTTGATTGAGGGTTCAACGGTTTTTAGTGGTGATGACTAAGGGGTTGGTTGGGAGGAGAATCGTCCCCCACGCTCTGTTGTGGTGTGCTAGATCAAATATTGGAGTGCAATGGTTCGACATTCATAGAAATGTAAGTGAGTTGATTTCCTCAACTCTCGGGTAAGTTTCTCACCATTGGATTATTCTTGTGAATTATGCAATTAAGGATTATGGTATCTTTATGTATTTCAGTAAGTGGTTACAAATTACTATGTTTATTTATGAATTTAGTTGAATTAGAATTTAGACCATTACATATAGTATTAGAGCAACATGCTCAGCCCCTAGGACCTATGGACCCCTCAACTTCAACTTTATTCACACTCTTCTTCGAATCATTGTTTATCTAAGATTCCCTCCATATTACAACATTCATTGCAGTATAGTATGTGTGAGTATGACTAAAATAGCCACGACCACTATTGGAAAAACATAGGTTGTTGATGATCTCATTCAAGTGTTTCTCTGAATGGTTATAAATTGGTTATCTCCACCCATCATAGAGTAATAGAGTAATTGTTTATAAATAACTATTATTATAAACAATCTAATACAAAAGAGGGCTTAAACATTTTGAACTCGTGACAACCATCAATTTAATTTAGGCATGTATTCAATTTAATCCTGATTTCCCTTCCTGTATCAGGTCACCATTATTCAATTTAATCTTGATTTTCCTTCATTTCTTAGGTCACCATTGTTGTAAATGCAATTCAAGCCACAAGAAATCCCTTCATGGTGATCCAACAATATTTTAGCAATGCATTCAATCATGACAATTGCATGCAATAAAAAAACATTTTTCCCTTTATTGTGAAATAGGAAAGGGAGAGTAAATACTAATTACACAAACCAAAATTGTGATTCACACTCTATTAAACACTCGAATAGAGTACATATAAATACAACAATCATAGTCTCAAGATAGAATAACTACCTTGATTTATCGATCTACTTGGAGCAAATATCTCGACCTCACACTAATCTAGGAAGCTAACTAGTTGGAGAGAATCTCTCAAACCAACTAGGCCTCAACAACCTCCTAAAATATAGGAACAAAATCCTCGTAGAGACTATAAATCTACCAAATAATGACCAATAAACTCAATAATTAAATATGATCACACAAACTAAATACAAGAGGGAGTTGCATATCCCAACAGTCCCCCTTAACGACTACTTGTATTTACAATAGTCAGGTCAGGTCTTCATCATCACTGAGTCCTCTCAATCGAAGCACCTCCTGATCAACAAGGTCTATGTCTGGTCCAACATGGTAATTTCTCTTCGTACCTTGATCATGCATCACCAAATTACCAAAGTCCATATAAAGAGACAACCATCCACCGAAATGCGTGGGTCATCAACCACTGCAACCGCGGGTTTTGTAGGATGTCCTTCAGGTACGTGGTTCATTCAACCTCTTGATGAACTCCCCCTTAATGTAAAACACATGGTTTTCTATGCACTTGCCAAAGTTCACAACCAACAAGGTCCACTCATAGAGCATTCAGTCGACCCGTGACATGGCGCACTCTAGGTGTTATATAACTCTATAAAAGAGCTTTATGCACTATAAATTAATAGGGATACATAACAAAATGGTATGCATGTATATTCAGGTCTTACAACGGGGCCCTTTACATGTTACTTAAACATATGTACATACATTATAAAATCCATCATATGGAGATACCAGGTACATAATCAAACATTTCAAGGACCAATACATGAATTTCATAAACATTACATCATAGACTTGCTATAAATAATGTGTGACTCATATTAACATATGGTAATGATTTTGTTTTATTCAACTCAATTCACACAATTTACCTTGTTTGTCCACGATCATTTCACATTTATTACTTCTGCACTTCTGCTACTTTCACACGACTTCCACTATCACCACCTTTCCTCGAAGTAATATCTTTGTTGTTCCATAACAACACTTGTGTTCTTCCTGCTTATCATTCCAACAACTTCCCTTTACAAATCAAACTATGGAATGATTTTGCATCACAAAATGTTACCAAGAAGGACTTCAAATCGTCAACAAGAGATAATATTATCTTCATCCTCTGTAGTTGTTTACATGTTTGGAGTCTTCATCTATGTCTTTGACCTTTATCACTATCAATTCATTGTCTTAGATTTACCTTTGATTTGTTAGGGTAGCTAACTTTAACAAAACCACAACACTTGCTATTGAGTTTGCTAGGCTCAATAAAAAAATGTTTCTGATTCCAAAACATTCGCTCACACTTCTTAGGAGCTTCTACACTTCCATAGGAAATTTTTAGATTGGTCAAATCTAACAATGGATCACACATTGAGTTGACGAGACTCAACATGTACCTCTACACAAACTCCAAGGAAATTTAAAAGGCATATTTAAAATTAGCATGGTCAAAGATTCCTCAACATCACATTTATAGGTTCTCTATTAACGTTTAATCTTTCTTGCCATCTCCAAGCATTCTATCAACTTGTTTAAGAAAATAATTCAAAATGCAATCAAAATTATGTAACATGATTGTAGGCTCGCCCTTCACATCTTTGGGCTCCTTGCTAATCACAATTATGGTCCCATCAACCTCTATTATCACTCCTCTTCTCATGATCATGATCCACTTAAGGTTCACAACTACATCCAAGGTATCATAATATGGTGTCGATCCATGTATGCCTTCTTCAACCCATCAACCTAATTAAGGGGCTTGTTTTATTTGTATGAATGGCATACATCTTCTTCATTGCATCCTTTTTCTTATTCATTACAGATATACATCAACATGCAACATTTCAACATACTAACCATGCTTTCAACTAAAGCACCCAAGCTTACTTACAACATTCAATAGTTTATTTTTGTGCTCTACTATATAATTGCCATATAGCCTATATATTCCAACAAATATCAGCTTGAAGGTCGATCCCCTTGCCCATCGTCCTTTTCAAAGGAAATCTCGCCACCATCGTTCGACTCCAGGGAAATTTAAAGAGCCTAAAACAACATGTTCGCATGGGATTGTCCAAGATTTATTTCTTCTCTCATCGGAACTAAGCATCAAATCCAAGTAAGTTTTAGATGCAGCAAGCAAACTAGCTTGGTATGAGCATCCCCACCTCAACCTAAACCTCAATCTAGAGCTGTCAATAACTTACCCCTCAATCCACAAAGCCGAGAAGGAGGATGTTGTTAATTTTGAGCAAGGTGAAAGCGATTATGTTGTTATGGAGTGCACCCTCTCCTCTCTAATACTATGGTGGATATGAGATAAATTTCCCTTTT
>ML782916.1:598405-611498 GCA_009831015.1 Picea engelmannii
CCACCTGTTGACAGCAAGGCAGTTTTATGCCTGAAAAATAGGTCACCAACCTCATCTTTCCACCTTGTTGGGTATTTCCAAAATCAAAACAGACTCTTGATCATGATGGCCTTAATTATTATCCAACGTTTAGAATCATTCCTGAGGCATTTGGACGAGAAAAACTTGAATCTGTGAAAAAACACTACCTTTCTGCCCTGTCAGCACTTTCGGTAGCTAAAATAGACAAAATCTGCGCCGGTTAGCTACCGAAAGCTCTACTTTCGGTAGCTAATGAACAGTCGAAATGTTCACCTAAGATACCGAAAGTTCCTTCTTGGTAAGAGTATCAAAATTGCAAAAATGTCTTTGTCCTAGCCTTTAAACATCTTGAGGTTGTTGTTCTGAAGCTTCTGCATCTTGCTCAATCTCTGGAATGGCTGCCTTTGGATCGTTCAGATGGCTAGTTGCATTTGCTAGGGTTTGAAGATCAGCAGATGTTTGAGGCTGGGATATTGCAGGCATGGCTCGCAATTTCAATAACTTGACCTTTTTCTTCAAGTGCCTAGCTAGCCACCATAAACTGTTGTAATCCTTTACCATCTTCTTCCACTTCTTCTTTTCCTTTATACTTTCATGTGCTAGCTTTTCTAGGGCCGCACTGGTTTTAGCAAAATTCTTTGATAGAGTTTCATACCTGGCTTTAATCACCCTCTCTAGCACTTCTTGTTGTTCTATTTTCCTTTTAAGCTTCTTAATCTCCTTGGCTTTGCTCTATTTCTTTTTCTTGTTGGATGATTCACACTTCTCAAGACTGGTGAAGCACTTGGTTTCTGGTGCTTGTTCCATGGAGAATTCTACACTTTCATCAACAGGGATCTCTCCTTATCCTGATTCTTCATCTGAGTCTGAATATGGAAGATTTAACAAGTTTGTTTCCTTGGGTACAACATGCTCTCTATCCCTAACAATCCCAGCCTCTTTCTTGCTTCTTTGTGCTTGGAATATGGAATATCTCATTTAGATGTTACTGGAGAGATATCTCTCCTCTTTCTTTTTCCACCCCTGGGTGTAGAAGACTTCTTTGAAGAAGACTTCTCCTTGTCTTCTAGTTGTGAGTCTGTCTAAAATTCATTCCAAAACAAGAAGTGGCCCCAATCCCTGTTCCTTCTCTGCAGCAGCTCACAAACCAATAACTTAATCAAGCCATGATGAGATAATCTGCCTTCAATCTTGCTGGGCTTTGCTTTAACTTGATGAGCCATCTTAGATAGGCTTTTGTGAAGGTAATAAGGCAGGTTGAGTGGGCTCCTACCAATGAAATGGTTCATGAGCTTGA
Organism: Picea engelmannii; assembly: GCA_009831015.1. Taxonomy (NCBI): domain Eukaryota; kingdom Viridiplantae; phylum Streptophyta; class Pinopsida; order Pinales; family Pinaceae; genus Picea; species Picea engelmannii. The sequence goes on from ML782916.1 coordinate 599,724, forward strand.
AGTGATAAATTATTACCCTACGATATCTACCTTCACAAGTTATATAGGCAAGGATAGTCTTTAACAAGTGTTGCCATTTTTGCTCAAGAAAGGATATAGGAATATATTTCTTCCTTAGCATGGATGGCTTCTCCTTAGATTTATTCCAAAGTAGCACCAGCTCTCCCTTCTGGAAATTATTTACAGTTGTGCTCTAATAAAAATATCTTTTGACACTTTGTTGCCTCTGAGAAGTTCGATTCAGGGATTTTCCTCGTTCTTCTTCCAACATTAGCAACTGATTGATTCTCCTCTGGATGGGTGAATTGTCTTCTGTATCTTTGGTATTAATCACATAAATCAATGCATTGAGCTCGAGGATAATTGGCATTTTCTCTTCTTTCCCATAAACTAATATATATGGATACATCTCGGTGATATCCTTCAGAGTCATTATGCTTGCCCATAATGTATCTATCAACTTTAGATGCCAATTCCTTTGGTTCTTGTCAATGGTTTTCTTCAGTATCTGAACAAGTGTTTTGTTTATCGATTCAACAAGGCCATTACCTTGTGGATAATAATTCAATGATTGACCCATGATGATTCCATATTCTCTGCAAAACCTCGTAAACTTCGACTCAATGAAAATCAAACCATTGTCTGTGATAAATTTATTTGGGACACCAAATCTTGACAAAATATTGTCTTTGAGGGATTTAATTAGCTCTTCAGCATCAACCTTCTTTAATGCCGCCACTTCAGCCATTTCGTGAAATAATATGTAGCCTTGAGAATGTATATATGCCCCTTTCTACACTTTGGATTAATTGGCCCGACAACATCAAGTCCCCATTGGGAGAACGATTGTTCTACAATTATGGGTTGCAAAGGCATCACAGATCTCTTCATTTTTCCTAAAAATTGTTGGCATGACAAACACTTCCTTATTGTGGCATACCAGTCTCTGAAAATTGATGGCCAATATAATCATGCTCTTATTATCTTATGGGTGGTTGCAGTAGGTGCAAAGTTTCCACTGCATATTCCCTCATGGAATTCTCTTATTAGTTCTTGGGCTTGATTTTCATCAACCCATATCAGTAGTATACCATAATAATTTCTCCTGAACAGTATGTCAGCAATCAATACGTATTGATACGCCTTCATCTTCAATGTTCTTTTCTCCTTGGGGTTCATGGTGACAGGAAATTGCCTAGACCTTAAGTAGAATATAATATCTTTGTACCATTCTGAATCAGTTAATGGTTCCCTAACTGAAATTGAAATCATCCAATCGACCAAATCTCCATTCACGATGAGCTTACATAAACCTTGTCCTTTGATAGCTTTTAAAGGTTTAATCTCGATATCATATTCTTGTATCTTTGCCAACCAGTTAGCACATTTTATTTCTCTCAATTGTTGATTCAGAAGCATATTCACTGGTGATGAGGGAACATAAGAAATCACATGGGAGTTCAATATGTACGTGTGAAAGTGTGCTACTGCTTTTACAAGAGCCAAGGCCTACTTCTCTAGTTCTGAATAGCTCAACTCATATTCATGTAGGGTTTTTCTCATGAAACTTATTGAGAGTTCTTCTCCTTTGATATTCTTCTGAGTAAGAACTGATGCAACAACTGCCTCTATAGCAAATGAATAGATGATGAAATCTCTTTGAAAGTTCTAACTAATGAGGACAGGAGCAGTGGTGATTTCTCCTTTGATATTATTGAACGTCTCTTGAGTATCCGCTATCCATTCGAACCTCTACTCCTTTTTCAGCAATAAATTGATTGACTTCATGATACTTGCATAGTCAGGAACAAATATTCGCACAAAATTGATCTTGCCAAAAAATGATTGAATTGTCCAAAGTAAGCCTTCTTTTCTTGGTGGTTCTCTTCATGATGACTTTCCTCTTTCGATCGTAAGCAATTTCTTGTATATCGATGACCTCATCCACAAGTTCGAGGATTTTTTTTTCTCCCCGAGTAAGAGTGTTTTCCAGGCTCCCGACGGTGTATATCTGTTCAAGATCAAGTTCTTGAACCTCTTATGTGTGTCCTGATGACTTGACATCTGGTTCTTGCTCATCGGGTGGTAAGGAAATGGCCAAAATTGAGGAATCAGGGGCAGGTTCAGTACTTACATGGTAATCGGTTGTTGAGATGTCAATTTCCTATTATGGAATTTCTTCTCCTTGTTCACTCGATCCTAGCTCATCCCTCAAGCTTTCCATTGGGGTTCCTAGCATGTCGAGTTGCTCAACGTCCAAGGCACTTTCTACCTCATGCTCGTTATGTGGACGGATCTGACTTGGAGCATCGGGGCCCGGGGTGGATGCTTTCTCGAGTTCTTTCTCCTCTGTAATTTGCACCGGAGTGACCAAGGACACCTCTGAAATTTCCTCATCATTGTAGATGGTAATTAAATCGAACAAGGGATTTTGTATACTTGTCCTTCCTAATTTCCTCACTATCTCGGGCCAAGCCAAAACTTCCCCTAGTGATCTGACCTGTGGTGATGGAGCTTCAAGGTTTTTTGACTCGGTGGTTTCTTCAATCTATATCAGCTCTTGGCCACTTGGTTCTCCTCAGCTTTCAACTGGGTCATCAGCTGGGATCCTTTTCATTTCTATCAGGTCGAGGTCATTTTGCAACTAATCAATGATCCTTTGTGCCTCTTGTATTAAGAGTAATCCCCTTCTATGTGCCTTTGTTGTCTTTACTGCTTTGATTTCTTCCCTGGCCATGAGGGCCTCTTGAGCTGACTACTCTATAGTTTCAACCTTTTCGTCCATGCTCGTGGCCTTGAACCTGGTCATGTTTAGGTTGGCCATCCTCTACACCACCTCATCCCAGTCCTGGGTGTTCTCTGTGAAAATTTCGTCCTTAAACTTATCATGAGCATACGCCCAGCAAGATGATACTTGCGAAGCATGTTGGAGGACCAGGACTTTAGGGTCATGCTTGTGGAATCGGCATGTCGGGAACCTAAATTCAAGTTGGCTCAGCCCTTCTAGTTTGGCTTGAGCAGTATCTTTCACCGGATAAAACCCTATATGAAAACTGTAGGGTATGAAATCATGTTTCTTGTCTTTGACCAATGTGGAATTATAGCCCTATAGGATGATCTGATAACATATTTCTCCCACAACGAGTTGGTCTGGGACATGAGCAGGTAGGAGATGTGGTGCTTCGGTGACCCCGAACACTCTGATATACATTGAGTGTTCATCTAAATACCAATGGCCTACCTTTGCTATCATTTTCTTGGTTGTCATAGATAGTCTTGGGCATTCCTTCTTAAAAATAATAAAATAAATGCGAGCGATGAATTCATCACACATGAGTGCATAGGAGTTTTTATACTTGTTCTCCCATAGTATGTTGAACTAGACTTGAACCGGGAGCTTTGCAACATGCCAGCTTAGATTCATGCAGCGAAGACGTTCCTTGCGCACACAACGTCAAACAGGTATGAGGCCATGTAGAAAGTGGGTGCCTTTCCTTCCTTCGACATTTGAGCCTAGTGTACACAAATGCTCAATTGTTTTTAGATTATCGCTCCCCAATTGAAGCTGCTCCCGGCGATCAACACTGTGTACGCCAAAGGCATCCATGCTTCCAAAAAATTGGAGCAATCATTTTCTCCATATAGCCGGCAGATGAGAGCCATCAAATAGACGTATGGCTCTCTCAAGTTGATTGTTCTGTACCGGCCATTGCTCTAGTTTGTGAACTTCTTGTACTCCTTCCACCATGAATCCATCAATCAGATAGTGTCATGGAATTCATGGAAATTCACCACGAAGTCCGTGTTGAGACGCTCCTTTGGTTCCCTAAGCTTGTAGTATTTTTGTACTTCTCTCGAGAGGAAAAATTCGACGCATCCGCCATTCTCATCGTTGAACAAGCACTTTTACCCATCCGTATGGTCGATGAGCCATTTCAGAACCTCTATGCAGGGGAAAACGGGGGTTCTTCTTGCCACCATGTGTAAATACGATAGTCAGATGTTGGGGAACACCTGGTCATCGAGCGCCCTTACGTCTGGATCACTATGTGGGATATACTTTGGGTATTCTTCTTGGCTAATTATGTTTAAGAGATCCCCCCACTATGGGAGCACTACCTTGGATTCGGTGCCTGCCTCTGTATCACCAAAGGTCGTAGGTTGCAAAAAATCTTTCTTTGTTGTTGTTTTGACGACAGGCTCCGCCCTAGGGGTGTAATCCAACTGCCTCACGATCCCTGGAGAAGAACCTTCATCTATCTCAGCTTCTTTAAGCTTTGGTGCTCTTGGCGAGCGTCTGGTAGTTGGCTTTCTCAGTGGCATCTTACCTGCAGCTATAACATAGTTTAGATATTGTGCCATAAAATCGGGTGCGCATATATAAATTATAACCAACGAATTGACAGACTTGGATACATACCTCTGAAGCTTGTTAAACCTAGTTTTGATAATCAAAAGGGTCAGTACAGTCTCAAGTTGCTCACTTTTCTCCTTCAAACGCTCTAGAATTCAACTTATGCACAGAATGAATTTGTTCAAAATGGTTCTAGAGATTTAAACAGGGATGACCTTACCATGTCGCATCAACCATTCAATTCGGGTTATGAGGGAAATTTCAACAAATCTGCCGCCAAATATTCTGATATGTTTAAACTTAAATTCATCATTGGTTGACAGCGAAGGCATGGGTGGTAATGTGGTCTATCGACGATTTAGAAATGTTGTTGTCTAATTGACGCACGCAGTAGAAACTAATGCGAGATCGAGCATTAACTAGTTCATTAAATGTTCAAAATTCGATCGTATCTTATGCCGCAAACATCCCATAGTTCGGCTCTTTCAGTTGGTGGATAGGGGGTCAGGATTGTGCTGTGAACATTTTCATTGATATCCTCCTGCAAAATCTCTGATGTCGATTGATCTTGTCGTACAAAGTTGACGTGGAAAAGCTGACTAGGAGGCGTGAGTAAGACCTAGGGAACCAAAATGACTCAGGGTAAAACTAGATCGTACGACCCTCTTACGTGGTAAAGACATATGGAATTCGAGATCAGTGACTTCATTCACTCGTGTCAATATGAGTTGAGACTTTCTTTAAGCCATACATTTCTAAAACCCAAACCTAACTTGCCGACGCCTGAAAGTGTCAAGGATCGGCGATCGGTGATAAACCTACCCAATTGCTCTCGGATCGACTTCCTCGAAAAAGTCTCGATGTCGAAAACGCATCGGGGATAGGAGATCGGAGATAAATTTATTGCGGTCAAAATGATTGTTGTGATCTTTCTGGATTTCCCTGATCCCGATAAAGAGCATCAGGCATCGGCTATCGGCGATTTATTTATGCGAATAACTTATGCAAACCAAAACCGCCTTATGTCGATGTCGATGAGAATCGATGCTCAGCGACTTTTTGGTTCCTTTAATTACTTGAATTCTTTCAGACGTCGAACCTGAGCATGTTAGGTGTAGTGTTTAGTTGTCGATTCTTAATTCGGGTGTTAAGGTATTTTAGATGTGAGGTTTCACAAGTTCAAACAAAACTGACTAGGTGATAAGAGACATGAAAACAAACAAAGATAAACCATTTCCCAAAATGAAATCGAGTCAGACAGTGAAGAAAACAAGTGGTACCCAAAAAGTGACAAAATTTGATAAGGCTTTTAGGGTGTGTTGAGTGCTCAACAACTGGCGACTTACTGGGTGAAAGCAGAATCTTTGTTCCTTCCCTGAGCTAGGCTGATGCAAAAGCTAGTTAAAAACTTAATTGTTTTTTGGTTTTTTTTATCAGAGCCTCTTCTATCCTTGCATTTGAAATTCCTTGGTTGGGGAATCTAGGCCTGCCTGTGGGGTTTCAATCTTTATTCCACCTTTTTTTTCCTTTAAAAATGACCCATTCCCTCTTTTCACAAGAGTTGAGTAAAGCATTCAATGGCACTAGGCCCTTTAGTTATCATCATTCACTTGCTACAGTGTTGCTCCACTGCCAGTGAGCATCCATAGCCCTAGCGGAGTCACCCTGATGTCACAGACCTTGCTTCGCTACCAGCGAGTGTCCATAGCCCCAGCGAAGTTATCTACATACCCTCTCCTACTTTTCACTCATTTGATGTAATTAATGTTATTTCAACAGAATTCCATGAGCGAGTGGGAGAGGAGGACGTCTGTTATTTGCAAAATGAGATGGTTAAGGTGAATTTTTGCTATCTTTGTCTTGAGTTACATGTGGTCCTTTCCATCTTACAATATTTCCCTTTAGGTTTTACCAGACCACCAGGCGAACACTTCATCACTTTGCCAAGGTTGTTTATTTGCACAGGTTAGATACAAAACTCCTTAAAAACAACCGCAATTCTCCCAGCGCTTCTTGTGTTGTATGTAAGCATGATTCAGGGACAGAGTTCATTATACCGCATGAACTAAGGTCAACAAATTCCTTGCGGAACACAAACTTCAAAGCACAAAAATTACTATAACAAGAAAACAAAAATGAAGACCTCCGCAATCAGCCTACCTAAAAACAAAATGTCATGAAAAGACACACATTTTTTTATTTTTTTCTTTTAACAGAAATATTGTTTTAGGGCTTGGCCATTCACCAAGAGGGCATCAGGTTCCCCCCTCAGATTTTTCAACTGATACGTGCATGCCCCAAGTTTCTTAGCTACCTGAAAAGGTCCGAGCCATAGATTATGAAACTTCGAATGTTTTCCCTTCGGCTCATTCACTCTATCCCATTTCAGGACCAAGTCTCCTACTTCAAAATTCTTCTCTTTGGCCTTATGTTTGTCAAACCATATTTTAACTATCTGTTGATGAGCAATGAAATTTGATTTTGATTTCTCCCTTTCTTCTTCCAACATGAGGAGGATATCAATTCTTTGTTGAATAACCGATGAGGTTTGTCCTCTAGAATCCTGAGCAAGTTGAAGAGACGAAAGATATAGCCCATTCAGGAGAATGGTTTCTTGTCCATCTACCAGAAAGTATGGGGAATTCCCTATAGCTTCCTTGGATGTCACTCTATTATCCCATAAGACATTATGAAGTGAATTGTGTCAATTCCTCTGGTTGTCTGCAATTGTTTTCTTTAATATCCTCACTAGCTTCTTATTGGTTGATTCTGCCACTCCGTTCCCCTATGGATAGTAGTTTGCAGAGTATCTGATTATGATTCCTTTGTCTAGATCAAACTCTTTTAATAGGGTGGAAGAAAAATAAGCGGCATTATAAAAAACAAGGACGGAAGGCATACCAAACCTTGTGATCAATTGTTGTTCTATAAATTAGATCACCACCTTTTCGTTTACATGAGTCAGAGGGACGGCCTCTTCCCATTTCGTGAAATAGTCTGTGGTAGTCAGTATGTATCTATGTTGTTTTGAAGAACTTGATGTAATTTATCCTATGATATCTAACCCCCATTGCTTGAATGGCCTGGAGATGGCCACAGGTTGGAGTAGGACAATTGCTCTCGTTTCCCTCCCCGCACTTATTTGACAAGTTTTACAGTTCCTCGCTTATGTGTGAGCATCCCTGAATAGAGTATATTAATAATAGTCGGTTCTCAGTATTTTGTGAGCGGTGCTATTCCCTGCGAAGTGTCCACCTGCAAGACCATCATAGAGCTCCTTCAGAACCTTCTCTATGTCTTCTCGTTCGAGACATATTAAAAGTACCCCATCATAATTAATGCGGAAGAGCACCGAATTTATGAGACGATATTGTGTTGATTTTAGTCTGAGAGCTCTCCTTTCTTTAGGGTTTAGGTTTTTTGGGCAAGTCCCATGGCATGGGAGATAAGATAATTTCCCATACCAAGACTCTTTCCCTGGGGATACGTATGAAGCTTCACTATACAATAATTCCAATTCATTCTCCCACCCGTGGTCTTCATTTACTTGGTCCTGGGATTCAGGTGTCAATTTACATAATCCTTATCCCTTAACCATTTTGGCGGGTTTTATATCGAGATCAAATTCTTGGACCACTTCCATCCAGTTCCCTCTTCTTTCCCCCATGTCTTGTTGAGTGAATAGGGATCGGATTGCGGGATGAGGCACAATAACTTTGGTATGGTTCTTTAGGATGTAAGATTTAAAGTGTTTCATTGCCTTGTACACCACATATGCCTACTTGTCTATAGCAGGGTAATTTAGTTCGGCCCCTTGGAGATTAGTGCTCATAAATGAGACCAGGGCCTCATTGTTGTCATCAGCCTTCTGAGTCAATATTGTGGCTAATGATTGATCAGAGGAAAAAGTGTAGAGGAAAAACTATTTGCTAAACTTGGGACTTCGCAACACTGGAGCTTGAGATATTGCAGTCTTAATATTGTTGAAAGCACTTTTTCGTTCATCATCCCACTTAAAATTTAGCATCTTTGTGGATCATTTTTTGTAAGGGTTTGATAGTTTCAACAAAAACGGGGGTGAACTTTATCACAAAATTGATTTTCCCAAAGAAGGATTGCATAGCCTTTTTGTTGTGGGGTAATAAAAGCTGAGTTATTTTCCTAATTTGTTCTAGGTCTATGCGAATTCCTGCTTGAGATATAATATGACCTAGTAGTTTCTCTTCCTCAACACCAAAGATAGTTTTCTTAGGGTTTAAGGATATATTGTATTTCCTACACCTTTCGAAAATCTGGGTTAGGTGTTGGATGTGATCTTCTATATTCTTTGAAAATACAGTCACGTCGTCAAAATAAACTACTACACATTTGTTGATTAGTCACCAAAAAGCCACGTCCATGGCCCTTTGGAAGGTTTCCCCTGCATTGATTAACCCAAAGGGCATGTGTTCATAAGCAAAGATTCCCCACTTGGTTCAGAAGGTAGTTTTCAATCGGTCTTCCTCTGAAACTAGAACTTGGTTATAACCTGAAAAACCATACAACAGAGAAAAAACCTCAGAACCAGACACGGTCTGCAAGAGTTGCTCCATCGGTGGGACTGGGTAAATGTCCTTTTCGGATGCTCTGTTGAGGTTTCTAAAATCCACACACAGACGAATCTCCCCAAACTTTTTCTTGACCATAACCAAATTTTCTACCCAAGCAGAGTGTCCAGACTGAAAGATAATTTTAGTGTCTACTAATTTCTTTAACTCCTGACACATGAGGGGTTCCATAGATGGGTGGTACCTCCAGAGCTTCTATTTGAAGGGTTTTACTCCGGGTTTTAACGGGATTGTGTGTTGAATGATACGAGTATCATAAGTCTTCAGATCTTGGTAGGACCATGAGAAAACATCTTTATATTCTCTGGAAAGTTTGAGATGGGCCTTCCTTTCTTCTTTAGACACCATCTTGCCTAGAATTGTATTTTTAGGGTTTTCCATGGTGTTAACTCCCAAAATGAAACCGTCCTTTCGGTTGAGTTTTGTGGTGGATATCATAGCTTTAGGTAGTATCTTCAAGTCATTTTTTGAGTTTTTACAGCAGAGAAAATTTTTGGTTTTGGTGTGTCTTAGAGAATAATTGACCCATAAAGTCTTCTCTTTCAAAATTGTCATTTTTTTTTACTTTCCACAGCTAATGTGTTTTCAAAGATTCATTGTGCGTTGTGGAAAGTGCCCACTTTCAACAGCTAAGGAGATCGTTTCATCAGTTGACGCGCTGTTGAAAGTGACAAATATTAAAATGTTTTGAAAATCAGTTCTCGAGTGGCGCGCTGTGGAAAGTACACGCTTTCTGCAGCCAAGGAGCGATTTTGATTGATATGGCACGTTGTTGAAAGTAATTACTTTCCGCAGCTAAGGAGTGTCGTCTACAAAGCGGTGCGCTGTTGAAAGTGCATACTTTCAGCAGCTAACAGGGGTTTCTTCGCAGAGTCGCGCGCTGGTGAAAGTGACAAGCGAGCATTTGACAGAGGCGTTCTTCACAGGTTGTTGCTGCACGAAGCGGGAATCACGTGCGTGATATCCACGTATGAAAACAATGATGATGTGATCACCCCCACGTCAGAACAAATCTAAAGCATGCGCTGATAGGAGTGGGCAATCATAGAAACTAAATCATGCATATCAGATATGACTGTAATTTGAATTCGTTCCAAAACCCACGCTCAACGCTCATCACTTTCGGAATGGCAAGTTCGTGTTCGGTGATGCAGGTACACTGGAGGTATCGTCGGCCTGACACCATCAAATCAAACAGAGGTCTCATATCACAAACCGTTTCCAAAACACTGTCGAAGTTTTCATTCAATTCAAAACAGAGTCGAAGCCCAGACTGCTTTCAACAGCGCAGGACCTCGGCTCGACTAAGCGGTTACAGGGATTACAGTGGTCAAGTGCTTGAGCTGCAGAATGGTGAGAAAATGCAGCGGCGTTTTACTCAAACGAGAATTGGATAACCTATCCTTTTTAGAATCACATCCGGAGGTCCAGAGGCATTTTTCAAATGCGGGTTGCATGGAATTCGCAGAAAGGTTACAAGTTGGGTCTCACCAGGCCACTGCTGAAGCCTTCGCCAAGACATTTGATGGCAACAAAGATCGCGTTGGCTCTGTAGAAATCAAGGTGGACGAGGCTGTCATTGCCGCAGCTACAGGATTGCCCAGAACTGGTCAAAAATGGTTTAAGACCACCACTCCTAAGAATCTGGATTTCAGGGTCTATTTGAAAGATGGGTACAAGCACAAAGCGTGGAGAAAAGGTATGCTCGTTTCATATCTGGATGAAGAGTGGCAAGATTTATTCAAAGCCATTCAACTATACATTACATTAGAGGGAAGATATGACAAATTGATGATATATCACTTTAAGCTATTGGATCACTTCACAGGTAAGACCCCCATCAATTTGCCTTATTTCTTGTATCACGGTTTGACTAAAGTATGCAAGAGGATTAGAGCTCAACCCTTGAGAGTGAAAACTACTTTATGTCACCTTGGCCTCATAAAATTGATCATCCTGCAAGAATTGAAGCAACAGGAGAGGAGCTGGGAGCACTTCCTGTTCTAGGAAGGTTTTGAAACCCAGAATCAGACTGCAAATGAGCAGATGGCAGGTCTAAAGAAGCAATTGTCTCCTCACAGTAGCTCAAGGATAATAAGGGCCTTGCCAGGACCATCAGAGAACAGAGTTTCTGAAATAAAGCATCACAGGCTGAAAAGAAAATTGAACTTCGAGCAGACTACAGAGTAGACTACACAGCAGAATTCGGGACATACTACACAGCAAAGTACAGGGAAGAATATCCTAAATTTGCCATACTCAGATTCAGAATCTGAGCAGAAAGATCAGTGCCCTGCCATCAAGAGTTCTGAGCAATCAGCAGAATGTGCTCAGAACTATGAAAATTTAAATCATACAGAGCAGGGAGAATCGTCAAAAAACCCTAGATCAAATAAATCTCAGAAAATCAAACAACTCAAGGAGGTAATTGCCCAGCAGGAGGTCTTGGAGCGGGTGATAAAGGATAGATATAAAAAGTTATCTGACAACTTTGCCAAGACAAACGCAGCATTCGAAAGATTGGCCAAGGAGAGTATAAAAGAGAAGAAGAGAAAGACTAAACTCATCAGAAACTACAACAGTCTGCGGTGTCTTACCAAGCACCTCAAGAAGCAAATCAGGGGTTTGAAACAAAAGCTTAAACAAAGGTCTCATCCAGACCTGAAAGTTCTTGCTCAGGTGGCCGTCAATATGCAAGGTGAGAAGTCAGATGCCAACTGATTTTGGTTTGAAATCAATTTTGAAGGCGAAGGCTCTTTTTGTGCACTATCGGGACTTTCAACAGCGCCAGGCTACTATTTCATTACCCGTTAG
>ML782916.1:612214-637087 GCA_009831015.1 Picea engelmannii
GTTTATCATTTTCATGTTTGAATGCTATAAGCTGTATTGAGTTGTCCCATTGATCCACATTTACAAAATACAAAAAACATTTATTTCTTAAGTTACCAAGCACCTTTGGTCTGCAACCACAAAGGGTTTCTTGGAGTGATAACACATGGTTCCTAGGTTTATAGTCTCATACATGAGACATGAAATCCTAGTCTTTATGTTTGTTGACCCCTTAAATATTTCTCTTAAGTCAAAAAGATTCTCTAAATTGGCTACCCCTTTCGGTATCGTGTGAAACCTTGGTTTGTTAGTCGATTGATCTGTTTCAGCTCTTTGTACATGGGGATTGGTTTCTACTAGTTGCTCCTGAAATATTTCATCGTCAATAGCCAGATCTTTAAAATTTTCTTGATTGCTTAAAAAATTTATGATATGTTCATATCCTTCAAAGACCTTCCAATTAGAAATATTGTTGGGTACTGATGGCTAGTAGAGTATCTCCACAGTGAACCGGGAGGCTTCACAGTATTCTAACGGGGATAGTCTCCAGGCAGCAGTGGCCAGGGAATTAGCGAGAGTGTTCTTGATTATGGGGATCGTTGTAATGTTGAAAGCTTCAAAATGCTCTATTAGCCTGTGCACTTCTTGTTGATAATTCCTCAGGCGGGAAGAGTTGTAGTGTATAGTGTTCCTTACTTGCCTAACGATGATTTCAAAGTCTCTGAAAACATTTATTTCTTTAACGTTTAAGTCTATGTATTTATTTAGTCCTTGCACTAAGACCTCATACTCATTGGTGTTATTAGTGCATTCAAATTCTAGTCTGCAGGACAAGAAATTTTGTTTGCCTTTCGGATCAATGATGATACACCATGCTCCCGACAACTTCTTGCGATTTAGATCCATCAAAGTACAAGTTCCACACTTGTGAGCAAAAACCATCCGCTTCTCCTTGCCTACCAATTTCCTCCTTTCATCTTATCTACTCTGTGGTTTTCAACAAAGGTTCTTGACAGAAGAGGATTTATTTTGCCGCCGGCGGTAAATTTTCTGGAAAAGTCATTTCTGAGTTTTGAGCAAGAGGTACATCAGATGAGAGAGCTAAGAAATTACCGAACTCGGAGTTGCAGGAATAGTTCCCTAGCACAAAGAAATCTATCGAAGAGGGTTTGTTGAGGGCTTCTAGGTCGGTATCAATATGTTTTAGATACATTTTCCTATCAATCCTAATCATGTTCGCATGCCCTTTTAATGGAAACCAAAGGTGAACCCAGTCTGTGCTAAAGTATCCGTTCAACTTCTTGGACCAATATTGACTAAGTAGCAGTCCATAAGCTTCTAATATATCTACTACAATGATGTCAATCACTTGAACAAATTTCAGGTGTGTCGCCATTCTGATCATGACATCCTTGAGTTCTCCCATAACTTTCACCTGGGTTATGTCTAGTTGTATCACATGTTTATCACTTTTGAGAGGGATTGTGTTTAATTTCTTACAGATAGATAATGGCATAACATTAGAGGATTCCCCTGAGACAACCAAACAATTATGGAGGTTTATGTTGAAAATTTCAAATGTCAAGAGCAACACTGGGACAAAAGGCTTTCCCTTTTTATCTTCAGAGCAAGCGTTTACAATTGGTTTATTTCTTAGATTTGTGAGGGCTGGATTTTCTCCTTGGTCAGTGCTTGTTATAGGAGTTTCTACTGACTTCAAAGCTTGTAATAGAAAGTTCTTTTGCTGGGGGATTCTACACATGTCCATGACCAATATATTTACCTTCAATTTTTTCAAATCTTCTACTATGTTGTAGTCTAGCTTGGGCGATTCTCGTGTATGGATGTTTATAGGATTTCTTTGGGACACAAAAGATTCTTTCAGGTGATCAAACGTTTGTTTTCCTCTCGAAGTTTGGGCAATGGTAAGGTCATTTGAGACTGTTTTACCCCTACTCTGCATTTTCACAATTAAGACTTATGTGGTTCGTTCTTGAACCTCAAATAGATTATCGGAAACCTCTTCCTGATCAGCAATATTCATAGTTGAGCCGCTTGATTTTTTTGTAAGGGAAACCTCGTCTAGAAACTTATTGGCCATCAAATTCATGGCATGCACCCACTATGGGCAGTCTCTTTGAGAATGTTTCTCTTGGTAATAGGTACAGAAAGAGTGGGACGCCACATTTCCTAGGTCGATGTTTAAGTTGGCTCAGGGAGGGTCAATTGCTTTGAACAGTGGATTTCTTTTAAAAAAGGGTTTATAGGGCCCTTGATCTTGGTTTCCTTCCCCTACACTTCTTTTCATGTCTATTATTTTGTTTGACAACTTCTTTATCATTCATTGTAGGTCTTCTATGTCTCCACTTCCTTTTTTGGGACCTTGTTTTGTTTGTTTCCCTCGGGGTCTGGTCAATAAGAGTCCTCTTCTGGGTGGAGGTTGAGCTTCCTTCTTGGCTAATGGGACATGGACTTCTTTACATCCCTTCATTTGGAATTCTATTGTTTTGGCTTCCTCAAAATTCTCAGCTAGGGTTATTTTGGGAGCCCTTTTTACAAACATGGAAATGGAAGCAGGGAGAGCATTAGCGTATACTTTGATTTGCAACTCCTTAGTGGGTTTATATTTGGGTTGAAATTTGTTTGGGATAGTGGTGAATCATTGATTGAAGTCTTTAACCTTCTTCTTTGAACTCATGGTGGCGGCGAACAACTCAACCATCAAATCTTTTGTAGTTGTTTCTTCTACAAATTTATCTAAAAAATCCTTTTGAAACTTCGTCCAACTAGTTATGGACCCTGCAGGCAAGATAAAATACCACGTCGAGGACGAATTCTCAAAATTATTTGGGAAAATCCTGCATACTACGTCTTCATGTTGGACGTCCATTAGTCTAATAGCTAGTATGAATTTTTTTGATATGGTCTTCAGGTAATCCTGAGGTTTCAGGGTTAAATTTAGGGAGTATCTTTTCTTGATGTCGGGGAAGGTTATGTACTTGTCTCGGGATTGCCAGAGCATCTCTGGCCAACCAAGGTTGATTATTATGAGGTGGGTTTCCCCTTTCTTAATTATGATCATCGTTATCTTCCATGTCGTCAAACTCTGAAACTAAGCGTTCTGAGTTAAACCCTTCTTCGTCATATTCAAAATCATCAAGCTCGGAGTAGTTACCGGCTGGAGTTTTTTGGATTAGATTGAGGGGATGTTTGATCTCGATGAGGGTGAAATCTATTAGGTCTTCTACTATGTGAACAAAAACCTAGGCAGGGGTGTCAACCACTTGTCTGCTTACTTGTTTTCTACTAGGAAGTAATGGAGCTAAGGGTAGTGCTCCAATTTGTCGGGCGTAAACTCTTGTGATTCTTTTGAACTGGTTCAACTCCTCGTGGGGAAGAGCATAAGGTATTTTAGGGAATAAATGTTCTTCCACTTGATGGGGTGATTTACTCATTTCAAGAGTACTCAGTGTGTGTGGGTTGTCTTGAGAATGACTAACTATGCATGTGGGTTGTTTTGAATCTACAGGTTGTGTGAAATATTATATCATAAATATTGTTAGCCATTCATTCATCGGCCCTCCTTCTAGCGCCGATTATGTCGAGGGGTCCTAAATCCCTTTAACTCAACAGCAGGAACCAAACCCGCCACCGAGGCCCAATTAGACTCTACAATGTTTGATAGTGGAATGGTTCTCCAGATCTGTCGATCCGGCCAAATAATCGATGGGATTTCCATAGTGATTGATAGGATATCTTCTTATGAAAATTCCTCCTTCAGTTTAAATGTTCTCTTTTGTATTTTCTATTATTAAGTGTGTCTGCTAAAAGATATATGATCGCATAAACCAGCTGGGTAAAACGGGAAATCTTAACTACTGAAGAAGGTTGACCATCGGATAACCCTCGTGCTTCAGCATGTAGACAAATATTTTCATACCTGTGACAAGCCTAGTACTAATACGTCCAACTTGTTGGTATTTTAATTATTGGCTGAGATACAATTATCGAAAGAAAACATACATGCAATAAAATGATGGCCAGAAAAATAGATTCCTTAGCTCTAACCATTAATCACACATTAACACAACGATTTGCTTTTCATTATTAGAGACAAGAACTATAAAAAAATTGAATCAACTAACTTATCAATAGATTCATAAACTCTTACTCATTACAACATCCATTCATGAGATAAAGCCAGAAGTAATTCCTCCTTATGATCCAATCACACATGCCTTTCACAGAAATTTGCTTCCAGTCCCACACATGACTTATCAATTAAGGTAGTTCCTAAATAGTTCTTTACAATTCCAAAAAATGAGGGTCTTTTCCAAAACCATCGACTCTTTCTAAAAGGTCGATCCTCTTATTTATAACAAATCATTAACTAAAAATAATTGTAAGCTAAGTAAAACAAAATATCGCCACATGGCGCTCTCATCTCTTTGACTTCTAAAAGTCATCGAATGGTTGCACTGAAGTGGATGACTCTTCTCATACTCTGACCATTTGACAAAGAGTTCCTCGCATGTGTTGGCATACGGGAATCTGTGTTGGTCCATCGAGGCTGAAAGGATCTCCTTTACTTCTACTGCCCATGCCCGATACTTGACTATTCTAACCCTTAACTGTTGTAATATTGTGCGAGCCTTGATCAGGTGCTCCATGAACTATTGTACTTGTCCTAGTGCCATGTTCGCAACCTTTGTTATCTTTGCAGTCCACGCCGAGTCTTGTATTGCATGTTCTTTGACTATGTCATGCAAGTCAAGAAAGTCCTCAGGTGAGCCAAATTTTGTGAGACCGATGTCTTTCATCTCCCGATTAATCTTGACCCAACTTATTTCACAATCAGCTCATTTCTCTTGAATCTCCCACTGAGGTTCTTGGGCCATTTTCACCTAGTATTCGACCACTTTCCTTATTCGATCTATGTTTTTGTCCCTCAACACCCGAATGTCGTGCTCTTTGGCGTCTCGGCCCTTTTGAGCCGTGTTGATGTAATCAATTCTTTCCACTACTTGGTGGGCCTTCTCGTACCATCTTTCCACATCTTTGCAGGTCACTAGTGCCATAAGAGTGTCTTCTTGGAAGTCGTCTATCCCTGTAGTAAAAAGGTGTCATTCATTTGTGAATCTATTGTAGGCATCTTGGAATTCACTTCTCAAAAATACTGTGGCCTATGTGGATTCCTAATAATATTTCACCAAATGGCATAGATGATCCAACTCCTTTAGCGTAGTAGCCAAATCCTCTTCATCTTTCCTTTCTCTATCCAGGGTGGTATCTGTGATCACCATCCCTACGTTGATAAGCCCAGACGTCTTGGCATGCTCTGTGCTGATCAATTTCTCCTCTGTGGTGATGAGGATCGAATTGTCCAAAGTAAGCCTCATTTTCTTGGTGGTTCTCTTCATGATGGATTTCCTCTTTCAGTCGTAGGCGATTGCCTTAATATCGGCAACCTCGTCCACAGGTTCGGGGATTTTTTTTTCTCCCCAAGTAAGAGTGTTTCCTAGGATCCCAACGGTGTATATATGTTCAAGACTGGGTTCCTGAACCTCTTTTGTATGTTCTGATGGCTCGGCCTTTGGTTGTTTCTCATCGGGTGGTAAGGTACTGACCAAAACCGAGCAATCAGGGGCAGGTTCGGTACTTACTTGGTAATCGACTGTTGAGATGTCAATTTCCTGATGTGGAATTTCTTCTCCTTGTTCACCCAATCCTAGCTCATCCCTCGAGTTGTCCATTGGGGTTCCTGGTATGTTAAGTGGCTAAGAGTCCAAGGCACTTTCTACCTCATGCTCGTTCTATGGATGGCTATGACTTGGAGCATAGGGACCTGGGGTGGATGCTTTCTCATGTTCTTTCTCCTCTGTAATTTGCACCGGAGTGACCAGGGACACCTTCGAACTTTCCTCATCATTGTAGATGGTAATTAAATCGAACAAGGCATTTGGTATACTTTCCCTTTCCAATGTCCTCACTAT
The DNA here is from genome assembly GCA_009831015.1 of Picea engelmannii. Taxonomy (NCBI): domain Eukaryota; kingdom Viridiplantae; phylum Streptophyta; class Pinopsida; order Pinales; family Pinaceae; genus Picea; species Picea engelmannii. The sequence goes on from ML782916.1 coordinate 618,187, forward strand.
CTCGGGCTGAGTCGATACTTCCCCTGGTGATCCAACCTGTGGTGATGGATCTTCAGGGTTTTCTGACTCGGTGGTTTCTTCAATCTATATCGGCACTGGGCCACTTGGTTCTCCTCGACTTTCAACTGGGTCATCGATCGGGATCCTTGTCATTTCTATCAAGTCGAGGTCATTTTGCAACTAATCGATGATCCTTTGCGCCCCTTGTATTACGAGTAATCTCATTCTCTATTGTCTATGTCGCTCTAATTTCTTCTCTGGCCCTGAGGGCCTCTTGAGCTGACTACTCTATCATTTCAACTTGTTCGTCCATGCCCATGGCCTTGAACCTGTTCATGTTTGGTTTAGCCATCCTCTACACCACCTCGTCCTAGTCCTGGGCGCTCTCTGTGAAAATTTTGTCCTCAAACTTATCATGGGCATACGGCCAGCAAGATGATACTTGCGAAGCATGTTGGAGGACCGGGCCTTTAGGGTCGTGCTTGTAGAATTGGCCTGTCGGGAACCTGAATTCAAGTTGGCTCAGCCCTTCTAGTTTGGCTTGAGCAGTATCTTTCACAAAATAAAACCCTATATGAAAATTGTAAGGTATGAAAGCTCATTTATTGTCTTTGACCAATGTGGCATTATAGCCCTGCAGGATGGTCTGATAACAGATTTCTCCCACAACGATCTTGTCTGGGACATGACTGGGTAGGAGATGTGGTGCTTCGATGGCCCCAAACACTCTGATGTAGGTTGAGTGTTTGTCTAAATACCAATGGCCTACCTTTGTTATCACTTTCTTGGTTGTCGCAGATAGTCTTGGGCATTCCTTCTTAAAAATAATAAAATAAATGTGAGCGATGACTTCATCGCAGATTAGTGCATAAGAATTTTTATACCTATTCTCCCATAGTATGTTGAAGTAGACGTGAATCGGGAGCTCCGCAACATGCCAGCTTAGATTCATGTCAGTGAAGACATTCCTTGCGCACATGACGTCGAGAAGGTCTGAGGCCATGTAGAAAGTGGGTGCCTCCCCTTCCTTTAGTGTCTGAGTCAGGTGTACATAGATGCTCAATTATTTTGAGATTATCGCTCCTCAGTTGAAGCTGCTCCCGATGATCGCCATTATGTATGCCAAAGGCATCCATGCTTCTAAAAACTTGGAGCAATCCTTTTCTCCATATAGCTGACAGATGAGAGCCATCAAATAGATCTATGGCTCCCTCTAGTTGATTGTTCTATACCAACCATTGATCCGGTTAGTGAACCTCTTGTCCTCCTTCCACCATGAAGCCATCGACCGGTTGGTGTCATGGAATTCATAGAACTTCACCACGAAGTCCGTGTTGAGTCACTCCTCTGGGTCCATGAGATTGCAGTATTTTTGGACTTTGTCGGGAGGAAAAATTCGACGCATCTACCATTCTCATCATTGATCAAGCACTTATTCCCATCCGTATGGTCGATGAGCCATTTCAGAACCTCTATGCAGGGGAAAACAGAGGTTCTGCTTGCCACCATGTGTAAATATGACCTTCAGATGTTGGGGAACTCCTGGTTATCGAGCGCCCTTACATCTGAGTCGTTGTGTGGGATATACTCTGGGTATTCTTCTCGCCTAATTATGTTGAAGAGATCCCCCCATTGTGGGAGTGCTACCTTGGATCTGGTGTTGTCCTCTATATCACCAAAGGCTGGACAAAAGCTTTCTTTGTTGTTGTTTTGATGACACGCTCTGCCCTAGGGGCGTACTCTAACTGCCTCATGGTCCCTGAAGAAGAACCTTCGCTTATCTTAGATTCTTTCAGCTTTGGCGTCTGGTGGTTGGCTTTCTTATCGGAATCTTACCTGCAGCTATATCATAGTTTAAAGATTGTGAAATAAAATCAGGTGCGCATATATAAATTATAACCAACGAATTGACGGACTTGGATACATACCTCTGAAGCTTGTTAAACTTGGCTTTGATAATCAAAAGGGTCAGTACAGTCTCAAGTTTCTCACTTTTMTCCTTCAGACACTCTGGAATTCAACTTACGTGCAGAATGAATTTGTTCAAAATGGTTCTAGAGATTTAAACAGGGATGACCTTACCGTGTCGCATCAGCCATTCAATTTGGGTTATGAGTGAAATTTCAACAAATCTGTCGCCGGATCTTCAAATATGTTTAAACTTAAATTCATCTTGGGTTGACAGTGGAGGCACGGGTGATAATGTGGTATATCGATGATTTCAAAATGTTGTTGTATAATCGGTGCACGAGGTAGCAACTAATGCGGGATCGGGCATTAACTAGTTCATTAAATGTCCAAAATCCGATTGTATCTTATTCCGCAAACATCCCATCGTTCTGCTCTTTCAGTTAGTGGATCAGGGGTCGGGATTGTGTTGTGAACATTTTCGTTGATATCCTCCTACAAAAGCTCTGACACTCATTGATCTTGTTGTACAGAGCTAACGTGGCAAAGCTGACTAGGAGGCGCAACTAGGACCTAGGGAACCAAGATGATTCAGAATAAAACTAGACCATACGACTCTCTTACATGGTAAATACATGTGGCATTCGAGATCAGTGACTTCATTTGCTCATGTTAGTCAGAGTTGGGACTTTCTTTAAGCCATACCTTTCTAAAACCCAAACCTAACTTGTTGATGCCCAAAAGTGTCAAGGATCAGCGATCGGCGATAAACCTACCAAAGTCTCTCGGATCGGCTTCCTCGAAAAAGTCTTGTTGTCGAAAACGCATTGGGGATCAGCAATCAGAGATAACTTTATCGCGGTCGAAATGATTGTTGTGATCTTTCTGGATTTCCCTGATCTTGATAAAGCGCATCAGGCATCAAATAGCTTATGCAAACAAAAATTGTCTTCTACCGATGTCGATGATAATCGATGCTCGGCGATTGTTGTCTTTGTGTGGTTCCTTTACTTACTTGAATTATTTTTGACACCGAACCTGAGCACATTAGGTGTAGTGTTTAGCTGTCGATTCTTAATTCGGGTGTTAAGGTCTTTTAGACAAGAGGTTACACAAGTTCAAACAAAACTAACTAGGTGATAAGAGACATGAAAACAAACAAAGATAAACCATTTCCCAAAATGAAATTGATTCAGACAGTGAAAAAAAAAGTGGTACCCAAAAAAGTGACAAAATTTGATAAGGTTTTTAGGGTGTGTTGAGTGCTCAACACATTCTTCAAACCAAAGGGAATTCTAACATATGCATATGTCTCCCAAGTTGTGATAAATGTTGTCTTTTCCCTATCTTCCTCAACCACCAAGACCTGGTTATATCCAGAAAAACCATCCAACATGGACATGCAGGTCGATCCAGTAACTTGTTGGAGAAGGAACTCCATATTAGGCAAAGGAAAGTTATCCTTTATGCTTGCTTTGTTAAGGTCTATGAAGTCAACACACATTTGGATTTCCCCGGTCTTTTTTCTTACAATTGCAAGATTTGAAAGCCGTTATGAATGTCTAATGGGATAATTTATTCACGCCTTCTTCAATTTCTCCAATTCAATCTTTACAAGAGGTTTCAGCTTGGGATTCATCATCCTTATTTTTTGCTTCACTGGCTTTGCTCCTTCCCTCAAAGGAATGATATGTTGGAATATAGTTTTATCGTAAGCTTTTAAATCGTCATAGGTCCAAGCAAAAACATCGATGTATTCTTTGAACAAGGAAACATATTGATCAACTTCCTCAGTGGTGCAATCAACTCCCAAGTTGACATATTTCGGGAAACTGTCAGTTCCAATATCGACTTTTCTCGTTTCTTGCACTTTTCAAACTGAAACTTCTTCAAGGAGATTCTTAGCATGATCATATTTCAAAACAAGAAATTTAGATTGTATACAATCTTTAGGGACAACAGACAAGTGATTGTCTTCATCATCATCATCATTTAACAAAAAAAAATCCAGCTATTCATCATTCTCAAACACTTGCAAGTACTCAATGTTATCTGGCATGGACGGTTGGAAATCTCTTTCTACTTGGAAAGATGTTTTTCTTTAGATATCATCTAGGTTTGACAATGAGACCGCCAAGGCTAGTGAATCTGCCTTGTGATTCTTGTCCCTTGGAATAAAAGAAATGTTGAAGGAACTAAAAGATTCCATCAATTCGTTAACTCTTTTGAAATACAACTTTAGACTTTCCTTTTTTATTTTATATCTTTGGGTAACCTGATTGATGACCAACTCTGAGTCGCCAGTCACAATTAGATGTTCTATTTTAATTTCTTATGCAAGGATCATCCCCTGAATCAAAGCTTCATACTTTGCCTCATTATTAGTGCATGAAAACACTAGTCTAATAGTGTGTGGATGCATAATCTTACTTGGACTCATAAGAACAGTTCCAACTCCATTTCCAGAGCTTGAACAGGCTCCATCAAATCACATCCTCCAATACCCTTCAAACGAATATTCTTGATTCTTCGTGTCTTGCAATTGCTCCAGACTTTCATGATGCTCTATGTCTAGGATAGCATAGTATCCAATACCTACATCTATAAAATCCTCCATCAATTCATTGTCCTTCTTTTTGAAGGAGAAGGGTTTTATAGGTTCACGGGGCACTTTAATCATTTCTCCTTCTTTGCCTGGCAACATCATACAACTTCCATCGTTCATTATATATCCTTCGATCATAGATGTCCAGTCTCTTCCCAGCATAACTCCATATGTTGGAGGAAGGTCTACCACAATAATATTGAAAACTGTAATGATATCGGGGGTTGTTGTAATCGAAGCATAAAAGTCCTTGATTTCTCCATAAGCTAGCACTTTTCTAGAATCAATTGCATATATACTTTCATCGGTTTCATAATACTTGGTGCAACTCACGCCCAATGCCTCCATGACCACCAGTGGCATGATATTATTCATCATGCCAGTGTCAACTAAACAATTATGCAATGCAACATCGTGATTTTCAATAGAAATGTAAAAGGGAGGAATTTTACATCTCAGCTTGGTAGTTAACTGGCTAGGGATTTGTTTTGGACTAGTAACAACAGCTTCTTCTCTTTCAGATGGATCATCCAATAACTTCAAAATGTTTTCTCTTTGCTAGGGAATCTTTGCCACTTTTGTAAAGGGAGGGGTTATCCTTAATTTACTCAAATCCTCTACAACATTATATGTCATTTGAGTGGAGTTTGTCTTCATGTGTTGCCTTTTACTTCCAACGCTATCTGTCACTTTCTCATTTGCTCTTTTCTCATTTGTTTTTTTTATTTTTATTTTTCTTTTTCATTTTGGTTCTCTTTATCAGAATCGCCTTTATTTTTTGGTCTACTTACAAATCCTTTTGTTTGGGCGACGTTTTCCTGTGAGTTCAGATCATTTTCTCCCTCTTGAAATATATACATGGACATCTAACATCCATCCATCTGCACAGTTTCAGAGCTTTCATCATGTGAGTAATAATTATCTTGCTTAATTAATTGTTCATCGTAGACATCATCTAGAACAGCCGCATTTGGAGTAGGTTGTCTGGGAACCCTTGGTCTTTGCGGATTATTAGTGTTTTCAAACCTCACTCTATTTTCTTGGGGAGGGTTCCTCCTTTGCTCTGGGATTGGAATTCTTGGATTTGGCATGTAATTATCTCCCCTTCTTAGTTTGGTTATCTCGTTCTGCATTTTTTTTATGGTTCTATTCATCTATGCAATTTCGATTCTTTGCTTAGTTTATTATGCCGCCACATGGTCAACCTTTACATCAGGTATGGTTCCCTTGAAAAATTCTCCTCCCATCATTTGGTTTTGAGTCGGTCGAGGCTTGAATTCTTCGTTCTTTCTTGAATTGGAAGCTCCTTGATTATCAATATTTAATCCTCCCAACTGCCTTTGTACTCTTCCAAATATAATGTCGGGGTAGACACCCATTTCAATCATAATTTCTTCCATCTTAGTGGCTTTAGTCATTGCCTCCTCCAAATTTGTTGATTAATTGGGTTGGTTTTCATTGATGTCAACCCTTGAAGAAAGTCTGATATCAAATTTCGGTAGCACAAAGGTTTGGGTAATGGACCCAAGTTTGTTTGATGGATAATGGTATGAGTTTTGATATATTTGCAGGAAATACTATTCTACATGGATAGTACATGTCATTCCATTTCCAGTGGTATGTGGAACGTCACATAACTCCTCACAGTTAGAGAGTTATGGCCATGTGAAGTTGGAGAACCTTCATGAGTCATCTAGAAGCCCCAAAAGGTCAAAGTAGTCAAAGTGGTTGCAAAGAAGAAATTATTTAAATAATAAAGTGAAGTGATGAGTGTACTATAAGTCAAAGTGGATACAACTAGATATCAGAGAAGATGTCGCGCGCGCTCTGCAATCCGGACTAGGGTTTCAATTTTCAGCCGAACTGCCACATTCCCAGCCCTGCTGGGGCCATGACTCAGAAGGAAGGAGGGCTGAATGGTGCCTCCTATAGCCAAGCCACTGCGAAAGGAAGCACTAGCGAAGGATTCAAGCGGTCGTCCTTTGAGCCTCCGCCAGACTTGCGAGCAACACTTATCATGGAAGGAACCTTCAAGGACCAGGAGATGGACATCGACCCAGAAAATGCAGCCGCCCCTGCCACAGCGTCGATACCTTGGCTCCCTGGAAAATGCATTCCTCAAGCGCCGCAAGCCTCGAAGTACATTGTCAACTCACCGCGTATAGAAGAGCAAAAGCAGTAAATGAGAGACCATGCTCTCGTAGGGAAATTCCTAGGGTTATGGCCATCAGAGCGGGATTTAATCAAATGGATACAGTATTGGTGGAAGCCAAAAGGGCACTATGAATTACAACTGGGCTCCAAGGGCTTTTTTACAATCATACTACACAATCTCGAGGACTGCACTCGTATCTTTGATGGGGGACCTTACTTTTTTAACTCAGCAGGACTCTTTTTAAGATTCTGGACCGAGAAGTTCAGCCCTGAAAAGGAAGATTTTGCCCACGCACCAGTGTGGATTCGACTGTACTCTCTCCCGCAAGAGTTCTGGCTGGAAGAGGTCTTGGCCGGTATAGGCAATACCATTGGAATCTATGTAAAGTCTTCAGAAGCTACCAAACAGAGGCGATACACCTCTTATGCGTGCATTTGTGTATACCTGAATATAGATAAACCATTGTCGGGAACCATCATTCTCAAATACCAGGACGAAGACTGGATCCTTACCATCGACTACGAACACATTCCTTTCAGGTGTCGGAAATGCCATGAACATGGGCATCTGTTCAGAGAATGCCCCCTCAATGCGGCTCACAAAGAAGGGAACCCAGAAGGCGAAAAAGACAAGGACGGCTTCGTTCAGCCAGTGGGGAAAAGAAGACAAGCAGGGCGAAAGCAGCGAAACCAAGTAAGTAAATATCCCTCTACTAGTAACAAATTTGCAATATTACAAGATCAACCAGAGGACCCCTCAACCAAGGTAAATCCCAGTGAGCTCCCCGTGGATAACCCATCCCATTCTAGGGGACAGGAGGAAGAACGGCCCCACAGGGGAAGGAAGCCAATCACCCCCCACAAACCACGACAGGGGATCTGCAAGATCTCTTAGAGACCGAGGACGGTGACGCTGATATGGAAATAGAAGATCAAGATCTAGCCGGGGTGGACCTGGAACACCTCGAACACGCCTACAGGCAGCAAAAACTGTACACTATACCCCGGGACCAATTACGGAAAGTGCATAAGGTTTTTCTCAATTCCTCTGTCGGCTCCACAGCACGATCCAGTAAGGGTTTGGGGATACAGAGTAGTCAATCAAAGAACCTGAGTAAAACCCAGAAAGATGACAAGAAAAGAGGTTGGAATTCTACTAATAAACTCATACAGAAAATAGGCCACTTCATGGTCAATTCAGGGCAAATCCACCTCATCTCAGATAGTTTTCCTCCCCTCCCTACCCCCCCATCATCACGAAGATTATCTCTTGGAATATTAGGGGCCTCAATGGACGTAGCAAGCAAAAATTGCTACGGGATTTGATCTTCACGGAGAAACCGGACATAGTACTACTACAGGAAACAAAATGCTCAACCGAAAACATAGATAAGCTACTCCCCTATTGTTGGAAGCAAGGGGAAGCAATGTCAATAGCAGCTACTGGCACAGATGGAGGATTGGTTATTATATGGAACCCCAACTCAGTGTTGTTAGAGAATTTTATTACCACCAAATGGTCTATTATGGCGGATTATAGGCTTATAGGCTCCAATAAGCCCGGACACCTAACCAATGTCTACGGCCCAGCCAACCCAAGGGACAAGCAAGCCTTTCTCAAGAGTCTGGAATACCTTTCCAACCTGACCAGATACAATCGTTGGACTATAGGGGGCGATTATAACCTCATTTGAAATCTGGAGGAAAAAAAAGGGGGATCACGGCACCTAGAACCAAACACTAATGATTTCAACAGCCTCATAGATAAACTCAATCTGATCAACCTGGAATCTATCAATGGCACTTTCACCTGGACAAATAGAAGAAGTAGATCACACCAAATATCCTGCAAACTCTATCGCTTCCTAATATCTGATTCCCTTATGCTAGAGGGAATAACTATGGAGGCAAGTATTCTGAACATTCATGGCTCGGATCACTGGCCCATTCAGTTGTGGATGGATGTGCCGGCTTCACTGGGGAAAAAACCATTCTGGTTTGAACAGTTCTGGCTTAACCATCCAGACTTCCAAGCAAAGATCTAGGATTGGTGGAGGCAGGCAGAGGTTACCCATGGCTCCAAGATGTTCAGATTTCAGCAGAAGTTAAAAAACCTTAAACAAATCATCAAAACCTGGAACAAGCAAACCTTTGGCAACATCTTTGACTCACAACAGCAGCTGTCAGAATAGATGAAAACGATTCAAACTCAGATCCGACTGCAAGGGTTAACGGATGAGCTGAGAACCCAGGAAGCAATAACTACTCAACAACTGGAGGACAGAAAAGCACAAGAAGAGATTCTATGGAAACAAAAATTGTGCATCCAATGGCTCAAGGAGGGGGACTGCAACACCAAGTTCTTCCATAGATCCATCATGCAACGCCGCCATACCAATAGAATCACACACTTAATATCCACCAATGGTGAGCCAATTCTTTCCCATGAATACCTGGAAGCAACACTGACATATTATTATAAAGACCTCCTCACGGAACCTTCTTCGAACAGATCGGAAGCCATAGCTAAGGTAACACACCATGTGCCTGCCCTAGTCACCAGGGAGCAAAACTTAGCTCTACTTCAGCCCATCACAATCGAGGAAGTAGATCAGGCACTGCAAGACACTCCAAAAGGCAAGGCACCTGGCTCGGACGGATTCACCAGTGATTTTTTCCATCAATTTTGGCTGATGATCAGGGTAGAGGTCTGGGAAATTATTGAAGACTCTCGTTCTACTGGACAGGTCCTTCAAGCTCTCAACGCTACTTTCCTCACTCTTATTCCCAAAGAGGGGCAGCCTCACCATCCCAAGCAGTTCATACCTATAGCCCTCTGCAACGTCATTTATAAACTTCTAACAAAGGTGATAGCCTGAAGGCTCAAACCCATTCTACCTACTATCATCTCCCCGGAGCAATCAGGCTACATAGAGGGCAGACAAATCCTGGACAGCATTATTCTTGCTCATGAGGTGATTCACTCTTTGCAGAAAACCAAATTTCCAGGTATGCTCCTTAAATTAGATCTTTCCAAATCCTTTGATAAGATAAGTTGGGACTATATGAGGGAACTGCTCCTCACCTTTGGCTTTGACAAACTTTGGGTGACTTGTATCTTGAACCTAACCTCTACAGCTTTTTTCTCTATCCTTATTAATGGTGTCCCCTCTCGTCCCTTCACCCCTTCAAGAGGAATTAGACAGGGAGACCCTCTTTCCCCCTTCCTCTTCATCATAATGGCAGAAGGTCTTAGTCGATGCATTCACGCGGCTGTTGCAAACAACACTCTGGCAGGTCTACCGTTGCATGGCATCTCCCCTCCTATTTCGCATAGCCAATTCGTGGATGACACGCTCCTGATGGGTACCCCAACTGTGCGGGAAGAAAACTCCATTCTCCAGATCCTCCAGACCTTCTCTGAAGCCTCAGGTCTAGACTACAACAAAGACAAGTCCCTAATCTTTTTCTTTAATACGCCCCCCCCTATTCAACGCCATATCTCTAATCTTTTAGGTTTCCAAAGAAGCTCCCTTCCATCCAAATACCTTGGCATCCCTTTGATCGATAATGCTCTTTGGAACTCCTCTTGGGAGCATTTGCTCTCCTCTTTTACTAAGAAGTTCTCTTCCTGGACCCTCAGAGTTCTAAACCTCCCAAGTCGTCTCACTCTCCTCCAAGCTGTTCTCCAGGCCCTTCCCACCTACATCTTCTCGGTGTTGGCTGCTCTTAACTTTGTACTCTCAACTATTAACTTACAGAGGAATTTCCTGTGGCAAGGTCTCAACACAAGGAAGAAAATAGCACTTCTCAGCTGGGACAAACTCTGTCTGCCCAAAGCGCAAGGAGGCCTTGGCTTATGCGATCCTGCCATCATGAATAAAGTCCTCAGTGCCAAAATATGGCGGCGATGGCTTAAAAATCCTAAGGACCTCTGGGCACGATTATGGAGGAATAAATATACACCCTAGGTAGCGGAAAAAAATCTCATACGCTGGAATGGAGACTCACTAGGGTCTTTAATTTGGGTAGCGGCTAAGCAGAACAGACAGCTTGTCACCCATCATGCCTTTTGGGAAATTAGAAACGGGAAAACAACCCTATTCTGGAAAGATTCCTGGCAACAATGGTCAATTCTGGACCACGAGGATTGGGCTGAGCACATTAGCACCCAAGCCACACAGGCGAGCCTGACAACAGTAGCGGACTATTGGCTGGATGACCCTCAAGATAATACTTGGCGGCACTAGCATCTTGATAGGGAACACATGAACCTGGATGGCCACGTGGATCTGGGTCCCTACCAGAATGAAATGCTCAGACGAAAAATCCCCAAGCTCATGGGAGAGGATATTCTCCAATGGCGATACCGACCAAGAGGCACCTATAGCATACGAGAAGCTTACCACATCAAGATCCAACCGAACCTGGCACCTACTCGGGTTGTTTGGCGCAAGATCTGGAACCTCGGACATTGGCCCAAAATCACCCTCTTCCTCTGGCTCATGATCCACTCAAGCATACTAACCTGGGAAAACCTTTCCAAAAGAGGCTTTGTGGGGCCTTCCATTTGCATACTCTGCGGGGAGACAGTCGAAACCATGAATCACCTCCTCATGTCTTGCCCGTACACCGCAAAAAATATGGGACCAAAGTGCGCTCATCATGCGCACCTCAGATTGTGTTCGAGACAACATCGTCGACACAATTACAAACTTGAGGGACCAAGTGTTTCATTCTCCCCTCCTCAATCATATCTGGCAATTGCTTTCTGGGTTCATCCTCTGGCAGGTTTGGAAGGAAAGAAATAGAAGACTTTTCAGGAACGTTTTCCTCCTGTGGCAACACTATTGGAATTGCTACCGCCTCAATATTCTGGAAACTCTCAACCTCCGACCTTGGAACGAAAAAGACCTGATTCACAATCCCTTAGAAATTTGGATCCTTCAGAACTAGCTACCTCTCCTTTCCCCTCACCCCCTCATCCCCTCTGCCCCCACTCCGACCATCAGTCCCTCCTCTTGGTTAGTCCCTCCAGTTGACTTCATCAAACTCAACTTTGATGGGGCCTCCAAAGGCAATCCAGGAGCTGCGGGTTATGGAGCCGTTTTTTGTAATCACCATGGGCACATCATTCTCATTACTGTAGGTTCCCTTGGTCACACCACGAACAATGTGGCAGAACTCTCGGCACTCACTCGGGGGCTGCAACCCGCCAAGGATCACAACTTCACCCAGCTGATTCTTGAGTGTGACTCCCAGATTATCGTCAATCTCCTCGGCAGACTTTTAAACGGAGCAGATCCGAAAAAAATTTCACCCTGCTGGAGACTCTCGCATGGGCTAAATACCATCACAGACTTACTGCAACCCAATCAGGTGGTCATACCTACTCACATCAGAAGGAGTGCGAATCAGGTAGCGGATGAATTGGCTAACCTAGGAGTCAATTGGGATGGACCAAAAATCCTCTGCAAAACTTCCCTCACTCTGGATTACCCTATCCTCCAACAATGTATCCACAGAGCTGTGGAAGTGGATAAAACCCCGGATGGGGTGCTAGGGCCAGCCACCTGGCGCACAGAGGAGGCGCAGAGGAGCCAGCAAGACAGCGAGCCATGTGACTGGCTCGTGCCACCAACTGCCGACACTCTCCCGCATTAAATAATCTTTACGACGATTGCAGTAGCATTTACTCGGGCTCCTTCGACCTCTATTTCGCCTGATGCAATGTCTTCTCTGTTTCTCTGCGTTACTATCCCGTGGCTCTGGTCTGGTTCTGATTGCTTTTTCATAGTGCTTTTGACCCCCCGACTGCTCCAGGCCCTCCCCTTTGGTCTGGCAAACCACTCCCACTTACCGCGCCAAACCATGCCGAGACAGCGAGGTAGACCACGCAGGGGATATCCATGGCATCCTCGACGGCCTCGCACTTCGGCCTCTCCTCCTGGTTCACCTTCGACTCTATCCTCACCACTCGTGTTGCCTGAGATAGCACTTCCCAATTCCCCCACTGCACCGGTCCACCGCTTAGAGTGCCTAGCCTTAATTGATACTAGACCGAGCTCTTCATGGCGCCACCCCACTGCTCCTTCAACCTCCAGGAACTCCATTCCTCCCCCTGCGTTGGGCATTGCTTCCTCAAAATCGCCCACGGGGATGCCTTCTCATGGTCGGGCCACCCGCAACAAGGCGTCGAAGTCCTCTAACTCGAAGCCAGATTTGCAGTGGCAAGAAAACTTCACTATCCTCTACGACTTGGTCTTCGAACTCCGTCAGGGAGTGGAGGACCTCCATTTTCAATTACAGCTTGTGGATGGGAGGCTATCAACCCTCCTCCAGCTTCTTGCCACCTACCAGGAAGCCTCTCCCATGGCCTCAGAAGAAGCGCCATCCACAGCAAGCGACAACGAGAATCTCAGGCAGCAGGGTGCAGCAGAGGTCGTTGAGGAGCCAGCTCGGCAGAAGGTCAAGGAAGAGGTCATGGCCACCAGTTAGCAAGCGCACATTCCATTGGGAGACGCAGAGATAGTTGTTAACAAAGATGTGTGCACCGGGGACGACAACATGCAATGGGCAACCCAAGGGATACTTGTTGAAGAGGAGTCGTGGCCAGGCTATCTGCCAGAGTATGTGCCAGACTACACGCCACTTGGCTAACCCCTCAGGGGGTCTGGTCTTTTTTAATAGTTTCTTCTCTAGTAGCATCTTAGTTAGCTTGGCTTTGTGTTTTTTCAAGACTAGTAAGAACTCAGATGTTAGACTTACCCGGTTGGCTGAACTGGTTTCTCCTTTAGGAGCAGTTCAGTAACTACAATCCGATTGTCATTCAGTTTTGTACTTATGGTCTGGTTTTTTGAAGGCCCTTATATATAAAATTACTTACTTACAAAAAAAAAAAAATTCAAAGTGGATACAAAAGAAATTATTTAAACAATAAAGTTAATGGAGAAATTACTAAGTGGACAAGTGGTTAGAAGTAGATTAGCCCTAAAATAAGGAAAGTGGGTTAAGATGGTTAGAATGTAATTTAAATAATAAAGTGAAGTGATGAGTGTACTATAAGTCAAAGTGAATACAAAAGAAATTATTTAAATAATAAATTTAAGGGAGAAATTACTAAGTGGACAGGAGGTTAGAAGTGGGTTCACCCTAAAATAAGGAAAGTGGGTTAAGATGGTTATAAGGTAAACCCTTGACAAAGCTACATGAAAGTATAAATAAGAGGCAAGGGTCTCTCATTTTTAGTCACACTTGATCATATTGAATATCTACAAATGATTGAGGTAACCAAAGGATATCTAAGTCGAATTTCAAAGGGAGGGTGAAGTAAAGAAGGCCGAAATTCAAGGAGCGATAAATTCTTTTGATGGTGCTCTCTAAGGTATGTTATTTTCAGACCATCTCACCATTTTCGCAATAAATTTTTTTCTAGAATGATTCAAACTGTGAAATGGAGTGGTCGTTGAGGAAACATATCCAAGTAGCTTTGATAAAAATTTCAGCTTGTGGGTCATCGAGAACTTAAGAACTCAGCTAGAAGAAGCCAGAAAGATCGAAGAAAATCTTGAATATCAAAAGCAGTATTTGGAAGCCAACATAGCAGCATAGATGGAAGAAACAGAAATGAGAGAGAAGATATTGATAGATCATATTAAGGAAACAACTAATGATCTAAACCAGCTTGAGGCAGAGTTTGGTCAAGAAAAGAAAGGACTTGAAGAAGAAATAATCACATTAAAAATTCAGCTTCAAGAAGCAAAAAGAACAGAAGAAGTCATGAAGTCTCAGATAATCTAGAAAGAATAAGAGGTTGAGAAGCTTGAAGAAGAAGTTGTCACATTGATAAGTAAAATGGTCAAGCTCAACAAGAACGTTGAAGAGATAGAAACATCCACATCGGTTATAGAGAATGAAGAGAAGCACTCTAAGTTGCTAGAAAAGAAGAATGAAGAAAATAGAAAGAGTTATGCATAAATACTCAAGGGAAATGATCATGGTCAACCAGAATCTAATAAAACTATTGAAGATACATCTTCAATAAGACCATTCATGTTCAAGCCACAAAAAATCTTCCATCATGATCATGATCGGTCAAGGTAGAATTTCAGAAGGACTACACCACAAAGAAGATCATTAACTGCTAGGTATTCAAATTTATTTTATGTTAATTGTTTTTATTGTACTAATTTTGGACATAAGGTTGCAGATTGCAGGGATTATAAAAGAAATGTTCAAATAAGAAGTGCCTATGTGGCCCCACGTAACATTGAATATTATAAATGTCATAAATATGGACACATAGCTAGTGATTGTAGAAGCATGATCGATACTTTCATAAAAGAGAACATTGATATCAGATATAAGGAAGTGTGGATAAGAAAACACAAAGAACAGGTGAACAAAGACCGGGTCCCAGAGATCACAATATTGGCAATAAAACGAGATGAATACAATTCTACAGAGAAAGATGTCAGAAACATAAAGGTTTGGAAAATAACTGAAAGAAAAGAATCATAGGTAAATAAGGAACAGGTTCAAGAGATTGTACTTCCAGGAATTGTAATGAAAGATGAATCCATGGACAGAAAGAAAGAAGTCAGAGCTCAGAGGGATGATGAATCTACCAATGAAGATGATGATGAATACACATCAGAGTAGGAATTGTTATGACCCATCCGGCTTAGAGACTCCCAGGTAATATGAATATTAGATAGGGGAAGTTTATGTGATAGTTGTGACAGACCAAAGAACCATCTTTCGAGCAGCTTACAGAGTTTGAGTAGATAGATCCAGAGCAGTCAGTTAACAGAAGTACAGTTTGATAAATTAATCAGTTGTAGTAGTGAAGACCTCATGATAGTATAGTGATAAATGGGTCAACATTATGGACAGTTGTGCAATAGAGTCTTGGACAGTATGGACACAAATGGATTTGTAAGAACACTTAGCAGGTTTGGAAATATATATGACAGTGGACAAGAGAATTGATTCATAGATTGATTCAGAGAGTGGTCCAAAAAAGGAAGTGCAGACATCAACCTCTACATCAAGGTAACTCAAGATAGTATTTTATTAATTGAAGTTTATGTTGATGATATTATTTTTGGAAGTATTGATGACAGGTTAAGCCAGAAATTTGCAAAGAATATGCAGTATAAATTTGAAATATCATTACTTGGAGAACTATCCTTCTTTCCAGGTCTTCAGATACGTCAAAGCAACCAAGGAATTTTTGTTTCTCAAATTAAGTATATTAGAGAAATGCTAAAGAGGTTTGGAATGGAAGATTGCAAACTAGTTACCACTCCTTTGCAAACCAGCTGCAAGTTGAGCAAAGATGGTGATTCAAAGTCTACAGACTAGAGGCAGTACATGTCAATGACTGGTAGCTTACTATATGTGATAGCATCCAAACCAGATGTAATGCAGGCAGTTGGATAGGTGACACGATTTCAAACAACACGAAAGGAATCACATGTCATAGCAGTGAAGAGGATTTGTAGATATGTCAAAGGAACCGAAGAGTTTGGATTATGGTATCCAAAATGAAAGGATCTATCACTTATTGCCTACACAGATGCAAATTGGGCAGGTCGCATTGATGACCGACGAAGCACCAGTAGAGCAACGTTCTACTTGGGTGAGTTTTTAGTATCTTGGCTAAGCAATAAACAATCATCAGTATCTTTATCTACAGTTGAGGCAGAGTATATTGCAGCAACAAAATATTGTACACAGGTTTTATGGATGAAACAAACTTTGACAGATATATAGGTTGAGTATGACAAGCCCATTCCAATCTATTGTGATAATACAAGCACTATCAATATCTCAAAGAACCCAGTGAAGCACTCCAAGACAAAGCACATTCCAATCAAATATCACTTTCTACGGGAACATGTTGCAGAGAAGAACACCAGAGTTGAAAATGTGGGCACAAAAGAACAAGTGGCAGACATCTTTACAAAATCCCTTCCACATGAATCTTTTGAGTATCTTCCCCATAGAATTGAAGTAATTTCTACTCCAAAATGAATGATTTTGAATGCTTATCTTATATGTCTTAGATTTACACGAGGAAGCACCATAAAGAGGACAGTTCAGGTCAGGAGATCAGTTTCTGAAAGATTTTAGTGAGGGGGAGTATCCCCAAGGACAATGCAGTTAGGGGGAGAAACCCCGGATGGAAAGATACATTTTCCATTGATGACAAAGGGGGAGAGATTTATCATATGTAGAGCACAGAGACATGGTTCCAGAAGGAGCATGAGTGATATGACTTCAATATTGAATTATATGACTTAAGTATTGCATCAAAGTA
Organism: Picea engelmannii; assembly: GCA_009831015.1. Classification (NCBI taxonomy): domain Eukaryota; kingdom Viridiplantae; phylum Streptophyta; class Pinopsida; order Pinales; family Pinaceae; genus Picea; species Picea engelmannii. The sequence continues at coordinate 635,178 of ML782916.1, forward strand.
TTGCCATCAATGCCAAAGGGGGAGATTGTTGATTAATTGGGTAGGTTTTCATTGATGTCAACCCTTGAAGAAAGTTCGATAGAAAATTCTGGTAGCACAAAGGTTTGGGTAATGGACCAAAGTTTGTTTGATGGATAATGGTATGAGCTTTGATATATTTGCAGGCAAGAGTATTCTATATGGATAGTACATGTCATGTCATTTCCATTGGTATGTGGAACATCACATAACTCCTCACAGTTAGAGAGTTATGGCCATGTGAAGATGGAGAACTTTCATGAGTCATCTAGAAGCCCCAAAAGGTCAAAGTAGTCAAAGTGGTTGCAAAGAATAAATTATTTAAATAATAAAGTGAGGTGATGAGTGTATTATAAGTCAAAGTGGATACAAAAGAAATTATTTAAACAATAAAGTTAATGGAGAAATTACTAAGTGGACAAGTGGTTAGAAGTGCGTTATCCCTAAAATAAGGAAAGTGGGTTAAAATGGTTAGAAGGTAATTTAAATAATAAAGTGAAGTGATGGGTGTACTATAAGTCAAAGTTGATACAAAAGAAATTATTTAAATAATAAAGTTAATGGAGAAATTAATAAGTGGACAAAAGGTTATAAGTGGGTTAGCCCTAAAATAAAGAAAGTGGGTTAAGATGGTTAGAAGGTAACCAATTGAGGAAGCTACATGAAAGTATAAATAAAAGGCAAGGGTCTCTCATTTTTAATCACACTTGAGCATATTGAATATCTACAAATGACTAAGGTAACCAAAGGATATCTAAGCCAAATTTTAGAGGGAAGGTGAAATAAAGAAGGCCGAAATTCAAGGGAGGATAAATTCTTTTGATAATGCTCTCTAAGATATGTTATTTATAGGTCATCTCACCATTTTCGCAATAATTTTTTTTCTAGAATGATTCAGATGATGAAATCGAGAGACCATTGAGGAAACATATCCAAGTAGTTGTGATAAACATTTCAACTTGTTGGTCGTTGTATTGTTGGATTTACACTCTGTGGAAAACAGGGTTTGTGGCTAGTCCTAAAACTAGGCTAAAACAAGTGTTTCGGGTAAAAACGTCATAACTTCTTCATAAAAGATCCAAATTCAGTAAGACCAGATGTATTGGTTATAGTACAGTCTGTAGTATTCTGTGTACCATTTTCAGATCCATACAACAAATATTTGTGTGGGACACGTTCTACAAGTTCGCTCTCTAGAATAAGCCAGAATTCAACAAGGTATGTCATTTTTGCTATAAGTCATTTTTCTGAGAGGTTCCAAGTAGTGAAATCTGGAGGAATTGCATAAAGACACTGAAAAAAATAGTGTATCTTTTTTTATATATTTATTCATTATGGGTACATAGTTATGATTATTTCAATTTAGGGTTGTTGACTAATCCAAAATTAGTCATGTGAGACTAAAGTAAAGTTTGAAGAAAATGCTTGTATCTTGTTGTTAAAGTTAAGGAAGGTTTGCAGGTATGTGATCATATACACCAGGTCTATTACAAAGTTACAAATCATATTTGGATAATGAAATTGATATGGGTTTTTGGTTGAGGTACATATAGGGTACATGGTTGAGATAAGTACTTGATGAGTTGGCACATACATGAGGTGTATAGTTGATGATGTTGGTACATATTGATGAGCCATAGTTTATGTGTATTTGATGCATGATTGGTAAATATTTGGTGCATGCTTGATACACTCGTTGATGGTACAAGTTGAAGTACAGGTTGGTGCATGGTTGATGCACTTGTTTATGGTACAGGTTGTTTGGACAGGTTATTTGTACAGGTTTGGTGCATGGTTGATGCATTTGTTTATGGTACAAGTTGATGTATGGTACATGTTGGCACATGTTATTGGTACAGGTTGTTACAGGTTGATTGGTACATGTTTACATC